>JADLZN010002153.1:0-22313 GCA_018155175.1 Sinocyclocheilus anophthalmus | reverse complement strand
CAAGTGACATTGCACACTTACACCTCTGTTTTGCCTTGTTTGTTTTGTTTTGTTGTGTTTTCTCTTCTTCAAGGTCTGTGTCAGTCTCGGTTGTAAGATCTCCCTCACCACGCCAAAACTTGTCTCGCACGACAGACCCTGTTGGCCCCTGGGAAAGGACCTCAAAACCTGGCGTAAGTGTTACAACAGTACAGCCTCCTACCTACGGCTGCTGAAACACTGAGGCATCAGACACAAGACCAGCTGGATGACGACATAGCAAACCTCATGAAACAAGACCCAAGTCAGAGCTACAGTCACAAAGAATTATCAAAGATTACCGGCTCCTTAAGCCACACACTCATCGCCACCCTCAAGCTGAGCGACAGGCACGCCGCCCATCTCCAGCAGGAGCTAACACGCGCACAACGACGCGTCGAGCAGCTAGAACTGGAGGCTCAGGAACGACAGGAAGGGCCTGATGAAGTGGAACAAGGCGCCGAGGAGGAGATCACTAGGCTAAAAGAAACCCTAGCAGCCTCTATCCAAGAAATGGAACGAGGCAAGGCTGACCACGCTGATCTCTCCAGCAAGCTGCAATATGCCGAACAGCTCCTGGAAAAAGCAAAGGCTGACTTCAGAGACAAGAACAGCAGAATTAAAGCCCTTGAAACTCACCTGGATGAGTCAAGAAACGAGATCAGTCGCCTAACACTACAGCTGGACTACATCAAAGAGAAGTCCGACAGCATCAGAGAGGAACTCAGACATGCCTACGAGCTGCGCCCTGAGCCTACAAGGACCCGACGAGCACCAGTCTCACCCCTGCCTATCAGGACCGGGTCACCTGTTCCTCAACTGACACATGAGCAAAAGGGGGAGGGGGCAGTGCTGAAACATTCACCGACTCCCTCTGAAGAACCTTACCTCACGACAAAGCTAAGAGAACTTGCTCCAGCCAGCCACAGAACATCGCATGGCTTGGACCTCAAAGATCTCAACAAGCTCACCAGAAACATTGGCAAACTCACCCCAAGTGTGCCAGGTAGCCTGGATGTCCAAGCTTATCTGCCAGACATCGATTCGGGAAAAAATCCCCTGGAAATGAGCTCAGATGTCACGGACAAAGATAGACTGGCTATTTGCTCCGAACATAAAGGCCACCCGACTACGCAGTTTGCCTGCCAGGCAACCTGTCGCACACGAAATCCTACTACCACCTCCTCCTAGAGGCCTCATTAAAGAATGCGCCGACCCTAGTCGAACAAGTACTGGTGGCTGCCCCTGAGCACAACCACGGACTGCAGGAATCTCCGTCAAGAGCCTACTACAGCCCGGACTCCGACGATCATACTTCGGAACTCCGCAACGAACCGACAATGAAGAGATCTAAACTTCGAAAACTCTCTGCCTGCGCAACTCCAGCCCGTAGTAAGGCCACCAACTGGGCTTCTCCAGGTCAGGGGTCCCGGACAATGAAGCTCCAATTGCTGGACTTGGCACAGAAAGCCTACGCCCAACGACAATGGCTCAGAAAGGGCTCCAACCCCAACAGTTCTTGCCTGCAAACACTCAAAGTCAGTCCTGGTCTAGAAGGCGCCGCCACATCAAGACCACCAAGCCTCCACACAAAAGGGACACACCTCGTCCAACAGAGAACCGAGCTCCCATAGGCGGACCCACCTAAGACATGAGAAAACCGGCTGGATGACCGCGGGACGTCAACACGTCACCTGGGAACGTCACTGGAAAAACCTTGGTACAATCCATACTCGCGGAGACCAAGTGGGACATATGCGGTGATCAGCCCACTCAGTGAACTCAAGAGGAGAAAGGCTCATGGGAATCCAACAACCTCCAAGGGAAAACGACAGAGCACCCTGGAGCCCCATCCAAGGATCTAAACTAGAACTCGCAAAGTATTCAAGCTACGAAGCTCAAACTGAATCCACACCAAACAAACACATCCCTGTTTCTGACTCTACAATAGCTATGAAATGATGATGAAAGCTTCTTACCACCGAAGAGGAGGACCGATATGGTAAAGAAAGAAACCAGAGTCATGGCCTGACTAGCAGTCAGAAGGCAGGTCAAGCGACCAGCTGACCCAACCTCCCCAAAGAACTTAAACTCCTTCACCTCACTCTCAGATAACAATAACCTCTAAACTTAAGACAAAATCCGACCTGAACACCCGCAAACGAGTCCCAGAAACTGCACCCAACACCGTGATCGTCGAATCGACCGCAGCGTCGACAAACGCCCTTCTGACAAACCACTCAAGTTTCCTGACAGTGCTGTCTTGTCATCTTCCACTCCTACCGACGACACATATGCAGTCCGACATCCCCCTGCTGCAACCCAAACTCCAGTCCCCACTCCTGCTGACCTCATTGAGAAGTCTAGCACAAGTTTTTACCTCTCCATCATCACGAGACGCCACATCAAGTCGAAGCCCTTTCGGGCCACGTAGCCAAAAGAAAAAAAAAAAAAAGAAAAAAAAAAAAAAAGGGTAAAACAATCATCACTCTAATGTCACGGAACTCCTGAAGAGGTCCAGAAGAACAAAGAGGTTCTATACACCCTCAACTTCAAGAGGGGCGAGCTGAACCTTCAGCGTATTCCCCACGGCCTACACTAAAACCACATTGGCCCAATTCACCCTACCTGTGCGACCATGGTCCCGTGTTCACCCATATACATCTCACCACTCAACACTATGCCACTCCTCTTGGAAAACGTGACATGCTTCATCGCTTTGAACCCTTAATTGACTTCAAGCAACTAAAGATATGGACGCAAATCCGTGAGCCTCTACCCTGCCAGTCAGTAGACCCCAACGAGTCGCAGTGTCAAACCACAGACACCGCCGCCAACTCACTGACTGATGATGCAATGTCAAAGCCAGGACCAGGGCCAAGTTCAACTCCAAGCAGCAAGAACCTGGACCATTTCCTCTGCTCATTGCAGGCACCTGACTCAGACTCAGGCCTCCTTCGAATTATGACTGCCATAAATGTCCACGACACCTTAGTGTCCGACGCGGCATTAACCCTGTGGGCGGAGAACTCGGCTATCAGCCTGAAGCTATTCAGAGCATTGAATCAAGGACAGCCGAGCCTCCCACATGTCTCAAGACACAGTCGCTTCCCTCTCAGTCCCTGGTCGACAACCATGGCTACCTCCAAGGTTATCTGCGCTGTGGATATACGATGGAACAGCAGACACCTGAGTCACTACTTCCTCGTTGTCCCCAACCTACCTCATGACATCTGCATTGGAGCAGACATCATGGTCCGTCTCAATGCCTGTGTGGACATTGTGAACGACGTCATATGGGCTCCCCCGTCGCACCAACTGACTACTGCATTCAACCTCAAGAACCTTCGATCTGGTTAAACAATGCCAGATGCATGTGCCATGATTAGTGAGCAAGAAGCTGCAATACCTGTCTACAGCAAGAGTGTCAGCGTCCGCCTCACCATGCGACCTGCACTCTTGCGGACAGTAGCGGAGGCGTTCTTCCGAACCTTCAGGACCATGCCTAAGACGAGGTACAGACCTTTTAAGCCCCACCTCACATGTGAAATTGTCGCATCTCGTGCTGTGTTACAATGTTCAACAACTGTACGGCCAAAGACATCAACATTCCCACAGCCAGTCACCTGGGATGGCTCATTAACCAAACGTCATGACGTTGGCTAACGGTGCCGTCATAGCCACATACATACCACTACTGTCAGATGAATTGATGACAACCGTAACGTTCCACGAGACCAATGGAACCATTGCCATCCACGTCTATCTGCCAGTGCCCAGAAAAGCGTCTGCCGTCCAAATCCCAGACGCCACTCCCTGGCATTCTACGCTGTCTCAACCGCACCCCACAGAATCACCTGCACAGGTGACCATCAAGGCACAGAGCCCCTCAAATGACTTAACCATGGAGGAACCCTACATCGGGTTCGCCGCACAAATCCAACAGATCCTGAGTGAGGCGGATGCCCTCCACAAGGAAGCAGACCGCCAAGGACTCAAAGAGGTTCTGTACAAGTACAAGGACTCCTTTGCAAAGGACTCCCTGGACTGTGGACTGACCAACATCCACAGTGTGCGCATCCCGACATGCCCAAATGCACCACCCACATTTGTGCGACAGTACAAGATTCCAATAGCGTCATATGAGCCAGTGCAAGAAATGTTGACTCCATGCTGGAAAAGGGGGTCATCCGGCCCTGTAACAGCACATACTCTGCTCCGAGTTGGCCAGTCATGAAACCCAACGGCAAATGGCGGCCCACTATCGACTATCGCAAGTTGAATCAGCAAGTACCCTTGTCACGATGGCCAATGACCCAGTTGGACCAAGAGATTCCCAAAATCAAAGGCTCAACGATCCTTTCCACAATGGACGTCGCCTCTGGATTTTGGACAATCCCCGTCCACCCTGATGACCAACACAAGTTGGCATTCACCTTTGCCAATCGACAATACACCTTCACACGGTGTCCCTTTGGCTATGCCAACTCACCAGCTGAATTCAACATCTTCCTGAACAAAGCATGCCCTGATGCCAGAACCAGAGGCAACCTCGTTTACGTGGATGATGTGCTGTTGAAAAGCTCAAATGTGGCAGACCACCTCAAAGAAATCGATCACGTCCTGAACCAGCTGACAACAGCAGGAGCAAAGATCGCCCTCCACAAAGGACAATGGTGCAAAACCAAAGTTAAATACGTCGGTCTGCTAATTGGACGGGACGGTATTGAACCACAGTCCAGTCGCACCCAAGCAATCCAAAACATAAAGACACCCACTAACATTTCTGAGCTACGAAGCTTTCTGGGAGTGTGCAATTACTCACGACAGTTCATTGAAAACTACGCTGACATCGCACGACCACTAACCTCCCTCCTGAGAAAGGACGAACCCTTCAACTGGTCTGAAGCCCAGGACACGGCTATGAGTGAGCTCAAACAACGTCTGTGCGCTGCACAATGCCTGGCCTACCCAGACCCAGGAAAAGAGTTCTATCTGGACGCTGGATTCTCCAATCACTGCCTCAGTGCAGGCCTGTACCAGCTCCATGACAAAGACAAGCGAGTGGTCGCTTATGCCAGTAAAACACTGCTTCCCCCAGAATGCAAATACTCAGATTGCGAAAAAGCTTTGCTTTGCACTGTGTGGGCCATCCAGCGTTTCTCCAACTACATTGGAGCTCAGAAGGTTATCATTGAAACCTGTCACCAGCCAGTAACCTTCCTCAACAGCCGACGAATCAGGGATGGCGTGGTAACCAATGCACGCATAGCTACTTGGCTAATGACTCTCCAAGGACGGGACGTCGAAGCAAGATATGCCCAAAACCACAGATCATATCTAGGAAACGGGCTAGCAGCCTGCCAGAACTGTTCAACGGACACGCTGCACACAGCAGCAGAACCCAAAGAACCGTTACCGCCACAACTGACAAACCACAGGTACTTCGAGGAGAATGTGTGTGAAGGAATGCCCACAGCATATGTCGATGGCTGCTCCTACAATCAACAGGGCAACTTGAAAGCTGGAGCGGGAGTGGTCTGGCTCAACAATGACCCTTGCCCGCCGCAACAATTCAAATTAGGCCCTCACTCATCGCAATACGCAGAAATTGCGGCCATCCTCATATCCCTACAATGTGCTGCATCCCACAACATTAAAGAACTCCTCATCTGTACCGACTCGAACTATGCCCGTCTAAGCTTCACATGCCATCTAGCTGGATGGAAACAGAATGGATTCAAGACAGCTAACAACAAGCCTGTCAAACATCAGGAACTCTTCCAAGCATGCGAAGCCATTGTCACTGAACATGACATGATCGTTTATTGGAAAAAGGTCCGAGGCCACTCACGTCAACCAGGACAAGACAAAGATCTCAATGACCAAACTGATGCCCTCGCCAAAGCAGGTGCATTACACGGAGAGTCTTGGACATGTCCTGCCCTCCCACCCACCCCATCAGTGGCTGCTATCACCCGCCGCCAGCACGCCACTGGCGTGCAAACCCCCACCTCCTCCCACATTGAGCTCTCACCTCAATTCGCCACTGATGATCTCCTCACCCTCCAAGCTTCGGATCCAACACTGCAAACTATTGCAGCTCACCTTTCAGACCCATTAGCTCATCCCATTCCCACCTCCAACCTAGCCACTTCCTATGACCTCCGCACGCTCAACTCTATCAAGCACATGCTGCATCTCAAAGACGGCGTCCTCACATATGTCCCTGCGCCCTTCACTGCGCCAAAGCTCGGATCCCTCAGGGCCCAAGGGATAAGGCGACGCACGCCACGATCACCAGGTGCTGGACACCATGGCCCAAGGCCACCTACGAACAGCAACCCCCCCCCCCCCGCCCCCCCCCCCCCCCCCCCGCCAAGCCAAGTACATACTGGCCTGGCATGCAGCAGGACGTGACGGAGTACGTAAAAGGATGCCTGGTGTGTTGCCAGTTCCAACCGGCAAACCCAAACCACCGAGCACCGCTGCAACGGAAAGGAATGACCTTCCCATGGTCGGACCTCCAAATAGATTGGGTGGGACCCCTACCACGGTCAACACGGGGTAACAAATACTTCCTCACCGTGGTTTGCGAATTCACAAAGTGGGTAGAGTGTCTCCCAGCTCCCAACGATACAGCAGAAATGACAGCCTGCCTTTTGATGAACCACATCTTCTCAAGGTTCGGACTGCCTTTAAGGGTCAACTCTGACCGAGGAACCCACTTCACCGCCGAAGTCATGCAAGAAGTGTGGAAACTCTTGGGTATACAGGCCAAGCTCCATATAAGCCATCACCCAATTTCCTCAGGTCAAGTGGAACGAGTCAACAGGACAGTGGTCAGCATGTTGAAGAAGTACGTGTCCGCCAATCAAAAGGATTGGGATATTAAGCTTCCTCTGGTACTGATGGCCGTCAGGGCCACCCCTCACCGGTCTACCGGAGTACCCCCGTTCGAGATGATGACGGGGCGACAAATGACACTACCGTTACACCTGCTGTACCAACCTGGTGACCTGAACCTCGTTACCGCCTATACCACTCATCAATACCTGGAAGAGTTGCATCAACACCTGAGAACAACTTTCACCTTCGCGCAACAACAACTCCAAAGAAGTGCGGAAGGTCGAAAAGCCTACTATGACCAAAAGGCCTCTCACCAGGAACTTAATGTCGGAGACAAAGTATGGTACTACAGCTTCGCCCAACCAAGGCAGAACGCTCCCCATCGCCTGTCAAAGAAATTCCTACCTCACTGGACAGGACCCCATGAGATTGTGGACAAACTCTCACCTGTTGCCTATCGAATCAAAATCAGACAAGGGCGCAGCGAGCCAGTCCTTCGATGGGTCCACCGAAACCAGATAAAGAGGCACCAGGGCTCCAACCGACAGGAAAAGGGGGAAGATCAAACCAACTGGCACAGACCGACAATCTCATACTCTACACCACACCGATATAACTTCTGTCATTTTAGGAAGACATACAGCTATCTTTCTTAACACAACACCTACATACTCTCCTCCACCGCACTGCTAAGACCAACCTCTAGTAGAGAGGAGGTACTCCGCACCCGTGACACTCGTTTGTTGTCTCACCTCATTCGGTGTCCGTGTGTCTGTTTTTTTTTTTCTCTCTCTTTGTGTTTTCCTTTATAGCTATATATAAAAAAAAAAGAAAAAAAAGGGAAAACATTTTCTCTCTCTCTCTCACTACAATTCCTTTCCCTTCTAGTCCCCTCATCAGGGAACTCCCTTAGCTCAACTTTAAATACAGGTCCCGAAACTAGGATTGACTCCTTTCACCAAAATGTTTTTTTTGTTGTAAATCGTTGAAACCGATGGCTAGTCAACAACCCAGCGCGTATGGCTACCCTCACCTATGATCAACACGACACTGCCACGCGCATTTTCCTGCCCAACCAAACTTTATGGATCGATGTCCCTAAGGGCTTGATCATCCATATTGACGATTTAGCATTGTATCCCCTTACCGACGACGAGTATAAAGCGAACCGACATCTCCCCCTTCAAACAGCATTCCTTCGTCCTCGATCCAGAACTGGAAGAAAGGATCAAGGAGGAAGGAACGCAACTTATTGAGTTGACTCCTGTTGATACGGCTTTAGAAGCTATCGCTCGCCTGCCGCCCGCTGGCGCGCCAATCATTCGGTCTTGGTCTGCCGCTGACACAGCGCTTTGCATTTCTACTATCGTAGGACATGTTGTGACTCTTGACACTTGCCTTCCTCCTCCACAAGCGACTGAATGCAGTCCAAGAGTCTTTCAACAAGTGCACATCCCACATCCCGCGCATGTTCCGACGTGATAAAACAGACCAAGAACCTGAACCTAAACCTGAGAACTCAACAGACCTGATTGAGATTACGCCTATACCGCCTCGTCGAACCTCTGACAATTAGAGCAATCTAAATGACACAATAATGATACAAGTAATCCTAAATAATGCACCCCTATGTTTTCTCAAGTTTCGAACCTGATCATTCTCAAATTACCCAAGTCCTGCACCAGGATTCAGTTAGTGATGGAGATGTTGTTTGTATTCTGTGTGTGCCTGTTCTCTCTTTCTATGCCTCTTGTTCCAGTGCCCGCTGAAGTTCGCAATAGGAACATCACCGCGCAAAAGGGGGATGTGTAGGATCTGTCTCACAACAGACCCACCTACATGATGGAGACATACACATCAAACCAGCACATTCCATGGAAGGTTGTTGAGGTTAGTTTCTCCAGCCATCTGTAGTCGTAAAACTCATGCTCCATCGAGTAAGGTGAAAGCATTCCCTGGACTGTTTGGCTATATCTCAAGATAAGCTAAAAAGGACAGTACTTTAACGGTGCTTAAAATTGTTTTACGGGCTTGCAAAGAGCAGATAAAAATACCCTCATGACCAGTGGACGCATAAATTGCTAAACTCCGATCAACAAAAGAGACAATTTTATGGCTCCCTGTCCAGCAGGAGACTTTCCAGGAAATGTCCAGAGCTGACCTGATAGTGACCGGAGAACTCGACACTTTTCCCCCGCATTCCAAGGAAAGAGACAAGATGTCGTTTGACAATCGTTGCTAATAATTGAAAGTATAAAATGATCAGAGCATAGAATTACAAATAGTAGGTTGTATGTTGTATATATATGCTTGACATGTTTCATGTAATCGTTGCAACTTTAATCAGTGTTTATTACCTTATTTTTAGGAAATAAGGTCATTAAAAGGTGTGTATTGTGTGAAGTTTAATCTTGAACGAATAGGCACGACAAATGCAGATTGATGAAATGAAGTAAATTTTAGTATGTACAATATTTGCATTTAAGATACTTTATAGACGTATCAATATATTATTATAGGTGGCCTCATATAAATGAGAGTCTCTGGTTAATGTATGCACACTCCGCCCCTTTAGAAGTCGATTGGAAGCCAGCGTCAGGGGACGGACTTATGCCACAGAGCAAAACCCGAATGCAGAACAGAATCCATGGGTTTTTGTTAGCTAGCTGGCTTGCAACTTCTCCGGCTCTCGCTGGTCGCTGTGTTAGAGCACCTGCATGCGTGCTCACATTTACCATCAAAAGCGACCAGCCATCTAAAACTCTTCAGTGATACTTCGTTGAAATCGTCAACAAACTTTAAAGTCTTGCACACTAAGACTCTCAGCAGTTTGCTTGCGCCTCTGCGTCATCACAACTCACGAGGGTTTCCCAAAGGACGTCATACTGACGTCACCGACCCGTCAGTGACGGGGTTTCCCTCAAAGACCTCCAGGAAGCCCGCAGCAACCACGGAGTCACCTCAGCCGTCAACCAGCGGAACGCAAGTAAACAACAACTCTATGATCTGCTGAACTGGTGAATTTAGATTATCTGCTTTGTGAATTCTTAAGGTGAATTCCCATCCCTCGTGAAAACGAGAGAGAACTATGAAACTCAGAACTCAGTTAACAGACTTTCCTTCCTCTGAACCGTATGTTTGTGTGTTTTAGCTTAAGTTATGTAATCTAGAATAGCCAATAAAAATTCATGTTTCATTTATAAATAATCAATTGTCTGGTGTCATATAATTTTGTGTCAACTCTATTGCCAAAAGATCCTTGCTTGTTACCTTAGCTCGTAGCTTACGCATAATACTTACCTCTGTTAAGAGCTTCACAAATAATCATAACTGGTATTTCACCCGTGGACAGGGAGATACAACATTTACATATTCACTGGGAATTATACCTGGCATCACTTCTCGTTTGGGTCTAGTAGCTGATAAAAGTAAACTAGAAGGCAAAGTCAGTTTTGATCAGGTGGACCTCGAATTTTCAGATCGAGTTCTTTTAAAACCTGAGCTTGAAATAAACCTGAATGAATTAATAATGATTAATTCCCTTACAACTAAGTAAATTATTACACTTGTAAAGCATGCACTTGTCATTTGGGACCTGAGACTCTTTGGTAATTACTAATTAGCCCCATCACCTGTTCCTCCAAACTTCCATTAAACCCATAACTGTGCTTAACGTAATGAAATAAACAGAAAAAAAAAGAAAAACAACCATCAATGACAAAACTTCTGAGAACACATCAATCAACATGATGGTAATTTATAATGGGGAACGTAGTTGTCTTCTCCTGTGAAAGCCACCCCTCATTGGGCTAGAGGACGGTGAGGATATACATTAATTGCTAATTAGTTTGTGATTGCTTCCCCGCAAGGGGCAAAGAGCAAAAAACTCGACTCAGAGCCACGACCCTTGCAGAATCACCAACTCAGCATCTAAGTAATTAGCTGTTAAATAGCAATGCTTGTATCATTGGTTCTGTGATTTATTTATGGAAACTAAAACTCTGATACTTGTGTTTCATGGTACCTGTTCAAAAGGTACAAATATGTGCAATTAAGGTATTGATATGTACCTTTTAGGTACTATATGCACCCTTAGGGGTCCTCTAAAAAATGCTGGGTTAATACAACCCAGTGCTGGGTAAAATAGGGACAAACCTAGCTATTGGGTTGTTTTGACCCAGCGTTGGGTTACTACCCAAAGGTTGTGTTTAAACCTTAACCCAACCGCTGGGTCACACGCCTAATTTGATGTTTTTCCCTATTCTACCCAGCACTGGTGGTATTTACCCACATTTTTTAGAGTGTAACTAAGGTACCCACCCAGTTGAACAGCTTTTGTACCTTTTTTTCCAAACCATATACAAAAAAAAACCAAATCCTGGTGCCATTATTCTTTTTATTTAGTTTAATTTAATTTTCATAAATTTTATACATATTCTAAATTTTTAGAGTGTAGGTTTAAATCCTTACCTAAGATTTGTCTGTTTTTAATAAAAATGAGGAAAATTTACTTGAACAGCCAGTGATCCACTGACCTTTTACTTTTATGGAAATGAGCAGTTTGATATTTATTGCACAGGGAAAAAATACCAAAGAACAAGAATGCAGGTTTTCAATTTACAGCAAATTATATGCAATTACAGTTACATTGTTTAAGAAAAGCCCATTTTTATCAACATTAATAATGCACCTTAATTTTCAATATATATGTATTGAATTTTATTTAAAATCATATTGGAGGAATTGTGTGCCTTCTGTTCGATTTGAATGTTTGCTTTTTTGCCTGATAGTAGAAACGTTCTCATAAACCTTGTGGTATGAAATATTTTAGCCTTTTTTTTTCTTTGTCTTGTAGATAATAAGTGTTACCTGTTAGGAAATGAGAGTCAGTGCGAGAGAGACTACAGATGTGGCCGGCGCTAAGCATCGAAGCATCATTAAGGCTTTAATTTTACCAAAACTCTCTCGGGGCTCCCAAGCATCTGCCTGCGATATTAGATCGAGGGGAGCGCAAGTTAGAGAGATAGATAATAGGACACGATAAAAGAGGGGAAACAAAGACAGAGCTTTGCTTTGAAAAACACCAAAAGAAAAAAGGGAGGTTATAAAGAGGCGAGGCGTCAAAAAAACTGCCTTTTTAAAAAAAGAAGAACAAGAAAGGTTTGACAAAGAAGCAGCATAGATGAGTGTGTGTCCCAGACGCCATATAACAGTCACATCTGGCTCAGGAACAAGATGGCTTCTCTTTGAGCGAAACATGTGATCAGACCAGTTGCTTCAATCAAGCTCCTCTGGGTTTTCAACCTCGAGCGCCACAGTGCTTCAGCTGAGCTTAGTTTAATGGTGACCATTAAAACATTTTGTGAAAAATTAAGCTAGCCAGTGGTTGCAACCCAAGTCGGTTCCCAGGTAATGTGCATGCAGGCAAGACCAAATGCATTTTAGGTTGCATTTTAGATGTTTAAAATTAAAATTAAAATGTATTGCTGTAATGTAAATGTAGGTGCAATTCTATACTGATTTGATCTGTTGGTGTGCTCTGCATACACATTTCTGGTCAATGAAGTCAACAAGTGATTTTTTTTTAATGATATGCATGCAAAAATGTATAAATAGCATGCCAAATGGATGCATGAAATTGATAGACTGGATTGAGCGTACTGTTGCTCAAAGGTTAATGTTTGTCAAATCTGCTTAGTGTAAGTGACTTCGGGCTTGTTTTGGGGATTATAGATTTGGACAATTGCAGGTTGGCATTTTTTTGGTTTACTTTCAGAGTTACAGCTTTGGACTTGTTAGTGGTTGGCAGCCCCTGGATGAAACGTATATCTGCTTTATTGTTATTTACTGTGTGATGATGTTTCTTTGTCTGTCAATGCATTTGCAGTTGTCTATCTAAAGTCATTTGATTCAGCAGCTTTATGCCACTAGCCTACGAGCTGATTTTGATGCAACAGTAAGACATTTCTTCCGTCAATATGCATGTTATATTTGCAATCTATGTCCCCTTTCAGTAAGTCACTCTCGGCGTGACGTCTCGGTTCCCTCCTTCAGGGAACGAGGGTTACATATGTAACCGAGACGTTATTTTCATAGCCAGGGAAACATGTTTTGAAGACAACAAAATCTCCAATTTTATTTCAGTGCATTTTGGCCTTTTTTCTTACTTAAATGCATGATTGCAAGTTAAACCTTATAATCTATTGATCTAATTAAACCTAATAAGTTGCAAACATTATTTTGATGACTTCTTTTGACACAATAATGTTGATTGTTACATCATCTTAATCTTGTGTGTAATTTACACTGAACGTCCTGTGTTTCTGGATTAAACAAAAATTTATTAAAATGGATTTTGTTCCGTTTTCTATGTTCTACCAATCCTTAAACCATTTCTACACTCTAAAAATTAATGATATTAAACACCAACAGGTATTTTCTGTTACTAAAAGAAAACACACACACACAATAACACTTCATTTCTTCTTAATATCTACTGGAAATCCATTCCAATTTTCAAAATTATCAAGTCAGTTTACTACAAATTTCAAGTGGTGAATGAGGGTCCATAGCAAACTGAATTGTGCGTGTATGCTCTTACCTCTCTGAACAAGAAGTTGTTTATTTATTATCTTTACTAGTTTTGTGGTTCGTACACATCAGATTCATCAGTTGGTCAAACATAAGTATTTCAGTAAACTAAAAGCCTCAAGAAACATTTTTATTTCCATCGCAGGCATATTTAAACAAGACAGTTTCTTACATCTACGGTTTATCCTTCTGCATTGTTTCTTAAGCGAAAGCAATCAATACGCAGTGAGTGCTTCTGTTTGCACTTGTTACAGTTGCTCCCCGTGTTGTGGCACTGCTCCAGTTCTTTATTGAATGTGATGAATTGAGGTCTCCAGTGTCCCAAATGAAGATACCCAGCCTTCTCTTCCATTGTAATGAAGCACTTCAAAATAATGTGGCCAACCCCAATGGAGGTTGCATTAAATTTGATCTCATTCAATTTTGTTAAACTATCTGCCAGGCTTGCAAGGACAATGTCTGTCTTGTATAAATCATGGCCTTAAAGGGCACTTGGGGGTTGTCCCTGGGGCAAAAAAATAAATAAAGAAGAGCAGGCAAATAACAACAAAACCAACACGGCTGTAGAATAGCCAATGAGGACTGCTCGGGCAGGGTTATGATGACTTGATGAGGTCTAAACATCGGACTCGGTATTCAAGAGATGCTTCGGGATGATCAGAATATTTATGATGCACCTGATTGATACTGTACAGCTGTGTGATTTGACTTTTATTGACTGACATATGTCTGCGGCCGTGCTGGGTTATGTTGTTTTGATGGTTAGCATAGCAGGTTAATCAATGCGGCTTCACTCAATATTCTCCACATACTCACTCCTTTCCTACGCACTGCTCTCAACTGTGATAATCCACCTTATACTAATAAGATGACATATGATGTGGACAGAATTTTAAATGGAGATTACTAATGTTGAGTACCGACTGCAGGCTATGGATCCACGTGAGGTGGTGGGTCATTATAAATCTCGGATCGCTATGCAACGCCATTACTTTGGCAGGCCGTGAATATTAACTTTTACAATTAACCTTTATTTATCACAGACATGCACCTACAGCCAGGTCAAACAGTCTATTTAAAAAAGTATGATCACAGAGCACATTTTAATTGGAGAATAGAGGTATCTGGACACAAGTACTGGCAAAACTCTCAATAGGTCGGACTATTTATCTCAAAATTACAGATTTGTTGTTCTGAAATCTACAATTTGTCCTTAAAGTGTGTAAATTAATGTCGAGGTTGAAAAGTGCTGTTGTCACAACTAGTGTTGTCAATTTTAAAAACATTACTAAAACTGCCTTTACGATCGCACGATTAAATCTTGCAGTGAAATTGCAATAGACCTACAACTTGTTCTGTTAGCTGCAGTATGTTTCTTTCTTATTTTATTACTTTCATTTGATCTTCTTTATACGTGTATATTAAATACAATTAGCTGACCTTGGAATGCTACTTTTGACCCAGTTAAGTTGCACTTAAGTACATCTTTATATATAATTTCATAATTTCATAATTACTTTTATTTTTGTAGCATTTGGACCAATCAGACACACGACTATTTGTTATATTTAAAGGGGTCATCAGATTGATATGATTCTTTGATCCACTAGTTGATATGATTCTTTAGGGTCTTAATGAAAAGTCTATAACATACTTTGGTTACAATTTATCAATGGTAGTGTAAAAAACACCCTTTTTACCCTGTCAAAATCAGCTCTGTTTTCAGCAAGCTGTTCTAGTCCATGTTGCTTTAAATGATAATGAGCTCTGCTGACCCCGCCCCTCTCTTCCGTGGCATGACTTCTGTAGATGAAGCTGGATCACGAATGCTTCGCGTGAACTTAAATGCATTTAGTCAGATCGCTTCAAAAACAAAAGTAACGTTAATCCTCTGTGACTTCAGAGGCTCAGATGTCGGGAGTAAATGATGACTGCTATGTTCATTATTACATCCAACAACAAAACACCTCAATCGCTTAGGAGACATTCTTGTCTTCCCCTGCACCGGAGTCGACACAATGGCGGACAGCTCACAGCTCACTTAGGGCAGGTCTAAGGTAAGACGGCCTTGTCAATCAACTATTGTGGGAGCAGCCTGTGCAGAACTACGTCACTCTGACAGGAATCTCAGAACAGCCTGATTTGAGAAAGGGGATTTTAAAATAGGAATAAAAAAATAAAAAAAAAACACTGGGTGGATTTTTATCATTATAGGGTGGATGTGTACACACACTTCCAACACATTTATGTTCAAACAACAACAAAAGTGAATTTTGCATCCAATGACCACTTTAACAAAGGATCCCTAACACCCCCTCACCCAAACAACAAGCCAACTATGAGGGTCTATGGACCCTTCCCCCAAAATGTATCTAACACCATGGCAACCAATGCTGATAACACTGGTTTTATTGCCCAAAGGAATGCGGGCAGAGCAACTCTCAATTCATTTACCCATAGGAAAGCCACACAATGCCATTTAAATGGACTCTCATTCACAAACAAATCTTTCTTTGAACTTCCTATCACATATCATTAGGTCATTGTGTATATTATTACTGTTCTTGTATATTGTCTTTTGTATTGTATACTGTTTTATGTATGCTTATGATAGAACCACTCGTTCATGTAACCTTACATATACCATGTTTGGTCTCTATGAATTCATCTTTGGATGATCTAATTGAGCTTGTATATTATATGTTGATACTTATGCAACATATTAGTGTTCTAAACATCTTTAGTAGTCTTTGCATCAACATCCAATCCAGTTACATATGCAAATTTCCATGTTTGGAGACAAAGAGTCGTAAACTTTCCCTCCAAAAGTACAAGTCACCATTGGCTCGTGGACCCTCGAGAGGTGTGACCTCCAATAGAACTTAAAAGGCCTCACTTCAGTGACCCGCCTCGCTTTTTAGTCTCTTCACTCGTCTCTCATCACCTTCCCATCTTCTGGTTGCTAAGTCCCAGAGGGGAGGCCTCGACACAGTTCAATCTAAAGTTCTTTTAGATTCTGAGAAGATGAGGAAGCTGAGCTAGAAGTTTTCTTCTGGACCCCAAAGTTTTGTTCCAGGCTGCCGCCTCGTCTTTTCATTCACCAAAAATCCTCGGATTCCAGCAGTCATCTCTGCGATCTTCTCTCATCACCTTCATCTGGGAGAAAACTCTCCCAATCACCACCGAGCCAGAATAACATCTTTTGGAGTTCATCACCCTTCAAGCCCGGAAGAACGTGAAGAACTCCAACACCACCAAACCTTCAAACCATCAAAACTTTAATCCGAGACTGCATCCGGACACTTGTTCAACAACCAAGGCAATGCAAGTATCGTACATTAACTAAACGAAACAGAGGTTTAGCTGTAGACTCCGTTGTAAAACGGCATTGAAGGTTTTTAAATCAGGTGGTTCTGACTCATTTTCCACAACTGCGTTCTCTAGTTTCTCTAATGGCTTCATTCATTAAATTCAACGCGTAAGTGTGTTTATTCGTTTGTTTGTTTAGACTAGTTATGTGTTAGCGTTTAGTTAATAAAACTTTTGTGCATGAATTACATGAGTTTCTGATTCTGTCACCGCTTGTGAATAATGTCCCTTTACGATTCTGATCCAGCTACATGCTCTAATGCATTAATACTGTAGGGAAGATATTTTCTGTGGAGATGAAAATATCCTTTCTAAGAGTTGATATGAACTTACACAATGTTCGCTGGACGAACAGATTAGTTGATGGAAATTTAATTCTGCTTCAGTTACTACAAATAATTGTAATTAATGATAATTAATTGTAATCATTTATATACCTTTCCCTTTTGAGCTAATTTGCTACATTGTCTTTGAAATATGGTTAAAGTACTGCTGAATGTACTGACAAGCATTTATGGTAAAGTAAAATATACTTTAATGTAATTTCTATTGAAGCTTTTATGTCATGCATTTAAATATATTTGTAGTTACACATTTGTGACTCTGGACCACAAAACCAGTCATAAGGGTTCATTTCTCGAAATTGAGATTTATACATCATCTGAAAGTTGAATAAATGGGCTTTTCATTGATGTATGGTTTGTTTAGGATAGGACAATATTTGGCCGAGAAAATCTGGAAAATCTGGAATCTGAGTGCAAAAAAAATCAAAATATTGAGAAAATCATCTTAAAAGTTGTCCAAATGAAGTTCTTAGCAATGCATATTACTAATCAAAAATTAAGTTTTGATATATTTACGGTAGGGAATTTACAAAATATCTTCATGGAAAATGATCTTTACTTAATATCCTAATGATTTTTTGGCATAAAAGAAAAATCATACAATGTTGACTCCATACAATGTTTTTTTGGCTATTGCTAAAAAAATACCCAAGCGACTTAAGACATTTTTTTTTAAGTTTTGTGCTCCAGGGTCACATTTATAATGAAGAAGTTTCAGATTAGAAGTATACTTATTTTGATGTGTTGACTAACATACCAAATACATGTAAAGTATTTAATTCTAATTTGATCTAGAGTGTTTTATCGGAATACATTTAAAAGTAATATATTTTAAATGTATTCAGATAAAACACTATAGTATTTAGTATAAGCTTTAGTATGTTTGTCAACACAGCAAAATTAGTATACTTCTTTAAAACATGACAAAAGATTATTAAAATTAAATTAAGTAAAACATTTAATTAGACATTATTACAAAGTGCACCTTGAAAAAGTGTGTTAAGAAATATTCATGAAAGTGTCTATCTTGAAGTACACCTAAGTGGCCTTTTATTTTTTATTACTATTATATTACAGTTTTTTATAAGATTTGATGTACACTACAAGTTTTTTTTATTTTTCACAAAGGCACCCTGTTTCATTTCAAGTGTTTTCATTTTAAATCAAAAAGGTTAAAAAAAAGAAAAGAAAAAGAAATAATTGAATTTAAAACATCAATCAAGCTTTAAATATTAAACAGATATTTAAATCATTGGCTAAAACACTTTCACATTTATGTATTTATTTTATTTTTTTGGTGTGTGTCAGATTCATCACCTTACAGTTTTGTTTAGTCTTTGTGTGATTTCAGTAGAATAAAAATATGCTACAACTGTCCCTGTCTCCCCATAAAGAAAATTGAAAACAATTTTAGCTTTTAGTTAAAAAAATAAAATAAAATATCCAATATTGTCAGTAATCAAAATATCAGTTATTTTAATTGAATCTGAAATGCAATCTAGATGAAAGTATTAAAGCTTCTGACATTCCTGGTAAAATGTATGTTTTTCCGATCGCACCCTGTGAAAAACGTACAGTAGAGAAAATGAATGGCTTCCTATGTGGCATACAACAAAATGATTACACATCTCAGAGCAATCTGCTGGTCCTGTCGTCCTAATCACTCTGTCAATAGCCCTTCCAGTGTGCAGGTGTGCTGTTACAGATGGTTTTATGAGGATCCATTAAAAATAATTTAGCTCATCGCTGGGCCCAGGAGGGGCTCATTGGCTGAGACGAGCTGCAGCCCCTCCCCCAACAACACCGTGAGCCAACATTATGAGAACACAGGAGTCCGATGCCTGACAAAACCTAGCCAGAAGAGGCAGCATACTTCTATATCTCAGTGCACATAGACTGTAGGTAAACAAAACAGACTAACTGTGTAGGCTGATCCATTAGCTTCTATTCGGGCAAGCAAGTGATGAAGCAACAGTGGCATTGTAACATTGATTGGATGTCAGTAGGAAAGTGACATATTATTTACATGCTCTGTGGGATGTTTGATTGGTGGAGGTCACAACCTGTGGCTAACACTGTGCAATATGTGTGCTATGAATAGTCACGTTATTAAAGGAACAGTTCACACAAAATTGGTAAAGCTCTGAAATCTCATTCACAGGCAACAGTGTAAAGTGGTAACCAGCAGTTGCTACTCTAATGAGATATTTTGACCTGAGCTAACCCTAGTATTATTGGTGTAACCCACCTAATGTATTTAGTTGGCTCCGTGTACTTAAATACAATTTTATTTAATTTCTTAACACACGTTTTTAAAGCGTTCAAATTCAGAACGTTTCGAAACGTTCAAATTCAGGTTAAAAAAATTGGTAGTGAGGAGGATTTTCAGTGAATGACAACATAAATTATTAAATTGTTAATGTTTTGCATAATTTTTTTTTAAGTTCTTTAAAAAAACTGTACTTTTAGAAAATATAATAATTAATGCAATTAAATGCCATTTAAGTGCACTTAAATAGTGAATGTGCCTGATCTTATTTAACAGATTTAGATACACAGTGTACTTTGTAATAATCAATAAAAGTTTTATTTTAAAGTACATTTTAAATCATTGTTTTAATTATCTTTTTGTCATGCTTTAAAGAAATACACTTATTTTAATGTTGACTAACATACTAAAGCACATATAAAGTACTTAAATACAATGAGCTACGACAGTGGGGATAGACAGTTACAATATATGGGGAATACTAACAGAACAAGGGGGAAGTCGTGCCCTAATGGTTAGAGAGTCGGACTCGTAACCCAAGGTTGCGGGTTCAAGTCTCGTACCGGCAGGAATTGTAGGTGGGGGAGTGAATGTACAGCGCTCTCCTCCCACCTTCAATACCATGACTGAGGTGAGACCCTTGAGTAAGGCATCGAACCCCCAACTGCTCCCCGGGCGCCACAGCATAAATGGCTGTGTGTGTGTGTTCACTGCTGTGTGTGTGCACTTAGGATGGATAAATGCAGAGCACTAATTCCTAGTATGGGTTACCATACTTGGCCACAAGTCACGTCACTATTCACTTTCACAAGTTTAAAAATAGAACTGCCATTAAAGTTTATTTACTTTTGAAATGAATTATAGGTAATTAAATTACGTATAAAGGGAAATTAGTCCTAGTTATAACTGGTTTAAAATACTGATAACTAAATTTCAGCTAATTGCATTTAATATAAATGCAAACTATATTACTACATTTTCATTTAAGTGTCCAAAAACATTACATTCAGCTCACACTTAAGGACGTTCTTAAGTTAATTCCGTATTAAGTAGTCTTTTTAAAAGTATGCTAAATTGCACTTTTTTCACAAGAAGTTTGTTTCCCTAAAAATAAGGTGTTTGGAACGTGAGGATGAGACATTTTCATTTTTAACATTTATACACGTATAAATGTACACAACATTTAAATGTAGACACAAATTCGTCTACATGTGGATTTTGTAATCAAATAAATTAGGAGGTAACAAAACAGAGAATGAAGCTGAGGCTTTTGTGATCTTATCAGGGATTGCACGAGCTTGTAGGTTAAAGAAAGCTGCAATCATGCTGGCTTACCACAATCCCTCAGGCATCAGATCGGGAGAAATGGCAAATATTTTCATGGTAAACAGAAATGACTAGCAGTTTGTTCTGCCTTGTTATGTGATTCAGTTCTTTGAAAGCACAGACTGCAGAGACACTTCCAGCTAAATCTCACTTTGACAAAACCTAAGCTGCTTTGGGCCATATTTGTTTGCTGTTTTGGTTTTAGGTTAATAGATCTGGCTTTTCCGGACACCTATTTAGGAGCATTAGGCAAATCGTGACCTCTGGTTTCTATGTCTCATTCCAGGAATCGTCAACAAAGCATTGTGGTTTCTGCACTTGCTCGAGTTCTTGAAAATGGCAAACTGACAGATGAGAGCAAACCTCTCTACCAAATCCACCCTCTTCTCAGCAACAGATGCTACGGCACGCTCGCTGATCCAGTCGTGCTGAAGTCCCGTAATTAATCTCCTATTACTCTCCTCGACTCTCCATCACGCAGGTAATCGTGCTAAAATGCCATTTTTGTGCAGGTATTCACACAAGCTGCAATACGCCAGCTAGAAATCTGCCTTAAAAGTGTAATGCAAATAGTTAGTGTCCACACTGGATATATTATACATTTATGTAAAGACTGCGTAATATTAATTTCCATTCCGTTTCTTTCACTTGGTAAAACTTAGATTAGGGATCACCAACGTTTTACCCTTCCACTCCTGCAATTAAATGAAAGTCACAAAGCTAACAAATAAAACCTTTTTATTGGATACTATTGGCAACAGATCATATTGTTTATTGTTATTCCTGACAGGAGGGCTGTGCTGATTTAAAATCTTTATATATCTAAGGATTTAACTTGTACCATCTACACAACATTTCAAATTTTACACACACACACACACACACCACACCACCATATATCTATCTATAGTATAGAATCTCTATTTTTTACATTGCATGGAGAAGTGGGGGTGTCTCTATATATAATTTGCCATGATTAAGAATGATCATATAGCTAAACCCTCGTTGGCTACTGTTGCTAGTTTAGAAAAGCTTAAGAAAACGTCCCATAGGAACAAATTAGAGGTTTCCATGAAAAACATAACTTGGTTGTGCTCATTAAGGGGTAAATATTTTATGGATACTATTCCAAAATGCGAATATTTACATGGTTCAGAATGAATTGACAGGTAAATTGTTAAATTACACAGTAAAATGATTAAAGATCAGCAACACTCGTCATCACACTCCATTGAAAAAACGTAATTTATTTAAAATACATTTATTTCATACTAATTATAGTTCAAATCTATTAACATATTTATTGACATATCGCTTGAGACTTACTGATATAAAAAAATACAATTACACTTTATTTGGAGTATTACTTTATTGCACAATGTACATTTCTTAATATTAAGCAAAAGGTGTTTTAATGTGCATCAAGCACAAAATTAGTTGTTCCAATTTATCAGACTTTAAGTATACCAGTATAGTATACTCAAAGTACAATTGCAGGGTATTTTTATTAAACACATAAATATTTAAATGTATTTGTAGTATACTTA
>JADLZN010002152.1:0-294053 GCA_018155175.1 Sinocyclocheilus anophthalmus | reverse complement strand
ATGGAGAAAAATCCTGGAATGTTTTCCTCTAAAACCTTAATTTATTTGCGACTGAAGACAGAAAGACATCTTGGATGACATGGTGGTGAGTAAGTTATAAGGATTTTTTTATTCTGGAAGTGAACGAATCCTTTAGTGGAACGGTCCTTCTCCGTTATCAAACTAATTAAGAACTATTCGATCTATTCGACTTTGTGCATACTGCGATAGAGAACAACGGTTTCCACTGGTCACTAAATATTTTACAGTTTAGTGTTTACTAGGGTAGTAATATTATATATTAATTGATTTTGCATATATGTCACAATAAGAGGTAAATCCGGTCCTGCATATAACGCTAAACATAAAAATGCTAACTTTTTAAGATTAACATTTAGAAGTAATTAAAAATTATTTAAACTGTTCGATTGAAAAAAAAAAAAAATTCTCTATTTTGTCATATGCCAGGCTTTACAGGGTTAGTTCACCCAAAAATGAAATTAGCCCATACATTACTCACCCTCAAGTCTCCCCTAGGTGTGTATGCCTTTCTTCTTTCAGACGAATCCAGTCCGAGTTATATAAAAAAATTGTCTTTGATAATTCAAGCTGTTTCATGGCACTAAGAAACTATCCATTTCAACGTAATAATTTAATGTAGCTTGCGCTCACTGTTGTAAATGGAAGCATTTCCGGGCGGATGACGTATGAGGTCGACTTTGGCGCATGCGCCGCCAGAAGTCACGAACCAGAACGCAGGGGAGAGATCACAAACAACGGTCCTAATTAGAATACAAACCGAGGTATTTGTAAAGAAATATGTCAGAGGATTTCGATATAGCCAAGAGTAAACTGGTTTTCCTTGCTAAAGTCCGAACTTTGCTTCCTTTGCCTCACTGAAACAAACGTTGGTTTTCCCGAACTCACCGGGCGCGTGCGCAATGCTGAACCTCATACGTCATCCCGGCCCGAACCTGCTTCCCCGTGTGAGCGCAAGCTACCTTAAAGTGATTATTACGTTTGAATATGGAGATTTTTCTTACAAAAACACATCGATTCGCTACAGGAGGCCTTTTTTTCACCCCCCGGAGCCATGTGAGACACGTTTTATTATGGATGTGCGCGCTTTATTTAACTTCTTTTGGACTGATGCATGCAACACCCGCTGACTGCCATTTAACAGCTTGGAAGATCAAAGACCATTTTAATATAACTCCGACTGGATTCGTCTGAAAGAAGAAAGTCTTATACACCTAGGATGCCTTGAGGGTGTGTAATTTATAGTCTATTTTTCATTTTTTGGGTGAACTAACCCTTTAAGTCACGTGGGTTTGGAGCATCACAAATGAGAGTAAATGACAGAATATTTACTTCGGCTAAACTATCCTTTAACAGGAATGCAACACACTGGTCAGATCATAAACACTCACTTCGAAAGGCTGGTCTAGAGAGAAGAACAGGACACATCTGCATGGAGTCGTGCTGTTCCAGCTGAAGCTTTGAGAGCAGTTAAAACATGGGCTGGACATGTCAGTCCCGGTATAATCAATCTGTAAACCAGACAAACACACATATATGCTTAACACGCGGTTACATAACACTTGCGCCCAGGTTAACACGCAAGGAAAGCCCGAGCGAACAGTAGACGTGTGTTCACTGTGTATTTGTTAGTAAAACGACATTAAACAACACACACAGCGCGACAGACTCAAACCTCGAACTCTTTGATGTTACTGGACGTCACGTAGAGGCCGATTCCTATCGGGATGAAGATGAGGCCGATGATGAAGAAGGCGGGCAGCACGGTCCCCGCGGTCAGGATGGGCTGCCAGGCCGGTAGCCGCTGCTGTTTGAAGGCGGTGTTGTCGGGCTTTCTAGTCCGGATGGCGGCTCCGCCGAGCCCCGCGGATCCGGAGTGAAGACCGTCTTCCTCTTTCGCGCTGTAGCTGGACGCCATCATTGCTGTAATTACCAGCTCACAGCCTCTGTACTTGTATTAAAACGCACAATCTCTCAATTATAGACGGGCAATCAATATAAATGTATTTTATATGTCCGCTGCAGTAGTTTGTCTTCACAGCGGCCTTCTCCGGAAAATTGCTTGTTTTGTTTTGAGGCGGTGCTAGGGCAGAGCACGTCAAGAGGAAACATAGATTTCTAATCCCATTTTTCCCGGTCTAAATCTCTTTTTTCCTTTATTGTTCATTTATGTCCCTTTATCCTTTATTTAGTTTCCTTAACAAGTCATGGCACTTATTTTCCGTCCATTAACACGTGAGGCTGTGGAGCTGTGAAGTGGTGGATAGATCAGGAAAATGTATGTGCAGAAGGATGTTGAATCGATGGAAGGAAGTTAAAGGAATGCTATAAAGGACTGGAAATATGAGGGTTTCTGTAGGTTTAATGTGAATAATTACTGTCACTTTGATTCATCCTAGTGAATCATATGAACAAGATTGAGGTGATGAACACGAAGGAGAATGGAATATGGCAAGAGAAATGGATGGTCGCATCTCCACAGCTTCATTTTAGGGGTTTGTCTTGATTCACTCAGCAGTTCCTGAAAGTTTCTCTGTGTAGTTGTTCAGTCCGTCCTGCATTATACATAGCTAAAGCCTTTTAGACATTTAGTAGAACATCTACCTGCCCATATTGTCTATTTTTGCATCATTACAGGTACAGATGAAAGGTCTAAGCAAGCATTTGTGTCCCTCAGCATGCTGGTGTATCTGGACAGAAGCTCCTCTTATTTCTTTGCACTGAATCAACTGGTTATTGGGAAGTTTTGTCACAAAAGAGCAGATCTGGAGTGCTCAGGATACATTTGGGTTTGTAAAGGCACATGTTCTGAATACATGTAACCTTGTTGAAATCATATTCAGGGACTGTGTATTTAAGGGAAATGAGTGATTTGTTCACATGTACACTCAAAAGGCATCACTGCAGATTGTACTTTAAGTTTAGCTTAAGAGGATTCTGCAACTGAAACCTGAAGAGAAGGGAGTTTGCATTTACCCCTCTTAAATATAAAGCATAGAAATTGTATTTTAGTGAATACAGAAACCTTTCTAAAGTACACCTAAAGATGGTCAACCATTATATTACATGGTCTTGACACTTTGACCCCTGAATGAATTCCTTAAAGACACCGAATGTGCTTCCTTGTCATCTTCACTTATTTCCCTTCTTTCCTCATTTTATGCACTTTTCATTTTTAACCCACTAGAATTGTGTTTTTAGTAAATAGGCATTACGTGTGTTATCTAGCAATAAGGTAAGAATAGAGTATGTTAATACATTTAACCTGAGATAGCTAATATTATTTACTAACCTTTCAGCTAAGAGTGGGATTTTAATATATTTCATGTTTTTGGTGGAGTTTGAGAAGGGACTCTAGTTTCAAAGACCTTTTTGGGTTTAAACTAAAATGATTAGTCTTTTTGCCTGAATTGTCATTTTCTAAGCCAAAACATATGTGGATGTCTTTGTTTTTGTGGTAAACTGACCTTTTGTGCTTTGTAGTAAATGACATGATGACAGCACAACCATCAGTTTGGTTCAGAAACGGTTACAGGAGTGACATTTAGTGAGCTTTTGTCAACTATGCCAAGAACACAAACGAATCTAAATGTGATTTAAACTAAACTTGGTCAAATCAACCTCTTCAGAACAATACCAGCATGCTTGCTGCATTTATACATCACTAGCTTTCTCTCTGTTCCCAGCTGAAGTGTACTAAACGCATGACTTGATTTCTGTATCAAAGTGTCCTTATTTACATCCTGCTGTTGATGTCATCAAGCTCTCTGCTGCCATTGAGGTCAAAGGTCAATGCTTGAAGATGATGCCACAAGCTGTGACATCAAGCACCATGTGATTTCTTTTGTGCTGTTGACATGGTGTGTTTTCCTGTGTTTAGCTGTCAGAACCCTGTGTCAGCCGTGTATTGTTGGATTTTTTTATAATAAAACATGCAAATTCAACTTCGGTGTCCCTGGCATTTCATCCTGAGGAGTTTGATAACTATACACAGGAGCTCAAATGTGCTTTGTATTCAGTTCAAGTGTACAAACATTTTTGGTATATTATACTGACTGTACAAATCATTATTATAATGCTTTACATTATTTAATTTTTTTGATAAACGGGTGTCTAGAAGAGAAAAATACATTTATTTTGCATTAAAAAAATTCAACATCTCGTTCAGAATTAGAGCAATTTCATTATCGTTCTTATTATTGTGAATAAACTTTTATTTTTTTAGATAAAAAAAAAAACTCTTGCTGTACTGCCAATATTAAAATTATAATTGCATGATGAGAATTACAAACAAATATTGAGCTATAAGCTATGAAAGTGAAAATGTGCTGAATTTTAATAAAAATAAAAATGAAGCCAGAATAATTATTTTTAAGTATAATTCAATTACATATTTAAATTATATGAATTAGTTTAATATGTTATATTAGTAATGACTTTGCCATCATACCATACCTTCAAAAAAAGGGTGGGAAAAACCTGTTGGCATGCAATATATATACTTATTTTGCATAAACAAATAAATCAAATGTTTCAAACCATTGAAGAGTTTAAGGATGCGATTTGTATGGCAATTAAGCATAATTCATCTCACTTCTCATTACTATAATTAAAAATTTATAATTTATTAACTGTTATAGAATCAAATATTTTATGGATTTAAAAAATGTCTAGACAGAATGATTAACATGGCTTTATTGCAGAAATTAAAATCATAATTATAAAACTGTACAAAAGAATGCTGAATCTTGAAAAATTTCGGTCTTACCAATAGGCTTCATTTTCGTTATGCAAAATATAATTTATTTTTTCTTCTTTGGATTTTTGCTGAAATATGACCTGCATATGTATTTTGTGAGATTCGCTCAGTTCACAAGGGACAGATTTTAATGCTGTCTGACGCGGAGCTGAACTGCCCCATGGCAAAATCTAGCCCCACGCCGACCCCACAGCCCACCCCGAACGCAGCATACAGCGATACTGGGAACGACCCTTGAAACGTGTGGAGAGGAACCAACTCATCATCCACGCTATAGAAAGTCAGAGTCCCTGCGATCCTGTCCAGAAACACCCCGACACGAGGGCTGTAGGTCACAGGGATCTCCACCTTCTGATTGCCGTGCATGGCTGCGCAGCACATGTCTGACAGCTCCAAGCTCCATGATTGGCTGTTATACCCAAGCCCCGCCCCTGAATTTGCCCCTTTGCGAGGCATGGAACCACTGACCACACCCAGAGAGGAGCCACGCCCCCTCCACTCCACCTCCCAGTAGCAGCGGTCGAAGGAGAGGGGGTGGAGACAGAGCACCTGCGTCCAGCCATCGAAGCGCTGAGGGAGGTCAGGGTACAGCTGAGACGTCTGCTGAAGCGTGGCTACAGTGTCTCCATCAGACAGGACCAGACGCCGATGGGCTGTGTTTGGATCCAGGGTCAAATCACAAAGCAGTCTAATGGGAGAGAGAGAGAGAGAGAGAGAGAGAGAGATAGATGAGAAAGTGAGCTTGAAATAGAATGAAAAGAACAATACATGAGGAATAAACTCACATTGCAAGAACTCATCTTTGGTTCTGGGCTCTGGGGCCTGAATACTGTCAATGTTAATTTCTCTCACTGTAAAAAAAAAAAAGAGAACATGTCAGACAAAAGAAACAGGCTGTAAGAAAATATGAAAACTTGCATATCTGAAAAAAAATTATGCTGTTTTGAAAAATAAAATGGACACATTTTAATAGGACATTAAAGTGACAATATTCAATTTCTGATTCATATGGTGGTGTAAAGTTCATTAGATAATCTTTCTATCCATCAGCCCCATCCCCCCCCAAAATTTTTCCAAAACCCCCCCCCCCCCCATCCCAAACTCATATCCTACCATTTATCTATCCACACATCATCCATCCAACCATTTATCCATCCACCCATCCATCTATCCATCTACCATCCATCTATCCATCCACCCACCCATCCACCCATCCATCTATCTATCTACCCATCTATCTATCCATCATCTACCTGTCTATCTACCCATCATCTACGCACTAACCCATCCATCCTCCCAACCATGTATCCCTCCATCTATCCATCCATCCATTCATCCTTCATCCATCCACCCATTTATCCATCATCCATCCATCCACTTATCCATCTATCCATCCACCCATCCATCTACCCTACCATCCATCTATCCATCCACCCATCCATCTACCATCTCCCCCCCCCCCCCCCCCCCCGTCCCCTTTTTAACCCAGCCCCCTGACAACCGCTACCCAGCCTATCTATCCATCCATCTATCCATCTACCCATCCACCCATCCACCTATCCATCTACCCATCCATCCACCCATACATCTACCCATCCACCCATTCATCTATCCATCTGTCTTTCATATGATGTGTCCATCCATCCACCATCCAACTTCCCATCCATACATTTATCCATTCATCCATCCATCTTTCTTTCATAATATGGTGTGTGTAATGTAAAAGATATTGTTGTAAATGCTGACATGTGGGAAAAGCAGGATTGGCAAAGGGACTGTCGGTAGGAGAGTCCAGGAACAGCCCGGGATTCACTGTACGGAGAGAAAGACAGAAACAGAGTGAGACACTTAGGAGTCGTTCCCCTACATGTAATCCATTTAACTACAATTTAACCAGCTGTAAAACTACAAACAAAAACCTCAATATTACCTTCTGTTGGCTCTCCCCCTACAGAGAGAAGAGAGATACAGTCAACAATAGTTTAGATAATTAATAATATAACAATTACAATGATTTTCAGTTTTTAGAGCTAATTTGAAAAAGGCAAGTGTGTTGGTTGGTAGTATTTTTAAAATGTTTTTGAAAGTCTCTTACCAAGGCTGCTTTTATTTGATAAAATACAGTGATAACAGTAATATTGTAAATTATTATTATAATTTATACTCTTTTCTGTTTGAACATATTTTAACCTGGTGATGTAAAGCTGAATTTTCAGCATAACTCCAGTCTTCATTGTCACATGATCATTCAGAAAATGGCTTTTGTAACTTATAAAAATGTGTTACTGTCACTTGATCAATTCAATGTCAACTGAAGCTAATAAAAGTAGTGCATTTGTTTTTTTATTAAATTTAAGCAACACGAATAATGAAGGTTGTGTCATGAACCATGGGGATTAGTTAGGGGGAGCCTCTCCCTGTTGTTATTTGTATTTGAATACATTCATGAATTATGTAGATGGTAAATTATATGAATTTCTAAACTATTTATTTTATTTAAAATGCAATGTATCATTTAATTTCAAATAATTCTTGAATCGCTAGTGTGTACACTGAGTGACTTACAGGCACTGGCAGAGGAGGGGCTACGAGGTGTCACTGACTCCGCCTCCAGTATAGTGGGTGTGGCCTCTTTCACTGTGAGTGGTTGAAATGCGACACATGACATCATGGTTCATGCAATAATTTGATGACGTTATGATGATGACAAAACATTTTTAATTGAACAGGTTTCTAAATCCAGTGGACACATTTAGCTCTGTGTTGCTGGACACATACTTGAAAACACAACAAATGCAGACAAAAATAAGAGGACATTTTGAGATACTTGATAGATATGCTTAGACCACAGTTCACATGAGCAGGAAATACCGGCGTTTATCTGGACGCAAGACAAACCAGAATGACTAGTAAAGATTTCGTAACAAGCTAAGCTTGGTTTCATTGTATGAAGGTTTATGCGAGTATACTTCAGGCACACATTTGTCCCCAAAAGTTAGTTAGCTGTACATAAAAGCAACAGAAGTCTATCATTTGTCCTCATTTAGAGTGTGTATTCTTGCGCTCACCTGTGTCCTGTCTCTTCTTCCTGTTTCTGGGTAAGAGAGAGCTCAGACTCCATCTGTCCGCTTTTGATGAAGAACACAATGAGGATTAAAAACACAACATCTTGATTTGATTTGAGCTGCTGTCACTCACATTGTCTGGCCGGCTGCTGTCTGTCCACAGCGTTGGATCTTTGCTGTGTTTCTCCATTGACTGTCGGGAGGGAAAACAGACACAAACATGATGTGATTCTTAAAGGTGACATATCATGAAAATCAGACTTTTCCAGGTTTCAAGTGCTATAATCAGGTCCCCGGTGCATCTACCAACCAAGGAAACGTGAAAAAGATTAACCCAGTAAATTTGTTTTGATAAGCCTTTTTCTGCAAGAGTCTGAGAAAACGAGCGCGTCTGATTTCGCTCTCTTGGTGACGTGGCAAAGGGATCTCATTATAATATTACCGCCCCTTAATCTGTAAACTTCCACTCAAGGCACTGTCATTTTGATTTCGCAAGCGACAACGGTGTACCAGCTCTAATGCCATGGCGAAAGTTTGAGCAAAACACGCTAACTGTTCTGTCTTTGGTTGCACAGACGAGCACAGAACTTAGTTTAGTACTCACATGCTGTGACAGCCGCTTTCTGTCCGTACCAGGGGGTTTCTTGGGGGAATGGATGTGTGCACTCAGAAAAACGTATATCTGAAGTTTAAACTCATATTGTTTAAAACGCATTATTTCAGCACGATAAACATGATAATCAAAACCAAAACAGATTTTTTTTAGCAGGTACGAGCTGTAATGTCGCATCTCTATTCTGGAAAAGGGGGCGGGGATCAGCAGCACATCATTTGCATTTAAAGAGAGCAAGTGAATGCCCGAAACAGCATGTTTTTGTTTCCACTCAAAATAGGCATTTTCAAAAATGATATAATAAATGATCTGTGGATTATTTTGAGCTGAAACTTCACAGACACATCCTGGGGACACCGAGACTTATATTATGTATTGTAAAAAGGGGCATAATATGTCTCCTTTTAAAGGGGTTGTTAAATTCCAAAAACTAGGACATGAATCAAGCGTCACCTTGTTCTCTGTCCTCTCTCCTCAGTCTTGGTCTGATTGAACTCAAACTCCAGCGGTCTGCTGACAATTAAAAGGAAAACCGCTTTAAAAACTGTGAGGTTGGTTTACGCAATGTACAGTGGGTACGGAAAGTATTCAGACCCCTCTCAAATTTTTCACTCTTTGTTATATTGCACCATTTGCTAAAATCTTAAGTTAATTTTTTTTTCCTCATTAATGTACAAACAACACCCCATATTGACAGAAAAACACCGAATTGTTGACATTATGTTTGCAGATTTATTAAAAAAGAAAAACTGAAATATCACATGGTCCCTAAGTATTCAGACCCTTTGCTGTGACACTCATATATTTAACTCAGGTGCTGTCCATTTCTTCTGATCATCCTTGAGATGGTTCTACACCTTCATTTGAGTCCTGCTGTGTTTGATTATACTGATTGGACTTGATAGGAAAGCCACACACCTGTCTATATAAGACCTTACAGCTCACAGTGCATGTCAGAGCAAATGAGAAGCATAAGGTCAAAGGAACTGCCTGAAGAGCTCAAATACAGAATTGTGGCAAGGCACAGATCTGGCCAAGGTTACAAAATTTTTTTTTGCTGCACTTAAGGTTCCTAAGAGCACCGTGGCCTCCATACGCTTAAATGGAAGACGTTTGGGACGACGAGAACCCTTCCTAGAGCTGGCCGTCCAAACTGAGCTATTGGGGGAGAAGATTCTTGGTGAGAGAGGTAAAGAAGAACCAAAGATCACTGTGGCTGAGCTCCAGAGATTCAGTCGTGAGATGGGAGAAAGTTGTAGAAAGTCAACCATCACTGCAGGCCTCCACCAGTCGGGGTTTATGGCAGAGTGGCCCGACGGAAGCCTTTCTTCAGTGCAAGACACATGAAAGCCCGCTTGGAGTTGTGAGATGGTGAGAAATAAGTTTCTCTGGTCGGATGAGGCCAAGATAGATTTTTTTGGCCTTAATTCTAAGCGGTATGTGTGAGAAAACCAGGCACTGCTCATCACCTGTCCAATACAGTTCCAACAGTGAAGCATGGTGGTGTCAGCATCATGCTGTGGGGGTGTTTTTTCAGCTGCAGGGACAGGACGACTGTTGCAATCGAGGGAAAGATGAATGCGGCCAAGTACAGGGTTTTCCTGGACGAAAACCTTCTCCAGAGTGCTCATGACCTCAGAAATAGAAATACAGAGACGAAAGGAGAAAATGGAGAAAGAAAAAAACAAAAAAGGGAAAGAACAGAAATAAACGCCAGAAAAAGGAAAAGTAATAGAAAAAGTAGAGTAAGAAGAAAAAAGAAAAGGAAGAGAAGAGAAAGAGAAAAGAGGAGGAGGGAAGAGAGCCAAAGAAGAAGAAAAAGAAGAAAAAAAAAAAAAGGAGGGAAAACCGGTGCCCCGAAGGTTTACCTTCCAACACGACAATGACCCAAAGCACACATTCTAAAATAACGAAGGAGTGGCTTCAACAACAACTCTGTGACTGTTCTTGAATGGCCCAGCCAGAGCCCTGACTTAAACCCAGTTGAGCATCTCTGGATAGACCTAAAAATGGCTGTCCACCAACTTTACCATCCAACCTGACAGAACTGGAGGATCTGCAAGGAGGAATGGCAGAGGATCCCCCAATCCAGGAGGTGTGAAAACCTTGTTGCATCTTTCCCAAAAAGACTCATGGGTGTATTAGATCAAAAGGGTTCTTCTACTAAATACTGATCAAAGGGTCTGAATACTTAGGACCATGTGATATTTCCGTTTTTCTTTTTTAATAAATCGCAAAAATTTCAAAACTTCTGTGTTTTTCTGTCAATATGGGGTGCTGTGTTTTTTTTTTTTGGGGGTGGGGGGGGTTTTTTTACCCATTGTTCATTGGGGGAAAGGAAAAAATTAACATATGATTTTAGCAAAGGTCTGCAATATAACAAAGAGTGAAAAATTTAGGGGGTCTGAATACTTTCCGTACCCACTGTATATAAACTTGAGTCTGACACCACACTGAAAATCTTTTAATTAAACCTCACCTTGTTCTTCATCACGTGTGCTTCTGCTCTGTGTGCTTTGACGTCTCTGAGAGGTCTGACTTTCTCTGTCCATGACTACTATGATATTAATAAAACACACAAAACTGAACAACAACAAAATAACTGACACTAGGGTGAATGTCAGGATATGTCTGAGTCATATTTCACTCCAGAATCAAATAGAGGGAAAAAAAGAAAACATATTTGCTCAAAATGTAAGAAAGCATCGATTTTTGGCATTGACATTTTTTCATGACATATTCTCCTCTAATTCTCATTAGTATTTATAAAGTATTTAAGGTTTTTAATTATTTAAATCATATTAAAATGTTAATCTGCACAGTTGCATCTATACTATTTACAAGTTTATGAAGTATTTAAACTGTAAACAATTTTACATGTATAAAGCATTTAAATGATAGTTTTCACAAATGAAGATCATGGTAGTGATGTCGTGTTGTACTGATAAAAACTGTATTGAAGTAACATTAAAATAATAAGACTAACCATTGAATCACTGAAAAGTAATAAAAAATTGTTATTCCTTTTTCTGTCTTTTGATTATAGCATATGACCTGGACATCTTTCATCCACTAAAACTCACCCTGATCTCTGTCTTCTCCTCTCGGTCTTCCTCTTGATCTCACTGTTGAAAAATCACAAATAATGAGCAAAACTACACTGGACTGATGTTGGTCATTATATCTTTATGAATATGTCTCATTCTCACCATCATTGTTTTCTCTTTCCTCTCTTCTTTGCGTTTCTCTTGGTCTCAATGAACTGCGACTCTTTTCGTCTGTAGAGTGAGAAACTATAAATGACAAACTACAGATGATTATATATACACGAGTAAAAGTGTGAGACGCGCGTCTTACTGTCATCTCTCTCCTCTCTCGGTGATCTGGCTGGTCTTTGGGAGTTTGTAACACCTCTGTTAACTGATATAAACAAATGTTTATATAAAAACTATTTAAACTCCTACATATAGTCACAAAATCTCTCTAAAACACATTTAAAATGTTAAATCATATCACAACAGTCTCACCTCTTGGCTCATTGTTTCTGACAGCCAGTGCACGTGTGTTCACTGAAGAAAGAAAATAAAATATCAAATTAAATCCAAAAATAAAATTAAATACAATAAAATTAAATTGAATTAAATTAAATTAAACTTACCAGATCCTCGTGTGCTTACTGAAGGCAATGGTGGGGGTCCTAAAATATTCACATACATTAAAACTCTAAGACAAAAAGTGGAAATAAAAACAAAAACAATTCACTAGATGTATTTGTTGTTTTCATACCTTGTGCACGAGTGGCTCTGGCTCCTTTTCCAGAAAGCACTGTAATGCAAAAACAGAGTAGAGAACTGAGAAGACCAGGATTACAGACAAATGACAGATGAAACCATGATAAAACCTACAGAAGAAAATAGGGCTCAACCAACCACTGTTTTGATAATATTATTTAAAATAACATTAATTTTGTGTTTTTAAACATAAACAGAACAATTAAAAATACATTTATATTATAAATTATAAAAAATATAAAATAAAATAATTATGTTTTATAATTTCATTTTATTTTAGAATTGTATTTAATATTTATAATAATGTTTTATTATAAGTATGTATTTTGATTTATATATTCATAGTTGTTATTTTTAACAATGTAACTGGTATCAATTTGTGCATCTCTGTTTTTGTTATTTATATTGCTGCTTTGGCAATATTGTGTATAAAACATTCATTTCACTTTAAAATGTAACAAAATGATCAGATAAGACTAATTATTTTTTGTTGAAATTTTACCAAATGCATTATAGTGAAATTGACTTACATTTCATTATGCCTCCTGTTTTCTGGCCGTTGCGGTCTGCCACTGTGAATGCTGTGGTGTTGTACACTGAGGAGAGACACAGAAAATGACCCTCCAGTGACCCTGTACATGACAGCAGTTCTGGTGTGGTGTGGGGTGGTGTTGTGTGTGTGGGTGTGTGTGTGTGTCGGTGTGTGTTTGTGTACCTGTCTTGGTGATCTTGTCCAGTTCCCTGGTCACAAATCTCATCCACTTGCTCCCTGAGCGGGACGATGACGCTCCTGAGGGATCCAAAGTGGATCGGGTTTAGCGGTCACAGCTCCCAGATCTCCCCCCTCCAGAGGACAGCACAGAGACTGATACGTCTGTAGAGACGAGGTATGAAGAGATTATTCATGTGCTCTCTGAGACATTCTTCTCTTTTGAATAGTGGAAGCAGTTTTGTGAAACCATCATCTGACCTTCAGGAAGTAGATACTGTCCTGGCAGTTGATGAGGTCTTTCAGTTCTCCATCTTTTTTCTTCAGCTGTTTGACTTCGGCCTCCAGTTTGGTCACCACGTCCTGGGTCTCGTTGAGTTTCTCCTGCGCAGTGGAGACCATCACGTCCTGGAGCAGCTCTAGTATCCGCTGCACTGACTCCTGGAGCTCCGACAGGACCACATCCGCCTCGTCCCGCACCGTTTCTGAGGACCTCTACACACACACACAAATATTCAGACTTTAAAGAATAGCTCACTCTCCAAAAATAAAGTCATCATTTATTCACCTCATGTTGTTCCAAACCATAAGACTTGGTTAATCTTTGAAACACAATTTAAGATATTTCAGGTTTCTGTTCCTCCATTGAAAGTCCAGATAACCAAAACTCAGCAGCAGATCCAAAAAAGTCATATAAGCATTGTAAAAGGAATTCATATGAATTGACTGGTTTAATCCAAGTCTTGTAAAGAGATACGATGCTTTATGTGATAAACAGATTTATTTCAGGCTTCTATTTGCATATGAACAACAAAGCTTGTGTGTTCATCATTGGTTCTCATGCATCAACCATATCGCAACATTTGTGACCCTGGAGCACAAAGCAGTCTTAAGTCGCTGGGGTATAATTTTTGGAAATAGCCAAAAAAAACATTGTATGGGCCAAAATTATAGATTTTTCTTTTATGCCAAAAATCATTAGGACATTAAGTAAAGTTTTGCAAAAGTAAAATATTTTGTAAATTTCCTACTGTAAATATATCAAAATTTAATTTTTTTTTCGTAATATGCATTGCTAAGAACTTCATTAAAGTTCTTTTAAAGGCGATTTTCTCAGTATTTAGATTTTGTTTGCACCCTCAGATTCCAGATATTCAAAAATAAATCTCGGCCAAATATTGTCCTATCCTAAACAAACCATACATCAATGAAAAGCCCATTTATTCAACTTTCAGATGATGTATAAATCTCAATTAAAAAAAAAAAATGGACCCTTATGACTGGTTTTGTGGTCAGGGTCACATATTAAGTCCATGATTCACCCTATGGGAAGGGCTATTGGTGTAAATCTTATTCAGATGCCAAATACAAGATAAATTTAAATATGTCATCATGTTAAAGCCATGTACTCTTCAGAGACTTGGATTAAACCACTCGAATTAACAATACATTCATTTACGGACACCTTTCGACCTTTCTGGATCTTTTCAGTTTATTTAAGGCAGAAACAGAACAGAAAACTTCTCAGGGCTTCTTTAAAAATATATTAATTTGTGTTTTGAAGAGGAAGCAAAGTCTTATGGTTTTGGAACAACATTTTTGCATGAACTTTGCTTTTAAAGACCATGATTGTGTATGATGTAACTCATAAAACCAACTGAATATGCTTCTATATCATTTATCTGTTTTTGGGGTGCAATAAATATTTACCGTGAGTGTGTCTAAGACTTTTTTCATGTCTTTCAGTTCTCTCTCTCTGTCCTGGAGTCTCTGATGGTTCTCAGACAGAACTGCGCCCAGCTCTTTCTAATTCAATAACAAAGAGTAGCACACAAAGCAAGTGTTCAGAATAGACTGGAATGAGTGTGAGTGGAACAAGATTAGTTCATTAATACTAAACCACACTGACACATTAATACAACCCGTCATGCAAAAGCTAAAGGTGAGTCAGGCTGTTCAAACAGTGGCAGTGAAAGCATTTTTCTGAATGTCACTGCCTTGCATATGATGATTTCCCAGCCTCACTGACGTCATGACAGATGTCAAAAATATGGACTGAAAAACTAGGGCAGTTGAAGGTCATGAAATTAATTTACCATAATCACAATAAAGAGTACTACAGAATTATGGTTTTATTTATTTAATTATTATAAGGACGCACTGACATTAACATTTTGGCCAATATGTAGGCAAATTATTATTTTTGTTATGATAAATGGCCATTATTAAAATTCTGCACTATTTTGTCTAAATTAATTTAAAATAAAACACTAAACATTTAATTTAGGCATCACAGCATTATAACGTACAGTATGAAAAAAAAGGATATTCATTTTGAGAGTTGCTAAAAATGTCAAAAAAATTAAAATATTAAAATTGCTAAAATGTTCCTGTGGCTCAGTGGTAGAGCATTGTGTTAGCAGTGCAAAAGGTCGTGGGATTACACACATACTGGTAAAAAATGTATAGCCTGAATGCACTGTAAAGCGTCTGCTAACTGCATTACCCCATATCAGCTGATATATCTCCAATATAATGTATGCTACAGATACAGTTAAAACATATCTAATATCAGCCAATAACCAATATATTGTGCATCCCTAATTATAATGGTGCCAAAAAAATCATGGTAATACCATTTTAGGGTTGTGGGTTTGTTCAAATCCCCAAGTACCAAAATGTACCATGTTTAAAGCTACACTGTGTATTTTTTGGCATTGTTACCATGAGCATAAACATTGTTTTGTGAACCTAGTCAATGCACAGGAAATGTGTTGTAAAGCAAACTATGCTGATTCGTGTTTTATTACTGTACAGTAGTTTTTTTCCCCTTTTTGCTTGCAAACGCTTCTCGGTTTTAGGTTCTGTTGTTGTGGCTTTATACCAGTGCTTACAATAGTAGAACCTTCTTTCCTTTATTTACGAATATGAGTAAAACGCAAGAAGCATGCAGTTTCCTGGGAACTCAACTAGAAATACTTAAGCTTATGATAGTGACTTGGGTTAAGGCAAAAACACTTTGGAAAATGGTTTTATATATATTGTACTCGCTCGTTATTTAAATGTTGTTAATTATGAAAAAAAACAAAAGTTAGTGTAGCTTTAATAATCGTCACACTCGACATTTTCTGACATTTAAAAGACTAGCCTTTTATATTACGAAGTTGTTATTTTATTGTTTAGATGTTATTATATTTGTGAGGATGTCTGATGTGGTTCTGACCTGCTTCTCGTTTCTCTCAGCCTGTGTGGACGTGCTCTCGTGGCCCTTGTGCTGGTTACTGGTGCACAGCCAGCACACGTACATCTGACACGAGCGGCAGAAGAGCTCCTGCAGGTACTTGTGCTCGGGGCAGATCTTCTGACTCAGGTCACCGGTGGGCGCGATCAGCTCGTGGTTCTTCAGCATGTCCTGCGTGTTATGAGGCTTCAGGTGAGTCTCGCAGAACGATGCCATGCACACCAAACACGTCTTCACGGCCGCTCTGGGCTCCGGGCAGCGGTCACAGGGCACTGCCGAACCTGGCAGCTTTTTCGAAGCCCCTTTGCTCCGTGTGTGCGCACGCTCAGACGCAGAGGACGCGGCGCTCCGGGCGCTCTTGATGGACTCTCGCCCAGCGGAGCTGAGGGTCCCGCGGCGGAGCTGCTCCACGGCTTCGGCCAGCATGGTGTTCCGGCAGAGAGTGGGACGAGGGTTGAAGGTCTGCCGGCATTCCGGGCAGCTGTAGGTGCCGTTTTTTCTGCCTTCATTGTCCCAGTAATCTGCGATGCAGTCCGTGCAGTAACTGTGACCGCACGGGATGGTCACGGGGTCAGTGGGCAGATCCAGACAGATGGGGCAGTTAAACTGCTCCTCCGTCCACAGACGAGCACTCATTCTGAGGATGTAAAGAATGCAGTAATAAAATAAAGTTGAGCTTAATATTCTCCACACACACACACCTGGGACAGAGTCGGTGTAAATGCTCCAGCTGTGAGTGAGAGAGAGAGAGAGAGAGAGAGAGAGAGAGAGAGAGTGTCTCTCCGGTCTGACTGGATGAGGAGGATGAGGAGGGTGAGGAGGGTGAGACTCTCACTGAGCAGGTTTGGGGAGAAAATCAGGCCCGCATTCGCATTCCTCTTCTTTTGCACATTCCGCTATACGTGTAGGAAGTAAATGAAAGAATCAAGTGAAATAAAGGGCAAAGCACAGAATAATGTTTTTAAAGTAAAATCCGAGTGCTGTTGGCTTGTGCAAAATTGGGCGCCACTAACTTTAGACTGTTACAAGTGGTTGCCAGGGTGTTGCTATGCGGTTGCTAAGGTAAAAAGGTGATGCGGGTGATTTCTTGGTTGGTCAAAGTCAGCAAAAAGTCCTTCCTCAAGTCTGAGAAAAACCTATGCGATTGTTTTCAACTGTTAACCAGGTCCAGCCATGTAGAAAAGTAGCCGGGAGTTTCCCGCGGTTAGGATATATCGCGCGTTAAAGGTTTACGGAGCCCCTAAAGGGACATGATTATACAGGTGCATCTCAATAAATTAGAATGTCGTGGAAAAGTTCATTTATTTCAGTAATTCAACTCAAATTGTGAAACTTGTGTATTAAATAATTCAATGCACACAGACTGAAGTTAGGTTTAAGTCTTTGGTTTTTTAATTGTGATGATTTTGGCGCACATTTAGCAACAAAAAACCAACAATTCACTATCTCAACAAATTAAAAATACTTCATAAGACATTTAATAAAAAAACATTTTTAGTGAATTGATGGCCTTCTGGAAAGTATATTAATTTAATGTACATGTACTCAATACTTGGTAGGGGCTCCTTTTGCTTTAATTACTGCCTCAATTCGGCGTGGCATGGAGGTGATCAGTTTGTGGCACTGCTGAGGTGGTATGGAAACCCAGGTTTCTTTGACAGTGGCCTTCAACTAATCTGCATTTTTTGGTCTCTTGTTTCACAATTTCCTCTTGACAATACATACCCCAAAAGAGTCTCTATGATCCTATGGGTTCAGGTCTGGTGATGAGTGGGCTGGCCGTCAAGCACACCAAACCATGCTATTTAACAACTTTTGGTGTGGGCGGTGGGAGGTGCCAAATCCTGTGGAAAATGAATTCAGCATCTTACAAAAAGCTGGTCAGCAGAAGGAAGCATGAAGTGCTCCAAATTTTCTTGGTAAACGGGTGCAGTGACATTTTTTTTCAAAAAACACAATGGACCAACAACCGGCAGATGACATTGCACCCCAAATTATTACAGACTGTGGAAACTTAACACTGGTTTTCAAGCAACTTGGGCTATGAGCTTCATCACCCTTCTTCACCCTTACTCTAGGACCTTGGTTTCCAAATGATTTACAAAACTTGCTCTCATCTGAAAAGTTTCTTTGGACCACTGGGCAACAGTCCAAGTCTTCTTCTCCTTAGCCCAGGTAAGACTCCTCTCACGTTGTCTGTGGTTCAGGAGTGGCTCAACAAGAGGATACGACAACTGTAGCAAAATTCCTTGACTCGTCTGTGTGTGGTGGCTCTTGATGCATTGACCCCAGCCTCAGTCCATTCCTTGTGAGTTCACTCAAATTCTTGAATCGATTTTGCTTGACAATCTTCATAAGGCTGCGGTTCTCTCGGTTGGTTGTGCATCTTTTTCTTCCACTCAACTTTATGTTAACATGCTTGGATACAGCACTCACTGTGAACAGCCAGCTTCTTTGGCAAAAGAATGTTTGTGGCTTACCCTCCTCGTGAAAGGTGTCAATGATTGTCTTCTGGACAACTGTCAGCTCAGCAGTCTTCCCCATGATTGTGTAGCCTAGTGAACCAAACTGAGAGAATATTTTGAAGGCTCAGGAAACCTTTGCAGGCGTTTTGAGTTGATTAGCTGATTGGCATGTCACCATATTCTAATTTGTGAGATAGTGAATTGGTGGGTTTTTGAAAAATGTGAGCCAAAATCATCACAATTAAAAAAAAACAAAGACTTAAACTACTTCAGTCTGTGTCCATTGAATTTATTTAATACACGAGTTCACAATTTGAGTTGAATTACTGAATAAAATGAACTTTTCCACGACATTCTAAACTATTGAGATGCACCTGTATATATATAAAATTGAAACTGGAAGGGAAATTATATTTTAATGCTTTTGTGTTCTCCCGAGAAACTTTGCGTTCCGACTAGGAACTTTGCAAACAATATGGAGTGGGAGGGAAATTATATTTTGGAGCGAAAGCAACTCCATGGAACGTACTTTCGCGAGAGAATGCAAAATCAGTTTTACTCCCATCTGATTTTGTTTTCCATCACCATGGCCCTTGGGTGCTGCTCCGTAACATATTGCTTACACTATATTTCACTGAAATGCTTGCATTAAAATATTTTATGCTTATCCAATTCTACCAACGACAAAGCTGTGCTAGATGACTGATGGATGGTGAGCCTGTGCGCAGAAATGTGACAAAGACCAAGAGTAGCATCAGAATAATATCTTAAAACTGTAAACAGTTCATTTTCAAATAGTTAAGTGTTACCAACCGAAGGATTTCGTTAACCAGCTGTCGATTTTATATGTTGATGATTTAAAGTTTTAAATAGTGACATATAGTAACAATGTTCAAATGCTATTAATTGCAATAAAGTCTCTCTCACACAAATTCATGTTATTGTTTCAAATGTAGCCTATGCACGCAGTCAGTTTGTCCTAGTTCTTCATCTGTTTCTCCTTCATCCTGTTTTCACTCTTTAATATTCTTTTCAGTCTTTTACTGGTGTCTGGCCAGAATAAGCAATCAATCAGTCGTTTCATAAAAAGGCAGTAGTTGAATCACTGTACAGTATGTGAGAGTGCTGACAGCTGAGGGCGGTGTTGAGCTGGGAATGTGGAAGGAAGTGTTGTAACAGTAAGTGTTGAGTGACTTGTAACATGCTTGAAATCTCTCACATCAATCATCACCCACCGGACCTGAGTGGAGACAGCATTACTGACTCATATGACGCTTGTCAGTGCTTGAGAGAAAACAGCAACATAAATACTTAAAAAGGGACTCCAGTTTATCCAGGATCTGATTCCAATTAGGAGCAGTTCTGAATTATGTTAGAAATTCCACTACACTTTAAAAAATGCTGGGTTAAAAAAAGGTACAAACCCAGCTATTGGGTTAAAAAGGGACAAACCCAGCAATTGGGTTGTTTTTTGACACCAGCGTTTGGTTTAAATGTTTAAACACAACCTTCTGGTAGAACCCAACCGGGTCAAAACAGCCCAATTGATGGGTTTGTCCCTATTTTACCCAGCACGGGTTGTATTTAACCCAGCATTTTTAAAAGTGTAGAATTACGTAGAACGCAGGTTTTGAAGGGCTTGATTTGAGAAAAGAACAAAAACCTTCATTAGAAGTCACCGCCTGAGAGGGTTTAAAACAACATGGTGAAGTCAGGAATTTATTAACGACTTTAATGAATATATGTAACCTATTAAACAGATTGGGCTCATGTTGTTCTAGATTATGTATTTTATGATGTAGAGACCATTTCTATTCTACAGAAGAAAAAAACAATGCAAAAGGTTACAATTACAAATGGTTAGAGTTTTTTTTTTTTTTTTTAGATTTAACAAGAGTTTCCCAGCAAATATTTTTGTTCATATTTTTCTAATAGTTAATTTTCCTAATATAACATTATTAATAGTATATTTTATTTTACAGTAAAATAACATTATGCTGTTTATAATATTAAATAATAGATTTTATACAGAAAAAGTATTATTTACCTTTCAAAGGGTGATTGCTTTGATTATACTTTATTTAAAAAATAAAATATATATACAAATAAATAAAGAAGTTTTATTTCCTAATTTTTTACAGTACATTTCTGTAAGACAAAAACATTTTTTTTCTGTAAATGTAACAAAGACTTTTCACAGTGATTTTACAAAACAGGATTTTGCAGAATCGTATTTAAGTAATGTTCTATGCACCTCACCTGACTAATTTACTGTGTTTAATATGCTAATTTATTGGTTATGAACCATAGGGTAAATTCAGGTAAACGTGGCAACTTTTTACCATTCAGCACAATGATAAAAAAGGGTCTCTGATTACCTAAATTCACCATGATTCTCTTGAATTGTGCTTTTGAAGATTTGAGGCGCAAACACACAGTCTCTTTGTGTTTATGTGTGATGATAAATGATCATGAAGCGCTTCTGATCGGCCCAGTAATAAGTCTAAATTGAATTCCAAAGCTATTAATAAGAGCTCTGAAATGTATCCCATCCATTTACTCTTTTAACAAACTACACATCACAGAACGAAATGAAAACAAATGAATCAGTAAACAATGAGCCCGTATATCTCTGTTCAGTAGAAGAGGCAATAGTCTCTGCGCAGAGATCTTTCATTCCAGTGTTTGTGTTTGTGAGTGTGTTTCACTCTGGTTTTTGTCCGTCTGCTCACTGACGCTGATGAAATCACGCCGGACGCGGCCTTCAGGGGCTTTCATATCCTCTAAAAGATGTCTTTAGTCTCACCAGCATCATGGGTGTGTGTGTACTACATCTGTACAGCAAGTCTGGCAGTACAACGTCCATTTCTTTGAATCCGCATGATGTTCTTTAGAAGTTTCTATCTTCTTTCGAGTGAGTGTGGTTTTTTTGGTGGTTCATGTCAACATGACTGCTGGGCTCCAACTACTCCTCACTGTTTGTCAAGCATCCACACATCTGTTACCATCTGCAGCTGATGTCTACTAACAGGCTCCAAAAATCCCGCATCACCCCTCCTCATCAAGAACTGGCCGTATTCGTCTCCGCTTTCATGTCATAGACTCTGAATGCACATCCGATTGAACCCGTTTCAGTGAGTTCGCTCCTCATCTCCAATCCTGCCAATCCCCTCGACATCTACAGAAAGTTCCCAGTCTTGACTGCCTGGCAAAAATCCGGTGACTTCGTAAATGATGAATGACCTTTGACCTGGATTGCAGCGTAGCTCGTATGAAGTTGCTTTTTTTAACTAAAGACAGTTATCCCTTCTACTCACTGACAGTCCCCATAGCGTTTTTGGGTGTTAGTATCAATATGTTTGTCTTAAGGTTATCTATAAGGCAGTGGATTTAAAACAGTGACAAAATTCGCATTTAGGAGGTATAAGCATTCAAAGCTTGCAGTTTGCCACTTCCGCCAAAACGGCTCAACAATTCTTTTGACGTCACATCGTACTTCAGCTACTCATCAAACTTTCTGTCCAATCAAAATGCTCTCTACAATCCAAAGTGCCCGCCCCTACACTATAAAATAGACGCTGAACCCGCGGCTGAAATCGGTCACTTGTCCACAGAATGAGTATTTTCTGTACAGTGAATGGCACGTAGTGCATTATATAGGGGACAGGGAACGATTCAATCAGTGTAAATATGCTTTCCATTGAGGGAAAAATTAAGTCTGGTTTCGCGCTGTGTCACGCCACCGCACACACACTCTGCTCCGGTCCCGAGACGCGATAGCACGGAGCGGATCAACATATTGCGCGAGTCTGCTCCTGACCCAAATCTATCGGCTCGAGCCCAGCTGTGATAAGACACAAACTCTATTGCTATTTAAAAGGGGCCGGTGCTGCTTATAGGTTCCCCGCCCTTCTCTTGTTTACAGTTCAAATGAATACAACCTAGAGTTAACAACGGGAAGAACCTTTAGAATGCTCAGCCCACCACATCTGTGCATGTATTCTGCAACCATCCCCCATATGTTAAGTGATATTCCCCCCAAAATAAACATTTCCAAACTATGCATGTATATTTTCCTTTATTATCTTATTTAGTATAGATAAATGTAGAATTGCATTGTACTCATAAAATACAAATGAAAATTATAATATTATTTATTAACTATATTAAGATGCTATTTAAATTAACATTTTTACAACTGATTACATTTGCATGATTTAAAAAATTCATTCAAATTCAAAAAACTGCTTTTATTGTTTTACATCAAATTTTACATAGCAACATTTTTTTACAGTACTGATAATCTAATCACAATTGGGAATAATGAGAATTACAAAAAAGCTCAAAAGTCTGGACACATTACTGTAATACGAATTTTGGGGTAAATGTATTTAATTTTCAATGAACAATGCAAAAAAAAAAAAGCATAGATTTTATGGCAAAGACAGGATTTTGATTTTATTTTTTTACCTACCCAGTGTTAGAGGTGCAACAGTTTGTCTGTTGGCCGGTCTCCTCAAAGGGATCGTTGTACCTTCTTTAACCCTAAAGGGTGCATATTACTACCTTGGAGTAGCAATATGTACTCGTATGGTAATATTATGAACCCTTTAGGGGTAAACAAGGTACAAAGATGGCCCTTTGAGAGGACTGCCCCACTGACAAGCTGTTGTTCCCCTAAAGGTACCATTATTACACTTTTTTTTTTCTGAGAGTGCAGATAAATGCTCTCTGCTGCATGTGTGAGTGTTACTTCAGGAGGAATATCCTCTGAGCAGCTTTCATTAGTGGTGTGTCTGGAGGCCACAGCAGGTCTGAGTTCAAATAGCCCGTCTGCTCTGATAACTCTCTCCAGCTGCTGGGTAATGGTTAGTTTCCTCCCATTAGAGAGGAAAACCTCTAAACAGCAAACAGCTCATTAAAAAGCCATATCACTTACCTACTGTTAGAACCGCAAACATCATTCATCACATGGAGCGAAGTGAAGACTTTAAATACACATCTGCAGGCTCGGCCTCGAGGACACGATGTGCACGAGAGAACACAGCCACACTGTAATCTACTTTACAGTACCGCTAATGACCAGAGATATTAAACTTCCCCTGCGCTGGACAATCCTTCACACTGAACACACAACAGCTCATATCAACACGATGGATGGATGGATGGATGGATGGATGGATGGATGGATGGATGGATGGATGGATGGATGGATGGATGGATGGATGGATGGATGGATGGATGGATGGATGGATGGATGGATGGATGGATGGATGGATGGATGGATGGTCTTGACAGAAAAGTAAACTGTGGTGTTTTGACACCCAGCTGGATATTTATTTATTTTTACAATGTACAACATATAAAAACCTAGCAAAAAGTTCAGTGTATAAAGGCAGTGATCATATGTTGGAAAATCATTTTCTTTTTTTTTATTGCATAGAAAACTGTCTGTATTCAGATAATAGAGCATCCATGCAACATCAGTGTACAAAAGCGTCATCAGCAAGCGTCCAGCTCCAGCACACGACCGCGGCCGCTTCCAATGCCATATTCAACATCCAACCAGACTGTTTGCATCTTGCATTGGGCTCATTGGAAAGAATTAACATCAAATATTTCATAAAACATATTGTCATTTAACACGTACTGTACACACGATGCCAGATAGAAAAAACCGAAATAGTCATACGTAAGAAAGAAGAGTAAATCTGAGCACTCTTAGGGTTCTGAAGACAAGTTACTGCTTTCATTGTTGTATGTTCACTGTGGAGTTATAATGAGGAAAAAAATACCTGATTCCATCAAAAATAAAAATCCGAATTTGTGTATAAATATATAATGCCAGCTACATATATACACACAAACGTACATCCCTTTAGATTCAATAAAACTCACACCGAGTTATTTCATACTGCCATGTTTCAGTCACAATTCATTTGTAACGATTCATTGATCAAAATGTATATATCTTGTCATTATTTACTCATCTTCATATCATTACTTGTGAAAAAGAGTTTAACAGAATGTGTGACATTTTGATGCACTGGTAAATTAAAACTTGGGCTATTCTGTTTCCATAACTTGTCTTCTTTCAGACTAATGGAAAGAAAACATCCCAAATAAACATTTAAGTGTTTATTTTATTACACATTTGATCCACTTATGTCTGTAGATTTCAATTGCAATACATATCTTTAAAGACAGTTCCCACTCAACCTTGACTATAAACCCTTTATTTGGATTTTCCATCTGTATCCAGGTATCCGGAAAGTTTTTACACATTTGGTTTTGTTTTGTTCATAGATCATTCAGCGATTCATAGAACATTTATCCTAACATATGTGCATTTTTGCTAAGTCTCCAACATCTCTAATAGGTCAACAAAAATGAAACAAGAAATCAATTTTCATTTCTTTTCTTGACGTGTAGGCAAATGAACTGCAATTTTAATTAGATAATGCATCATTTGCATATATAAACAACATTTCAGAAAGCTTGTAATACACATAACAGCTATCTTAATGCACTGTATTAATCAACTGGGCAAATATGGTGATATCTATTAGAATAGTTTTTTTTTACCATATTCACATGTGGTGTTTTGCCTTTGGAAAGAAAGTCATAAATGTATGTAATGACATAAGAGTGAGTAAATGATGACAAAATTTAATTTTTTGGGTGAACTATCCCTTCAAAAAAGTGTCTTGCGGAAAATCCCCGCCATAGTGTAACATAGCCATATATCCATGAGCGCAGTCTATTTTATTGGACACGAAGATACAGTCCTTTAGAGTTATCCATACCTCACTGATGCTAACCATTCACATTACCGGTAATCCTGATTCCATGTATCTCACATCTTTGTAGTTCTTGGAGTTCTGGAGCAGAAAAAGAAGTAAACCCAGATCAAATAAGGGAAACAGATGTTTGGGCTTACTGTGAGACGTCGCAGCTGTCTGGAAGCCTTCATGCTTAATCGACTCAAAGCGAGTTCTGCATTGCAGTTTTTCGATTATGACACCAGCACATAAAGTAGTACGTCACAATTCAGTTTCGAGAATTCCCCAGAATTCCTCTTGCTCCTTTGCATTGTAAGAAGTGTGCATGCTTTGTGAGAGTCAGTTTGTAGTTAATACGACACATGTGATCAGCTGAACCCGTGACTTCCAGTTCGAGATGACATTTAGGAAAGGAAATGCTACAAGGAAACTACATGGGCCCATCTTATCCGAACATCACTCCTTTGCATTTTCCTGCGTCTTTTGAGATGCAGATTATGCGCTCAGCCAATGCATCTGCATGGAGGGATGAGGGAGTGGAACCGTGGTCACACAGCCCTAAGAAAGCATGAGATGTGTGTCCATGCATCAGCTGTGCATGTAGCTGCAGGGTGAATCCATGGAAGGGAAGTCATATTTGCCCAGAGGAGACGGGTAATATGTGGTGGCGTAGACGTTGGTCTGCGGTAACGCTGATGGGAAGAAGTTGCAGCTTTCGTCTGGTGGAAGCAGGTTGTTCTTATTCAGAGTCTGCGGGGAACAGAGAGAAAGCACAAAAGGTGAGCACACGAGATGTCGAAAGTCTCTTCAATATTGCAAAGGCCACAGCGTGTTTTGCATCATGCTGCAGCGGCCCTGTGATGTCAACGCTCTGAGGGAAGAGAGGGAACCGAAAAATGAGGAATGATAGAATAAGACGGATTGAAGGAACGAGAGCCGTTTCCTTTGAGACAGATTAGAGAGAGTCGTGATTCTCAACTGCTTCAGACCTTCATTTCATAAAAGATGTCAAGAGATCCCAACACAAGACAAGAATTATTTAGTGAAAAGTAAAAAATAATAATGAAATAATAAGAACAATTATTATTATTTTACATAAATAAATTATATACTATATATTTTATTAAAAATACAAATATTTTAATATTATCTCTTTAATCATTATTAATATTATTTAATTATTATTGCTTATTTTAAAAAATCTAATAAAATACAACGTAATATTTTAAAAAATAACAATATCATAATTTTTTAAATCAACATAGGGGTGTTGTCCGTCTCAGCTGCAACCACGACCATAATTATTCATAAACAATCATATGAATTCATATATTATATTAAATATTAAACCAATAGTATTAAATGATGTATTATCATCATTAACATATTAATACAAAACTATTATATACAATATAACAAACAGCAATAACATTTTTAACTTGAAACTTATTTATATTATTTTTATTCCATAAAAATAAAAGAATCCATAGTGCACATAGGCCAAACAATTTGCACAATTAATAATGACTATTTTGGTTTCTTGAATTGTAGGAATTGTTTTCTCCTTTCCTTTAAAAGTTAAAGCCTATTTATTTCTCTACATTAACAATACATGATTATATGATTAAGTGCTTTTTATTATCTGCACTTATCAGTGTTGTGGCTGCAACCCACCAGTTAAGGACCACTGCACAAGTGTAATACAGAGAGAACACTGTGGCATGATGGGATACCTTGAACTCCATGGGTGTGTATAGGTCATTCTTGGGTGCACAGCTGTTCTCTTTATAGTGTAGGTGGTTGGGGGTGCTGGGATGGATAACTGCGGATTCCTGAGGGGGTTTGCGGAGTCTCTGGCAGTACACATACACCAGGATGGACAACAAAACGGCTCCCAGAAAACAACACGCTCCAGTCAGCACCAAATGGAACAGAGAAAACCCTGCACGAGACAAAACAGAAAGAAATGTTTCTCTAGGGTCATTAGACACATCAAAACCTGAATGCTGGATGATGTAAGTCAGATTTACCTCCACAGTTTGTGCTCCTCTTCTGTCCCTTTGACAGGACTAGAATTAAGAAAATGAAGATGTGCATGTGAAACAACGCTGTAGTCTGAGATGCCAGAAAGAAACAAACAAAAAAAGAGGGAAATTAACTAACCTGCACTCTCATTGGGTCGACACCGTCTCTGATCTGTGGAGTTTCCTTGGCAAGAGGCGGAGCTTATTTCACATGTACGAGTCCTGAGCTGCAGCCCCTCCTCGTTACACTCCGCCCACTCTGACCACGCCCCCCACCCACCTGACACAGGTGAGCAAGATAAGCAAACACAGATTTCACAATTGTGTTATCATTACTTATCATTAACACAGTCATGCAGAGTATTTAAAGGGGAAGTGGGGGATTTCTGTCCCAATCCAACAGATTCACAAACGAGTGAATCGGTTCTTCTTAGTGTATCAAAAACATGTGCAACTACTGTATTGTGTATAGCATATTGTGTACTCTATTCCCTAATGAATGACTCTTTTAAGCTGTTTTGTTTGTAGTAATTCAAATAAAGAACCAGTGTGGTTAGTCTTCCGAACAAATGACTCGGAATAATTGATTCTTTTTAGTGAATCAAAACCAAAACCATTGTTTCCTGAAAAAAAATACTCTTTTAGTTCTCTTAGTGAATTAAAAGCATTTAGCACAATTTTCAAACAAATTACTCTTATGAACAGGTTATTTTAAGCGAATCAAACATATACGGATTAACTAGACCAACCAATTCCTGACTGAATGAGCCTTATGAGCCAGTTATTCTTAGTGAATCAAACAAATACAGTACTGTTCCAACTGTTAGGGTTAAACTGATTTCTGAATGAATTACCCTTATGAACCAGTGAATCAAACACAGAGTATAACTGGTACAGTTCAACCAATTCCCAAATAAATGACTCTTATGAACCAGTTATATTTAGTGAACCAAACACGTGTAGTTCAACCAATTCCAGAATGAATGACTCTTATGAACCAGTTATTCTTAGTGAATCAGTCACATTCAAAACAACTGCTACAGTTCAATCGATTCCCAATCTAATTACTCTTATGAGCCCGTTCTTTTTATTAAATCAAACACAGATGCACATTAGGGGTTTTGCTATTAGTAAAAATACAAAAATAAACAAATGAAATATGCTACATCTGTAGATGAAAACAGTCGAGCTACTGCAGGCATGCCGTGGGCGGAGCTAAAGAGTCACGAGCACACGCAGCTTTTGAGTAGCGATCGTCTACAAGTTGTGGCATCGACATAAATAAAACAGGAACAAAAAAAGTAATAGTCTTAGGCTACGTCCACACGAAGCCAGAGCTTTCCCTATCCAATCTTTTTTTTTTCTCGCCCCCTCTCAAACTATCCCACGAACACACGAAACCGACACAAAACGATGTAGTATACATGCCAGACCAGTATGTGGCGCTGTAATTCTGCCACAGAGATACACAAAAAATGGAGAAGAAGACTTGGACTGTGCGCATAAACCTTGTGCGCGGTATACAAACGAACATGGAACAATACATTTATTAATCTATGTTAATGTTAGTTAATAAAAAGAAAATCACTCAGTGTTTGTTCATGTTTTTGTTGCTGTTACGTGACGTAGCGGTGTCTGACTAGGGGCGAGAAGTGGGCTGATGACGTCATCGTTTCAGAAAATATACGGATTCGCTGTCCACACGAAAACACAAGGGTGGCGTTGTCAGATTTTATCCACTCGGGAACCGGTTTAAAAAAATATCGGTTTCACTCCCAAAACGCTGGAGACGTGTGGACGAAACGCCTATACAATACAACATTTATGCGTATACAGCATATCCAGCGTCGAACTGGGTCTTGTTTATAAAACATTTGTCACCGAAATGACAAGAACAAACAAACACACGTGCCAAACTCCGTTGTCCCAGAGAAACAAACTGCATCCACTGTTCACGTCTTTGAAGACATTTTTCTCAAGCGAGTCCTGTGCCGACGACTCCCGTAACCCGAATGAAACATGTAGATGGGCTGCTCTTGCTCTCGCTCTGGTTGATGTGTGGCGCGCTTCTTCCCGCCCATACAAGGAATTCTGACCTTTATGACGTCATACAGAGCCATGCTCGAAAAAAACTTTCCATATCTTATACGAACCCTGAAGGAGTGTATTTGTACTCCGTCATACGTCCAAATCATTTTTTGACGTTTAGCATGAGAATCCAACTCGTTCACAGTGTAAATAAGTCAGAATGCATGAAAAATGGCATTAGACCTCTCCTTTAAACAGAAACAAGTTCTTTGTATGCTGCTGCAGTTTTTTCTACCTTCACACCTCGTTTGGGGTTACAAGGAGCGCTTCCTCTGTGTGCAGGCCTATGCAGATGTCTCCATATGACAGGGGTTAGTAGCATGTAGGGACGCGCTGTTTTTTGACGCCACCCCAGGAAGTAGAACCACTGAGACCATTAATACCACATGACCACGCCCCCTTCACTGAAAAACAACACCTGTTAGTACCTACTCCATTAACAGGACATGAGTGACATACTTAAAAGTATACAAAGCACTCTCAGACCTATGCACGGCTTTAGTGGGTGCAGTCCTGACTCCTCTACTTGGCCGCTGCGCCGCTGCGGCGAACGGCGTGCTCTTGCATCCGGTGTGGCGCAGGATCGCTTGCGTGTGCTGAAGCCTTTGTAACAACTCTTTGGAACGATGCGGACCACGTTTCCCTTACGACCAGGGCGGCTCCCTTGCACTTTTGTCACAGTTTGCGACCCCATTCTCATCAACATCCTCAACTCGACCTACTATAACTATAAAAGTTTGCATTTGAGTAGGCCTGCCAATATGATTATTGCAATTATCAAGGCTGCGATTTCGTATACATAATATATTCAATTTTGGTGCGTTTTAAATAGAAGTGAGCAAGCACTGTGTTTATTTACCACCGAGCAGCTCATTGATACATTGCTTTTCAGGTGTTCAAAGTGTAGTGATTCAATGGAAATGTCCGCTCCACACACACTTCTCGCTGCCTCTGACTGAGTTTAGGTCATTTAGTCATTTAGGAATGCAACACGTGGCACCCATCTACCCATAGTTAATGAGACGCGCTATTACCACTGCTTTCCAACAAAAGTTAAGCTTTACAGGCGCCCTTGTGTTCTGTCAAATAAGTGGATGGTTAAACGTTTGAAATTAGGAAATTAAACCGCCATAAATATAGTATTGTAATTCTCTACAGTTGTACTGTAAGATACAATCATTCTTTACTCACTCAATGTTTTTTTTTATTTTACAGGGAATTCCAACAGTACTATTCCTAGTTTGTTTCATAATTTATATTACAACAACAATAATAATAATTTAATTAACCAATAGATTCATTTATTAATATACTACTACCTACATACTTACTAATAATAAGACTCTCTCTGATTTTTTTATATTTTTATACTATAATCACCCTAAATATTATTACTATTTATTACTAATACTACTAAATTAAAATAATTAGTGGTATATTTTGTTTATTATTTTTTATTCATAATCAGAATAATTAATTTCTTATTATTTTAATATTGTTTATTTGTTAATAATATAAATAATAATAATATTATTATTTATTACTACTGAAATAAATAAAAGATTATTATATTTTATAAATCTCTTGATTGTATCCTTACAAACAATTTTTATCGGGCCAAATTGTACCTACAAACAAGCATAGCAAACATAGAGGTGTTTTTCAAATCACATTTTAATCGCAAATTTTATCAGAAAACAGCAATTAGATTGTTCCCCCAAAATCGTGCCGCCCCATCTTAAACAGGATGTGTGCATATTTGAGTATGTGCCTCTGAGGCTGTGTGTGTGTGTGTACCATCAGTCTCGCAGGCAGCAGCTCCATCACTGGTGGGACAGAGGCGAGTCTCTATCTTGCGTTTGCCGAGCTGCAGGTCGTGAGGGTCGGCGAGGAGAGCCCTGCAGGTGTACCTGACCCGCTGCTCCTGTCTCGCCCCCATCTGAGTCACATTAACAGGGTACCAGGGTGTCCACGGTGTGGTCCGCCTCCCTTCGGCACACGGGTCCAAGTTACACGCCTTATACTCCTGGATACAGTAACACACATGGTTTTCAAAACTTTTTCCGATATTAGGTTTTTTTTATTTTATTATATATGACCAGTTTAAGACCCTACCAGAGGGCAACCAGGACATGTGTTTCCATTCTCGCAGGTTCGAACACGGGATTGAACTCCACCACCGCAGGGAACACTACATTTGGACCAAGCGCTCCAGGAGACCCAGGACACCGGAACAGGACATGGATTCTTTTCGTTACACAATCTGAATCACACACACAGATGAAACCGAATCATCTTCCAGTCAGCTCAAATAAACACTTATGCTGCGTCTCAGTGTGCCTACTTATACTACGCCCTTAAAGTATGTACTCTTTTGGTGAAGAAAAAGTACACACCTTTGAGTGTGTAGCAGAATAGTAGGCAACTTATGGTACACACAATACTAATCACAAGCAAAGTCACCAACAACTGAGCGATCTTTACCTGATTATACACGCACCCTGTCACTGTTAACTGGCCTGTCAAACTTCTTGTCACAGTTAACATCCTCCATATTTCATTTCATTTAACTTCCTACCGTACTGGAGAGAAAAGGAGTAGCTCGTTGATCTGCCAGTCGCGTGTCTTTCATGCAGAGAACATCCTCATATTTTCTGCGTAATGATGCATTTAAAAGTTAACAACCAAACAGATGTTTATAAAAGTTTACATTGCTGATGCAGATGAAATATAACACAGATAACAATAAATAAATATATTTTTACCAGGTTAAATGTTGATTATTAGTAACTCAAACCCTTTTTTCAAAGCCTCTCTACCTAACCGTCGATCACACGCATCCACCACGTTTGTAGTTCTAATGCGTTTTACTCGTGTTTGTATTTCTGGACCGAATCCTTCGCCAAAGCGTAATGGATTGTGGGCAGTTTTAGCCATTAGAGTGTGCACGGATCCATGCTTCAAAAATCGACCTGAAATAGTAGAATAGGACTTTTGGCATACTCTTTTCAACAAACTATGCTTTGGGACACACTTATTCTAAACTCACATACTATTTAGGATGGATAGTATGAACATTGAGATGCACGTTACACACTTATGAGTCATTTTAGTTAGACAATCAAACAAATGACTCTTAAGAGTTGGTTCTTTTTAGTGAATCAAAACCATAGAGCAAATTCAGTGTAGTCCAACCGATTCCTGAACACTTGACATTTATGATTCAACTGTAGTGAATTAAAAGCATAGTCTGACTCCCAGATGAATGACTCTTAAGAGCCTTTTTTTATAAAATCATATCAAATCAAATCAAAACTATCCTCTCGTATCACCTCTCCTCTCGTGCCTGACCCACACATACGCGTCCTCCGTGTCGGGGTGCTGGGTTGTTACAGGACCGCTGTCGGACCTCAAATCCAATGCCACAGCTGGTGCTGCACTCGGCCCAGGATGACCAGGGAGTCCAGCCTCCGTTCCTGAACCAACAGAAGCAGGTTAGCATGGATACCACACATTAACACAGTCTGGTGACCTGTCAGTTTATCCACAATACATTAAAGAGGCCATATTTGTCACTTTTTGTTATTGTATGTTAGTCAATGTTTCTTGTCAATGTAGTACATACTATCGTTCATGACTGCAGCTGCTACACACTGTATCGGTGTGGATATGTAAATGTGAGCGGTCATGTGATAAGGGCTGTGATGTCATAATGGTGACATCAGAGTTATCTGTTCAGTTAACTAGATTTTTGAGAAGAAATTGTAAGTGACGCTTGACATCTTTCTTGTGTAGAAACAAAATTGTTTTAAAAATGTGTCGTTGTCGCATACGTTTCAGTGTTATTTTATTTCTATACTATTATAGTATTACTCATACTTGGATTATCTTTTATTTTTAATATTTGCAAATTTAATTTTGTTGACATGTCCAAATTTGTTTTGGGTGCTTTTGCCATTTTTTTATTTTTTTATTTATTTTTTATTTATTTATTTATATTTTATATTAGACACTTGACTTTAGTTTTAGTTTCAGTCATTTTGTTAAGTGCTTTATTTATTTACTTTTTGTTAAATATACAGCTTGAATTTACTTTTATTTCAGTTTTAGTTTTAGTCATTTTAGTACTTCAGTACAATATTTTGAATCAGTTTTTTATTTTTATATTTTCCATTATAATTTGAAAGTTTTAGTAACTTATGTTTTTGTCATTTTAGTTTTTTTGTCTGTCTATATGTCTGTCTAGTCTTACTGATTTTTATTTCAGTTTTAGTTTTAGTCATTTTAGTATATCAAGTTAAACTAAGTTAAAATGAGAAATTCTGCCTTGGCAACTAGCTGAAATAAACACTTTTTATATTTTATTTCAGTTAACGTTAATTTCAAGTAACAATTTTTTTTAAATATATAGTCTTCATTTTTAGTTTTAGTTAACTACCATAACACTGACTTCAATTTAAACTTCCTTATTTTTTAAGATTATTTCAATTACAAAATAATTTTTGTAGATTTAGTCGACAATAGCCCCACTGATACTTACTTCACTCTTCTGTGGAACTGTTTTTGTCCATACAATGGAAGTCAATGGGGTCCAAAACCCCACTGACTTTAAACCTGTCATACAGGTTTGAAACGATATGAAGGGAAGGGCAGTTTTCCAATATATTACCCCTTTAATGACAAGGACAGTCCCTCTGAAGTCACCTGAAGTCAAGCGACTCCTTCTAAGGGCCCGATAATGACTTTGCAGGATTGTGATCACAACTTTAGGGCCTGATAGGTAACATCAGTTTTATTAAACTTAACAGTGGCTTTCTGACAAAGATGTATTAGCAGCTCATTACTCATCTATTATAGATCTGCCACAGCTGCTCTTCTGCTGTTATAGTGAAACATTGCGTCCTGTTAGTTTCTCGCACCCAGACCTGGTGATGTGTGTGTTTAAACAAGCTCTAGGTGAAGATATAATTGGAACATTCATTCAGTGGCGTAAAGTGACTGCAGGATAATGGGACACAGTATACACAACTACGCATCACAACTGCCTCTGCTCGCCTATAAACCTGCGTCAGTCGCTTGCAGTTAAGGAATAAAGCCGGCGTTCGCGCAGAAGTCTCTGTATCAGAGTTCAGTATTGATGGGATTCGATGCCCTCACCTCTCTGCAGGCTGTTAGCGTTGGTGCTGCCCCCCTTTAAGCCCCTTTCACACCAAGAACGATAACTATAAAAGATAACGATATTAGCGTCCACACCAGCGAATTATATTGTCTGTGTATTCTAAGCGCACGCGTGTCTGCCGCTTTAAATTCTTGAGCTCGTTACAGCAGGATGGATTCTGATTGGCTGTCAGTGTTTTATGGTTCATCAGCTGCAAAAAAAAATCGTTTTGAAAGTGATCACAACAGCTTCGTGCCCCTGTATCGTATCGTTGAGTTGTGTTGTGAACTATCCTATTCTTTACTCGGAAGCAGTTTTAGAACTTAATATCTTTATCGTTATCTTTATATTAATCCGTGCTTAGGTGTGAACGGGCCCTTTTCTCCTCCTAGAAGATCTGATCAGTACGGAATAAAAGCACATCACACATTTATGGCTTTGACACCTTTGAGTGGCCTGTGATTGAGACTTCAGGCTGATCTGCTCTGGCTCTCGAGCCAGTCTAGCCCACTGTTTACACCTGCCACTTCACATTGGTAGTCCCAATTATAAGGCCTAGTTCATCAAAAAACTACATTATTTTTACTCACTCGTCTTACTCGTTAAAACCCATATGAGCTTTGCATTCTCTGGGATTGTGACAGGTAAGAAGATGCGGTCCCAACTTGAAAAATGAATTGGAACTTTATATCCCATAATGACCTGGCGCAACTGAACTTGTAAGTCTTCACACGCTATCATATGTACTACTATTCAAAGTTGCAAGAACTTGAAATACTTTTATTACATAATGTGCGAATTAATTGAATCAAGTGACAGTAAAGAACATTAAATTTACAAAAGATTTCTATTTCATAAATAGCTGTTCTTTTGAACTCTTATTCATAAACGACCTGCAAAAAAAGACAATAATAATTGAGTGATATAGTCTAAAAAACAGCAACTGACAATAATAATGTTTCTTGATTAGCACTCCGACATCTTAGAGTGATCTGAAGGATCATGTTTGACAACTGAAGACTAGAGTAATGTTGCTGAAAATTCAGCTTTGATCACATAAATAACCTACTTTTTAAAATATATCCAAATAGAAAACACTTATATTAAATTGTAATATTTCAGAATTTTACTGTTTTTACTGTATTTTGACCAATAAATTCAGCTTTGGTGAGCATAAGAGACGTCTTTCAAAGAACATTTTAAAAATCAAACCGACTCCATAGGTCGGAACAATACAAATACGGCACATCATGATAAGTCACGCCAGGTTTGTCATCAATGAAGCTCAATGACTTGGTTCTTATGTGTCTGGTAACCAATCACAACGTGTCAAGTGCGGATGGGATTTGAGATCTACATCAGTGGAGAAAATTGTCAGTGACATAAATAACAGCTTGATCCTCGCACAAAGCTATCACGTGACTTGGAATATCGCACACAAGTCGTATGAACTACTGTTATGGTGTTTTGCCATATTTGAACTTTATCATGCATGGTTAGTTTCCTTTAACAAGCGTATGGGTTTATACAGTAGGTGTACCTGGAGCAGTTGGCCACCTCAATGTTCGCCCCGACACACTCCATCCCTCCACACTGGGGTCGAGGGTTATTGCAGGCCCGTTTGCGACACTGACATGTGCTGGTGCCTTCACCTCCGTCGTCATGGTTACAAGCCTGCCATGGTGACCACTGGCCAAATCCACCATCCTGGGTGAGGTTCCGCTCCTATAAATGTAAATGCAAACAAGGCAAGTTTTAAGTACAGGTTTAGTGTTTGCATGGAAAATCATTTTTGTACTTGTTTTCAAACTTCATTCAGCATAAACCCTTTTAGTGTACAGATTCCAACTCTCTTTTATAGACAACTTCAGAAGGTAACACTTTATTTTAAGCACCAATTCTTACTATTAACTAGTTGCTTATTAGCATGCATATTACTAGCATATTGGCTATATATTCATGCCTTATTTGAAGACAAAATGTTGCAATCAGAAGTCACAAAGTGAAATTTTTCTGCAGTTATCCAAGTCTCCACATACATGATCTCATTCAAAATCAATTAAATCCATTCAAAAGTTCCTCCCGTGTGTCCGTTTGCATTTGAAGCTGGTTCATGTATTGCACAGGTACTGAGGATAAAAACTGTAAAATTCCTCTCCATGCATGGGTAATCTTCAGGGAGCAGATGTGCGGCGCATCCATTGAGGTGAATACCAACATCTACTGTGAGTCTGGATTAGTAACTCAATGCCATTCATCCAATAGTTCAGACCACAGAAGCGCTCAAATATTATTAAAATTAATAGCAAAAGAAATTTCGAGACCTGCATCAACTTTCACTGTACTTCAAGAATCAAAAAAAGGTCAACTGGGGGCTTTTCCCTGCTGCATGACAAAAATCGTTAATGTAATGCTCATCAGTTTGCCCTTCTATGAATTCACTCCCTTTCAGGTTCCTTTGATCCTCAGCTTCAGCCAATCAATGAGGAGGAAGTTCAAGGAATCAGCAGCTCTGCTAACTGTTAGTTAGTCTGTACTTAACTTGGCACTTAATTAGTAAGACGAGCCAAAAACGTAGCAATGAGGTTGTAAGTAGTATTGTCACATAACATGATGTTTGCCATTACTGATCCAACATGCAGCCTTTAAAACTGTAAACAGATGTAGTGTCGAAATGCTATGGATTTTAGTTTAGTTGGATGATGTTTCTTCATTTATTTTTATTGTTTTTATTTATTTATTTATTTTGCATTTTACGTAGGAATAGTTAAAATTCCCAATGAGACACAAAAAAGAAAACGTTAAATGATTAGTCAAAAATAGTATATTTACATATGTAAATATTATCCAGAAACCTATGTCAAATTAATCATGGCAATAAATAAGCTTGCATAAGTTTGCATTCATTAGCACAACAAACAATAATTTACAGAAATTAGCTTGGATAATGTTAATGTGTGCATATATGAATATTTTTTGCATGATGAACTAACAACGAACAATAAAATATAAATGAATATTTATAAAGATTAAATGCTGTAAAAATATTGACCATTTTTAATTCATAACACTAGATACATTAATATTAATAATACAAATACTAATATTAATGTATAGAACCTTATTGTACAAAGTTACCATAACTATATATAATACAGTAACAGCTATTACAGTTTATACACAAAAGTGTGATTTATTGAGATAGTAGCAGCACAACACCCACTTGATGAAGGTTATTCACATAACGTTCTTTCTCTTAAAATGTAAATGTCGACATCATTAAATAAGTCTAAACGAGAGTCTTTTGCGCAAAACATGAACTCCAATGCAATCTAAACAGTCCACTATACAGCTGGACTACAGCCCCATTGACTCCCTCTGCCAATGCATTGATGAATTAACAGTTGGATGTGCCAGAACTTTCTTCAGTTAAACAAGAAAAAACTGAAGTCATTGCATTTGGAAAACAAAGATGAAGTTTTCAATTTTACTGCCGACCTTGACTCTAGTGGTCTAACAACTAAAAATCAAGTCAGGATCTTGGTGTGATTCTGGAGACAGACCTAAGTTTCAGTAGTCATGTCAAAGCTGTAAATAAATCAGCATACTATCATCTAAAAACATTGCAAGAATTAGATTTTTTGTTTCCAGTCAAGACTTGGAGAAACTTGTTCATGCCTTTATGACCAGCAGGGTGGACTATTGTAATGGTCTCCTCACTAGCCTTCCCAAGAAGACCATTAGACAGCTGCAGCTCATCCAGAACGCTGTTGCCAGGATTCTGACTAGAACCAGAAATCTGAGCATATTACACCAGTCCTCAGGTCCTTACACTTGCTTCCAGTTATATTTAGGATTGATTTTAAAGTACTTTTACTCGTTTTATAAATCACTCAATGGCCTAGGACCTCAATAGACTGCAGATATTCTCAATGAATATTAACCTAACAGACCACTCAGATCATTAAGATCGAGTCAGTTAGAAATACCAAGGGTTCACACAAAACAAGGGGAATGTGCTTTTAGTTATTATGCCACCCGCAGTTGGAATCAGCTTCCAGAAGAGATCAGATGTGCTAAAACATTAGTCACGTTTAAATGCAGACTCAAAACTCATCTGTTTAGCTGTGCATTTATTGAATGAGCACTGTGCAATGTCCGAACTGATTGCACTATATTTTATGCATAATCGTTTTCTTAAATTCATTTTAAACCACTTAAATCAAATTTTTTTTTTTTATAATTTTCAAAGTTTTAAATTCCTTGTTTAATTGTTGTGATTATTTTTTTATCTTTTTTTTTATGTAAAGCACTTTGAATTACCATTGTGTATGAAATGTGCTATATAAATACAAACTTGCCTTGCCTTGCCTATATTATCCAATGTAATTTCTGACTAGAATCTTATGTAAATATTTTGTTTGTATGTTTCATGTTGTGAATCACAAATATTTAGCAGTGCATACTGTGCATGTTGTAACTTAGTGTTGATTTACGCCATAACTATGGAGCCAACGCTCATTCTGCAAAAGTTTGGGAAAAACACTCTTACTCACTGTCACAGCTTAAAGCCATTACAATAGAAACAACTGGTTCTGTCAGGACCACTATCGTCAAAATGATAGATACTACGCATAAGGTTTGGTTTGGCGGTATGGTTCTGTTCAGGGCAAAAAACTCCCTGCCCATCCATGCAGCCTGTCATGAATGAGCAGGGAGAGCAGCAATAATAACCCCCCTAGGGTTAACAGAACAGAACAAGGCAGATATAATTAATGTACTTAATGATATTTAAGTGTAACACTTTATTCAAGATAAAGGAGTCTGATTAGCAAGGAATATCAGAAAGCCAAGTCCTGACTGTGGCGAAAGGAGGAGCTGGGGATGGAGGAGGGTAATTTGCTCCTGAGCAAGCTGAAAAGCTGCTGAATAATACTGAATAGAGCTTATATATGAATGCCGTGATAGGTGTCGTATTCCTATAGGTAGATGTGATCAGCTGAGAATCAGCTGATGCAAGCTTGACTCACGTGACCTGCCAGAACTAACGCTAACGCTTAGTTTTTGCCTATTAGCATAATAGCAAGTACTTTTAATGTATAGTATTAGTATGCAACTTGGGACAAAGCCAAAGCTTCCACAGTGTTGTAGAAAATGAGGTTTGTTTATTATTGCTCCTCAGAGGATATCAACCATCAGAGATAATAGGAAATTTGTGATTGCTAATTATGGACCTAATGAAGTGCCAAGAGGGAACAGGAGTGACATTGGCCAACCATTGTGCAGAACACCAGTGTGTAATTGACATTGTCAGATGAAGGGTTCGGATCAGCTGGGTCAGTCGTCAGGCTCTGTTTCAAGGCTCTTCATCAGAAATTTGATTCTTCAAGACCAGCTCAAAAATCATACAAGATTTCTGGTGTACTCAAATAAAATAAGCTGTTACGTATCTTCACCACAGAAGCTCTTAAATAATGTTCGTAGAACAGAACAGAACAGACCAGACCAGAATAAAATAGAATAGAATAGAACAGAACAATGTAGAGTAGAACAGAATTAACAGAATAGAATCAAACAAAATATAGAACAGAAAAGAAGTGTATAGAACAGAAGAGAATATATAGCAGAATAGAACAGGACAAGAATGTAGAGTAGAACAGAATATAGAACAGAACAGGATAGAACAGAAAATAATAGAAGTGTATAGAACAGAAGAGAAACATATAAAATAGAACAGAACAGTAAACAGCAGAGTACAGAAGAGAACACGACATAGAACCGAAAAGACTGTAATAGAACAGACTACAGTAATGCAGAATAGAATAAAACAAACATATACAACGAAACAGAACAGAATCAACTAAAACAAAACAGAAAAAAACATTAGTATAGAAAATAGAATATAGAACAGAACAAAAAATAATAGCAGCATATACAGTAGAATAGAATATAGAACAGAATAGAAAGAACAAAACATAACAGCAGAGTAGAAAATAGAACAGAATCGAATACAACAGAACAGAACAATACAGAATAGAATAGAACTGAATGAAACAGAACAGAAAATTATAGATTAGTATAGAAAATAAATGAATACAGAATAGAAAACAGAATATAACAAAGCAGAACAGAATATAACAATAGAACAGAACAAAACAGAATAGAACAGAACAGAAATAATATATTAGTATAGAAAAGAATAAAACAGAATACAGAACAGAATTGAACAGAACAGAATATAAGCGTACAGAATAGAACATAATAGAATAGAATAAAACAGAACAGAATCAAATTCAATAGAACATAAAAAATAAAAGCACAGAGTAGAACAGAACAAAAAAGAATAGCAGTGTATAGAATAGAATAGAACATAAAACAATAATAGCAGCGTATAGAATAGAAAAGAATTTAGAAGACAATAAAACAGAACAGAATGGAATACAACAGAACAGAACAGAATACAAGCATACAATACAGAATAGAATAGATTAGAATAGAACAGAAAAAGGTAATTAGTATAGAATAATTGAGTACAGAATATACCAAAGCAGAATAGAACAGAACAATAGAACAGAACAGAATAGAATAGAATAGAACATAAAGAAACTGAATATAGTATAGAAAGTAAAATTGAATCAGAACACACAGAGGTCTTTTGCTCAAGATAAGAATTCATTCTCACGAGACTTAATCATGAATTAATTAATTTACTGTCCATTTAATCTCACTGCTGTGTTGAAGAAACACCTGAGATATTAAAGAGATGTAATTTGTGATTTTTCTTTTCTGTGTGATGATGTTGTCTGAAAGTGTGTCTTACAGGGCACTTTGTGATGTCTTGACTCCACTGGCTCATGTTGGAACTGTCCTCAATCGTCGTACAGCGCTTCTGTTTCCGGTCCCAGCCGCAGTACGGATCCCTGGCACCCAGACAGTCCCTACGATCACAAGATCATCAATGACAAGGTCTTAATAGATACCACCATAAAGAGTGTCCTGTCTGCTCATGAGAACTTCTTAATGAGCAGAGAGAGAAAGGAGAGGAGAGATCGGGCTTAATAACTGAGGAATAAATCTCAGTGCAATAAATATTAAAACTAATACTGTCCTTCTCACACTGTACACTGAATCTCAAATGAATATTTAGCAAATTTGGTCTATAATATAAACATCACTTTTGTTATATTGAGATCAAAGTCAGAGACTGAGCTGAAGTGTAAATATAATCTAAGCATCTGATCAGAACATGATATGATCTGACTTACAGGAACTACAGAGAAGACACAATAAACCTCAAATCCTGCTCTGGGAGATAAATAACATCTGACAGAACCTCTGTGATTTATTACAGCTAAGATACTTATCATTTTCTCCTTGTGTCCTTTAGGTTCAGTGGAGCGAGACTGTGTTATTAATTCAGGAGCATATTTCATTGTTTTAATGATGTCATTCTTCAGAAGGACAAAGTTTGAAAAAGCAAACAATGTAAGTTACCAGTATATTACAAGCACAAGCATACAATCATATATAAAAAAGTGTTCAAAAGGTTCAAAAGTTACTCAGAATTAAATAATTTAATTGATTAACATTTACAGTAAAGACATTCATAAGTAATGTACAAAGGTTTTCTGTTTCAAATTAATGCTGTTCTTTTGAACTTCTATTCATCAAAAAATCCTGAACAGTTCCGATTTCCACCAAGTATTAATCGTAAACCCTGTTTTCAACTGTAATAATGAATGTTTCTTGAGCAGCAAATCTGCATATGATAATGATTTCTGAAGGATCATGTGACTCTGAGGACTTGAGTAATGATGCTGAAAATTCAGCTTTGATCACATGAATAAATTAAATTACATTTTAAAACATATTATTATTTTTAAATGCCGATAATATTTCACAACATTACTTTATTTCTAATCAAATAAATACAGCCCTGGTAAGCCGACCCCAAACTTTTGAACGGCATTGTATATACTCATATTTTACAACAAAATCAAATATAACAATGTGTCTCAGCGTCCCACTAACAACTAAACACCGACAACATTAGAAAACTGCAAATGTGCTGGAGATGCAGAAAGAGAATACATTTGAATACATTAAAGGTTACATAAAATTATAATGCTTGCAGCTCAATCAAACTCTACAGATGAGAACTGGTTTAAAATAATTAGAGTTATTTGCAACATCTTGTGAGATCTGACCTTTTGCCACCTGTGTGTACGTGTGCGTGGGGGAGAATATGTAATGAAATGACTTCTTTCCATTGCATTGGCATGCTAAACACAGAGCGGCTTCACACACACGGTTCCATCATGTCCCATAACAGCCTCTAACATCAAATGTGTCCGCCTCGTGTAGCTCCGAGTGTTTGTGCAACAACATCTGCGGCAGGAAGTCAGGGAGAGTCTTCAATAGATCACATTCCCCATATAAAGACAATCTTCTACTTCTAAAGTAACTACCGACACCCTCGAATCATAAGCACATATGTGACCCTGGACGACAAAACCAGTCATAAAGGTAAATTTTTTTCGATTTGAGATTCTACATCGCTGCATCACAAGCTTTTCATTGATGTCTGGTTTTGTTAGATATAGGATAATTTGGCCGAGATACAACTATTTGAAAATCTGGAATCTGAGGGTTCAAAACAATCAAAATACTGAGAAAATCCCGTTAAGTGGTCCAAATGAAGGTCTTAGCATGCATATTACTAACAAAAATTAACTTTTGATATTTACGTAGGAAATTTACTAAAAGATCTTCATGGAACAAATCTTTCACTGTCATACTCCTAAGTATTTTTGCATAAACGAAAAAATCTGTTAATTTTTGACGTCCCATACATTCATTTTTTGGCTATTGCTACAATTACCCCAGCGACTTTTAACTCACTGGGCTTTTGTGCTCCAGGGTCACATATGTGCCTCTAAACTGACAGATCACATGGAAAATATCTTCTGATGTGACAAGAAGACGAAAAACAAACATCTCTATTATAACACAAGGTGTATTTTAAATACGGTGTCATGTGGAGCTTGAAGTCATTTAGCAGATCAAAAATATGTTTGGCTTGATTTTATAACTCAATTTACCAAGTATTAGGTTACAGAATTGCACAAAGCTCTTACAAATCCAGCTCTGAAGCACATTTCATCCATTTGGATGCCATTATTTTATGAATTTGAAATCTAATTACATCTCTAAAGTAAATGCAGTCGCTTCCTGCGAGGAGTGATGCATGCATTATATATTTTTAATGATGTTCGAGAATTTATAGGTGTTCTATTCATAGCAGCGATGGAGAACACGACAGCAATTTTTTTTAAATGACCTAGTTCATCATTCGGCCTCCTCTCGGAGAATTTATGAGATCATAATATCTGTGACTGCTCATAAGTACTGTCATTCACTCTCCTGTCTGACTCCAAGGGCATCTAGCAAGGACATGTGCCGTAATCAGCCTTTGCTGAAATTTAACAGCAACTGTGCATTTTGATGTCATGTGTGAACAGGTACTCATTGTGGTGATGATGGTGACAAATGGGATCTGGAAGTTCTGTACTGATACTATGTGAATGTGACAGTTCAATCATGTTCATGGTTAGGACGTTCTGACCTCATGAGTCTGTTCTCAACGACTCCCGACACAATTATTCTTCAAGATGTGGGAATTGAAAATCTTGCTGCATTCAGCGCCAAAGAAATCACTGCCATTTTTTCAGTCTTATAGTAGCCTATCATATTTCTCAGGAATCTACCATTCAAAAGTTTAGGGTCTGGTCACTAGGTCATACTTTTATTACGCAGGATGCAGTAACATTGCTCAAACGTGACAGTAATACATTCTATTGTTTTTTTTGTACACCTTCCTGGAAGAAATGTATGACAGTTTTCACAAAAATTAAGCCAAACCTTTTTGTCACACTGATAATCATAATGTCCCTGGACCACAAAACCAGCTCAAGGGTCAACGTTTTGGAAATTGATATTTATAGATCAGCTGAAGTCTGGATAAATCCTTTCCATTGATGTATGGTTTTTGGTGAGACAGTATTTATGGCCGAGCTACAACTATTTGAAATCTGGAAATCCGAGTGCAAAACAATCTAAATATTGATAAATTCGCCTTAATAAAGCTTCAACTCAAGTTCTAGCATTGGTATATTAACGAATCAAACATGACGTTTAACTACCTTGACTGAGTAAATTTGACAAAATATCTTATGGGACATATCTTTACTTAATATCCCTAATGATTCTTTGCTAAAAAAAGCATAATTTTACCCATACATGTATTTTTGGTATTGCTACAATATACCCCAGCGGACTAAGCTGCTTTTGTTGGTGCGCCAGGGTCTACAACATGCTCTTAGCAGCCAATCAGCATATTTGGACTGATTTTCGGAAGTATCATGTGCCACTGAAAACTGGAGTAATGATGCTGAAATATTGCGTTTACATTCACAGGAGAACGGACATTTTACAATATCCCAATAAAAACACGTATTTTAAAGTTGTATAGTTTTCACAAGTATAACTGTAGTTTTGATCACATAAATGCATCTTTTTAAAACTGATACTTCGTTCAAAACATTGTAAACCAAACAAGTCCGCGGTTAGCATAAAGACCTACAGAGTTGACTAATGGTGCCTGTCCTAGTTGACCTTGTGCTAGGCGTGCGACTCACTGTTCGGTTTTGTAGTTGGAGCATCTCTCCAGAGGGATCTTCAGCACTCTGCTGGGGAGTCCCACGAAAAGCGACCTATCGCTGTGCAGAATCTGCAGGTTCAGGATTGGCTCCTGCATGTTTTCTGGGAGAATGCTTATCTCCTCCAAGTAACATCCGAGCAGACTCTTATTAGTTGTGGATAAGGCTTTGATGATGGTGCCGTACTCTGATTGGTCAATGAAAGAAAACTATTAGAACCACAGTGCACAACACTGGAGGACAAAAGTGTTGAATGTCAAACTCTCTTCCTTCCTGACCTGTGCCGATGTACATGACGTGGTAGAGCGTGTCTCTTCCCTGAACAATGTCCACAGCCAGTCTGGAGAAACGGATGTTGTCTTGCGTGACCAGAGGATCCGTGGAGATGGGCTGAACCACCTCGCTCATGAGGAAGAGCCGCTGGGCGTCTTGAAGACTGCGTTCTGTTAGATTACCACCCGGACCCGAATCATTCACTGTCCCGCACTGGCACAGAGAAAGAGGACATTACAGCCAGAGATAGGTGATGAGGAACGGCACGTTAGAGAAACAGTAAATCTAAATCGAACTGACTAATGCATTTGCTGCCAAATGTCTTGAATAGAATTGTGAGTTGGCTTCAGGGTAAAAGTAAAATGCTTTGAAATGGAAGCTGCAGCAGTTCATTTCCTTCACCTGAAAATTTGGGATGGGGTTGGGAGTGGAAAGCCAGCTGGTCCGAGGGTTCTCCTGATAACGAAAGGGTCCGTTAAAGGCCTGCGTGATGGCACTGAGGTTAAACGCACACACCGCTGACGCAGCAATGCTGTTCCTGTGAATGAGAGGAAGAAGTGAAAGATGGTGTGGTGCTGTACATTCTAAATAAAAATTTTAATAGAAAAACAGTAGTGTTCAAAAGTTAAGGGTGAGAAAGGGCTAGATTTACTAAACAGGGCAAATTAGCAAGAGAGCATAATTCCAAAAGAACGCCGATGGGTGTGGAAGTTTCTGCGGGTGATTTACTAACAACGCACAAATTAAAGAACACAGACACAGCCAGATAATTTCCATACTGACCAACACAATCTACTAAGCAATTACAATGATCCAGCCCGTCAATCCAAAATGGGTTCATATGCCTTTGTTTGAAAGTCTAATAAGTGGATACAATAGCATTCAACTGATTGACGTCAACCTTAGTAATCACCTTGCATGACTGATTGTAATTTTCTCCTACCACAATGTTTCTGCTGCTCTGAAACTTCCTACAATGCATTTTCAGAGAATGGCCCTGCACAAATAACTGTGTTCTCATTGCTTTTCATCACTGATCTTTCACTGGTCTTTAGTACATCCGACATTATTTATTTATTTTATTTATGGCAAAAGGGGTTAGTATTCTCTACCAGGCTTCTGTAAAACAGTTTATTGCAATCTTATTCCACTTAAAAAAGACCAGGTTTTTCTATTGAATATATTTGCAATTGATTTTATTCCTCTGATTGCAAGCTGACTTTTCAGCATCATTACTCCAGTCTCAAAAACATTTCTTATTATACAGCACTTTTGAACACAGGTTGATACAGTACAGAACCATGATTACCATTTTTTTTAGGATTCTCGATGACTCAAGGTTCAAAACAGCATTTAACTGCAAAAGAATCATTTGTAACATTAAAAGTCTTGACTAATGTTTTTTGTTGTTTGGGTTGTTTTTATTATCTCCCAATATTTGAATGGTAGTGTATCAACTGTTTCCCCGGTTTTTCAACTTTTCATAATAATATAGATCTGAGCATCAAATCAGTACATTAAATGTTTTCTGAAGGATCCTGTACCTGTAAACTGGAGAATGGATGGCTGAAAATCGGCAGTGCAGATGGAAGGGAGGATGGAGGGGAGGAGGTCCCCCTCACTTTTGTTGAACCGTAATCTCTAAACAAACACCCCAAGAGCTCGTCCAGCGGGACGGTTGACCTGATGAAATAGTCTATGGACCAGGACAGTTGTCTGAGTAAAATCATGACCCTATCCCAAATGTGCCATCAACCCTCGCAGTCCTTTTCCAAATACACACTCAGTGCATTGTGTCACATTATGATGGGCTGGTAAAGGTTCATGGATAGTGGCCTCAAGAAGGGGCCTCGCGCACCTTTATAAAATTATTATTATATATAATAAATATATATACGTCAAACTGTCCATCATATACTCCACAAACACGCTGTTCCTTTTTAAACCTTCCGGTTCCTTCGCCACCGAAAGAAATAATTTTAAAGAGCTTCCATACATTAGTATGAGTACCTTCCTTTTAAGAAAATGCCTTCTTTTTTTTTGATGGTCAAAATCCAGTAAGATGCCTTTTGGCAAAAAAAAAAGTGAAAAGATACAGACATTGTTTCTTTCTTACGGGTTTGCAAATGATACTAATTTTAAAACAATAATAATCATAAACGCACGAATTCAATGAATGCCTGGAATGAATTTTTAAAATAAATTTTTTTGCCTAAAAACTAAGTTGGACCACATATGTGTGCCCTTTTAAGTTTACGTTACGGCAGTCAGTCACTCGCAGGCACTGTGTAAAAGACTTCAAAATATTTATCCCCTAAATATGAAGTATTTACAGCACTCTTCATTTAGCCAGATGCTTTATTGAAAGCAACTTACCATAAGGATACAACAGCCCCTTTACTTAAGAGTCAATCAAAATGAAGTGTAGAAAGTACAATAACAGAGAATGACAGGGGAAAGACCTAGATCGCAGGATGTACAAAGTGCTCACGAAGATATTTCTTTGCTGTTCTTGAATAGGTGGCCGGATTCGAACTGTCCAGAAATAGTGTTTTAGAGACCATGTATAAATCAGCACAATAAGTGATAACAGAACCCAGTCCATGCGTCTAGAACCAGTTGACTCCTTTCGCTTCCATTCTATACCACTTTTGAGCCCTGTTGCTGGATGAGCATGTCCGCCTGGGCAGTTTCGAAGGGGGCCTCTCCCACTTATAAGCAATTACACGAACTCGTGGTTCTGGACTGAGTGGAATTCCGGCTAAACCCAGAGGGGACGAACAACCTTGAGCATATTAGGGGCCGCGGCTCAGATGGAGCCCTGTCCTCCTGAACGCCGGGGCCGTCGGCAGCCTAGCTCAGCTTCTGCCTTCTCTATCGGTACTCACCCACCAAAAGGCTCTGAGTGGCACCAGCAGTAAACTATTCCCATTAAAGACACAAAAAAGAAAGGCTGGCGTGCTACTTACACGTTGCTTTACGGCTCAGTGTGGGGTTCCCCGGCCAGAGAGATGGTCAGATTTGAGAGGCAGAGGGGCTGGCATCGATCTCGGTGGAATGTGAGCGTACCTCCTGCCATTACAGTATCACACTGCCTTTTCAGCGGTGCGCAATGTTATCCACGAAAGCACGGACGCTCCATGATAACATGCCACCACTGTTCCCTACACACGATCTTATCGGGATCACACGCTTAGTAAGCGATATCTCCATAATATCTCTGCTTCTCAAAGCCAGACCTTAGATTCCTATCCGCTTAAATAAAAGTTTCACATGGGCTTTCCGCTAGTATGCCTATAAGACCATGTCAGTGAACAGTTCTTAAGAATAGGTTGACCCTAAAATGAAAGTGCTAACATGTACTCACAAACCCTCAGCCAGCTAAGATGTAGATATTGTGTCTTCATACAGAATTTAGCATTACGTCACTTTCTCACTTAGTGGATGCTCGCGGGATGGTGGCCCCAGCCCGTCAGAATGATGTCCAACAGCTGATCCAGACACTCCTCACAATAATCCTCAATAGTTAACTCGTGCTGAGTGAAAAGCTTTGTTTTTTTACATAACAAATGTACCGCAGACTTTTTTTTTTTTTTTACTTCAAACCGTGCTTCAGCAATGAGTCCCTCTATCCATAATAATGCGTCGCCTCACTGAAAAATGTTGCCTCATCTCAATCGGATAGACTAGGCAGCAGATCAGCTCCTTTGCAGAAAGTCACGCCCAAAAGGGTTCTAACAAATATGTACCTCTGATTTTGATGTGACAGGCAACAGGGGCTCACTTTTTCCGCTAATGAGCATGTTATGGAGTAGACTATGGTATGTTGTACAGAAGGATGTGTTGAGATAAAAACTCGTATACAGATTTGTTCTTAACAACATGAAGTTTTTTTCAACCGTCAAAAGCATGATTGAGGACTAGAGTGGTGTGGAGTATTGGGATGTTTTTTAATATCACTGTTTGGACTTTCATTCTGACGCACCCATTCCGCAAGGATCCTTGTGAGCAATGATGGATCTCCATTTCTCCAACTCTGTTCGAGATGACGAACAAACCATTACATCGTAGATGGCCTGAGGTTGAATCATTTCAGCAAATTTTTATTTTGGGTTACTAATTCCTAACCGAATCATTTTTTTTTTTCCCCTTAGTTTAGAGCACATTGTTAAAGTGTCGTCAGGAACAATCATGCCATGGAGAACCTTTTGTAGTTAGTAGTTATTTTTTAATGAGTGTAGGTGCACAATCAGCATCCGATCTTCCACTGTCCCTCGTTCCCCTGGGCCTCCCAAGCCACGCTAACCTTGTTAATGGCCATTCGGGTCAGCACTGCCCTTATCGCACGGCTATCTACGCAGCGGCCAACGAAATGCACTCTCAGACACAAAAACAATGAAAACATAAACCATGTGTCTTCATCAAACACCAGTCAGAAGAGAGAAAAAAGGATTAAGGGAAGGGTTTATGAATTATTTAGATTAAAATCTTTTTCGGATTACCCGTTTTTTCCTACTTCCATTCCCTTTCTTTCTCTTTTTTTCAGAGGAGAATTCTAAAACATTTATATCCCTCTGTTCCTGAGTAAAGGAGCTCAGGGCAGATATTCCATTAAAAATAAAAGTTGGTGGAGATGAGGAGAGAGAGGCAGTCTGAGCCTCGGTGGATTTTAGATTTTAGTCACCTTTAATCAGCCCTACTGTTTCTGTACTCATGGAAAAAGAGGCAGATGAAACAGGTGCGTAATGATTTTCTTCTTCTACTAGTTTGCTGCAGTCTTTGGGTGCTGGCAACTTAAAAGGATCCAAAGAGAAAATACTTTTCTTTACCTTTTATTATTACTGTCAGGGCACCCCCTCACTACTTCCCTTTGTTGGAAGGTCTTATCAATTTTCCAACTTATTAAAAAAATGATGCATGTAAGTGCTATTATCCTTGCTCAGGAGTGTAGTGAAGGACAGTAGGATTTTTAGCTGACGGCCTCAGCAACTCTTTAACGATTGTCTTTGCTGCATTAACGAAAGTTGACCACAAAGATATCAACTGTGTCTTTGGTTAAGCAGGAGAGAATGATCTCAAGTCTCTCATTTTAAATCAAGAAAAATAACAGAATCTAATGATTTAGAAGTTCAAATAGAGCTGATAAGGAGCGCATAACTTATGTATTACGGTAAAAAAAAAAAATTCAACATTCAAAGAGAATAATGTGGTCACTGAAGATTCGATTTTAGCACCATTTAACCTTTTTTTTTTATTTACATGTATATTTATTTTTAACAGAAAACGAGTCTCCACACTATTTATTATAGGCTAAATATACTGTTTTTTTGTCCCATTTATTTCCCTCACAATTATTCCACTAAATTGTGTAAAAACACCTATAATGTGTGTACACCGTCGGACCACGGCCTAATGTCACGTCACTCACTAATTGGAATATACAATAAACAAATTAATTGTGAATGACTCACTGTGTAGAACAATCTTAAGTGAAAAGATCTTGAACAAAACCAATCTTGTTTTGTTGTCCTTGCAGGGCGGTTTGTATGATGTGTATACACTCACATTTGAATATAAACTTACATCAATATTTAGGTTGTGATCGATTGTTTTTTACGAATCGGTTCAGTGAACAATTCAATGATTCACTTGCGCAGAAAAAAAGTTATGCTACAAGTCACTTGTCACCTACTGGCAGATCTGAACGAATCCTTTATTTAATAAGGTTCCTTTTAATTAATAATCTTTTATTTCATCTTTTAAGTAGCTTATTTTTTTAACAAATAAGCCTTCAAGAACTCTAAAGCTTTAAAATCCATTTAATTGGGTATGTTTTTGCACTGCCGTTTAAAAAAACACCACAATTGCAAAATACTTTTGTGAAGTTTTGCACCAATACATTCCTTTAAAAGTACAGAGCTTTACAAAAACCTTATTCTATTTAGAGTACAATTAAAAAGGGATGGAAAGGGACAAGTTTCCTCAGTGCATAAACAAAACCTACAGTATCAGCCTCCATCCTCAATTCCTGCCAAACATTCCCACTGCTATCCATGACACAGATGTTCCTGGATTGTGTTTGAACATGTCGGACTGCTTGTAGTAGTAGCTTAAACAATCTTAATAAAATATTTCTGTAGAGGTTAGGTGGACCCCTGGCTCCTTTGGCTCATTATAGATCTCCGCGCGGGCCGATGAGTGCTGTTCTGGTCCCACTATGATTTATTAAGGCTAGATAGAGGAGAGGAAAGCCTGCCTAGTTTACACCACAACACACTCAATCCACAGGGATGTTTTAGGGGCGAAGGTTCAGCAAAGTGGCCGTGCCAGACAGGTTTACATCATCTGTGGTTCATTTTAACATGAATTATAAATGCCTAAATGAAATACATAGGAGTTAGCTGCTTTTAAATAATTCTCTCTTCTTTCGATGCCTTCCGTTCTTTGTAACTTTCACTCCCTGTATTTGTGCAAGTGAGTGTGTTTATGGATGTGTCCTGTGCATCAGCAGCATCGCCCTGAGCTAAATTCAAGGCCATTTGCTCTTCAGAGCAGAGCGCTAATGGGCGAGGGGAGGGACAGACAGGCCTTCTGTTTAAAAATGGATGGCTGTGATATGGCCAGATCTGAGCAAACAAACATCAGAGGCTAATTGGTTTGTTTGAAGGACAAGAGGCAGGGCTGCTCCTGTAGTTCTCCTCACACACACCTGAGGCGATGTTTATACGAGTCAAGACACGGGAAATGGTTGCAAGCGTTCAGGTCGAGTTCTAGAGCCACAATGGTGACACAAACCTGCTGCGGCCTTATATGTCCTTAACCTTTTCACACGTAAACTCAAAATGTTGATTCCCTGGTGCGATTCTTGTAAAAGAAAGTAACAGATTCTGAATTTCATTGTGGCACAACGAGCTCGTCACATGACAACCAGCAGACACACTGAAGCAGTGTTTCTCAGCACGGTTCAAACAACACACATTTTGGATGTCTCCCTAATCACACACACTTGATTAAATTCATGAGCTTGCTTCAAGCCTGGGTTGTCACTTCTCACTTGATTAAAAATAAATTTAATTGTATTTCTAGATTTGCTATTTTAATTTATTTAATAATAATAATCTTTATCATCTAATTTTCTAGATAAGGAAATGCTTAAAATTCTGAAGATTCTTGAACATGTTTTTTTGTTTGTTTTTTTTATAAATGACTTATTTTTTATATCATATTATCATCAATAAAACGTAACTGTATTACTGAATTACTGTTATATGTGCAGGCATGTTTGTTTACATTGCAATGCAATGTGGGAGTCAAAGCCTGAGAGAGAATAGATCATCAATTTGTTGCCCTTGAAGGGTGAAAATAAGTGACTTACAAACTGGGAAAAGGCTGGAGAGGAATATCTACACTCAAAAAACTTGAATAGTCATGCGTATGCCTAGATATTAATAATATGTCTTACATAATACATTTGTTTATACCACATGTGAACAAGTTTGATGATGTTTGCTACTTAAATAGGCATTTGTTGTGCAAAAACATTTTTGTTCCTTAAGTCATTCCTTATATTAAATTTAAAAAAAAATTACATTTAGTATGCTAATGTGCACTATACTGCTAGCTTGTAGTTAACCTGAATGAGTAATTATTTGAGTAATTTTAGCATGTCTAAATTTATTGAGACTTATAATACTTATTACAGTAAATCCACTGCATAGTATTTGAGTTGAGTCTGCATTATGTTTCTATGTATGATTAATGCAATTATATAACGCCTTTCGTATTCAAGTAGCCATAAAACAAAATATATCTATACTATATACATACAATCCACACACCTATATATACTTTTTTTTTTTTTTCCCCGGGACAATTAATAGCCTACAATTTGGTTGCCGTGAACAAAACAATACAATGATCATACTAAAATTACATTCAAAAGGTGATAATTCTAAGACAAAAACAAACCTTTATCCTGGTACTTATGATTATTTTAATGTCTGGAACATACAAACACAATATTTGTGGAGCGAATGCAGATTTGAGTTTTTCAGTTTCATTACATCAGGTTTTAATCACACTGGTTTGATCGTAGACCTCAGGGTCCAGCCTCTGCGGTTTGATAAGTGTCAAAGGGTTAACCAAACACTCTTCACAAGACAGCAACATTCACTCTTGTGTGCTGGCGGTTCAGGGTTTGAGCGGTATAGAGAAAGGACTTGACATCTTTTGACCGAGGCAACAGGCTTAACAGTGAAGGAATAGAGGATACAAAGATTTATATTCCTTTACTCCACAGTTAATTTTCAAATCTCTAACATCCTATGGCTGTCTATTTTTTCTGGAGCCTTCTCTTTTCACTTTTTTTTGCTTTCATTATTTTCTTTTAAGACGAAACGGGAGCTGGGTGCTGATAGTGATAGATGGCTCAGCGCTCTAACACTTTATCCAATTCAGTGCAGATTTCATCCAATAAAGAATCACTTGTGCACTCTCAAACTAAATGGAAGTCAGGCAGCGGAGAGAAAGGGGCTGCGGTTTGTTTCTGAGCTGCGAAAATCAAATTTTCTTAAAGCTGCCGCGGCACTGGCTCGCGGAAAAAGCAGCAACAGCCATGACTGGCCGGGGCCATAGCCATCTGCACACACAATTTAATCCATCACAGAGCTCCTGACACCACATCAATCAAGCTTTCATCAGCATGGACTCCAAAAAACTATATTTCCATTCACCCACTACTAACTGGGGCAAAGCCAAGCCCCTGCCGGCCAATAGCAGAGACCGGGAGGCCCCCGAGCAGACAGGACCGGGTAGCACCACCTACGGCGCTCACGCACAGACACAATCTCAGCAGGCAGGTCGGTCGGGCTTCGGAAATTCCTCATCACAGAGACGTTTCAACAGCACAGGCAAGGCTACATATTTCAGCTGCTTTTCAGCGAGTTTGAAATAACAGGGCTTTATTTTTCAAGTATAAAATGAAACAGGATGATTTCTTTAGATCGTAGATAACCATATGTGTTTGAGCCAAATGAATCAAAATTTGGCATGATAAACAAGGATTTGCATTCATGTACTACGGAGTCCCTAAGGGGACATGGTGATGGAAAAAATATAGCAGATTATGGGAGATGGGAGAAAATATATATTTCAATGTTTTTGCGTTCTCCTGAGAAGCTTTGCATTCGTCCGCAAAAGCACTGAAATATTTTTAAGAAAGAATGCAACGTTTCTGGAGGAAAAGCAACATTTTTGCAAGCGAAAAATAAAGTTTCTCGGTGGAGCGCAAAAACATTAAAACATTATTTTCCCTCCCATCTAATATTTTGACCATCACAATGTCCCTTTAGGGGCTCTGTAAAGTACATATACACAAAGACAGTCTGGCACTATGTAAATCAATATGTGGAAGTACAGATACTGTAGCTAACACAAGCATTTTTATGTATTAAATTTCCACTGAGATCCTTTGAGATGATTAGTAAAATACAGAAAGAAAAATAGGAAGGTCTTCCTGTTTGCGTTTTATGTCCGTTGAGACTGTACATAGTCAGAACGATTTGGTTTGTAAGAAGGTTAAAGTAGTCAAATATTTTGTATTCTCCTTTCACTTTGTTGCCTTTCCAATAAGGATAAAACATTGTTCTCGTATGCATGTGGTAACAAACGCAACACACACTCGCAGACACACACAGACATATTAAATGTAGCATCCTTCATCATCCTTCGCCGTATGACACCCCATCATCCCGCCTGCCCTCCCCCCACCTAACTTACCCTCCCGTGGCTGTCCTTGTTCCGGGAACATGTCCCTCTTCGCCCCCTCAGCATCCCACAGGCTGTGGCTCTGGTGGCCTATGATTTATAATTCATAGGGGCCGCTTTTACACAAGACCTTGGTCTACCTGATATCTCTCAACTGGTCCTGTCCCAGAACAGGGAAGCGGTGAGGGCTTTCTTCATTACACCATGACAGACTTCCTCCCAAACCCGGCGTGCCACTGCCGTCCTGCATGCATATGGGTTTTAATGATCTCCCTGTTGTAAGCCAGACCAGTGATATCATCCGTCGGTCTGAAAGCAAAGACCCTTGATTGTTGTCTGCTATGATAAACGCCGCACAGGCATTAGCCTCGCTCCTGTAAAGCATGTGGCCCCCTGGCCCGGACCGGCGCGAGTGTGTGCGCACGACAGCAAGAGAGCGAGAGCGGCGCTGTGAAGTTGACCCCAGCGTGGGCTCTGAGCGTCAGGCTGTGGGCCAGGCCTGATTCTGCTGAAGGCTCTGCTCCATGCTCCGCTGGCCTCCTGAACCCTGCCCGTGCTCCAGCGCTGCCCCTGCGCTGTACTCCTTCATGCTCTCCCCCTCCGTCCCCTCCCCACACTGCCCGGGGCTTGTCCGATTGCCAGCGGCGGGTTAAACGACAAAGAGAGGGCAGCTCAGTCCGGATCAGAGGCATGTATTATTGTTGTTGTTGCTAAGTGCTCCAGACTAATTATTCCACCCTGATTTGCAAATGAAGCCTGGGCTCATTTCCATATCAATGGACGGAGAAAGGCAGAGAAGGGAGAAGACGAGTCGAGGTTGGGGTGGGTTAAGCGTGCTCTTAAAGCCTCGTTCCGACAACAACACACACACCCCTCCCCCCCCCCCCCCCCTCCCTTTTCTCTCTATGGGCTAATACAGACACTAAACAGAATGGTGGTCGGTGGACTCATTTGGAAAGGGGGTGTGATGTGATGAGATGAGGGCTCTCTGTCAAATTATTGGGCAGGCCTTGGATTAGTTCAGTTGTAGCATGGCCCCGCACTCCACTGAGATCATTTAGGCAATTACCAAGAACAAAGACAGCAGCAGTGTTGAACAGCTCCACTTCAAAGGCTTGCGCCAGGCGAACAGTTACAGCACACTGGTCAATTTCCATACAAACCGCACCCCCCTCTCCTCGGCCTCCCCTTCTCAACATGCCTCAAGGCATTCTGGCAGTGCTAATGAACACTCGCTGCCTTCCCTGCCAAACAACACATGAACACACTCACACTTCTAACTCCGATGAGAAGTTCATGATGCACTCTCCACTTGTGTTTCCAACACAAAGAGGACGAGTAAGCCTTGACAACAACTACTTGACTCTTTATTGCCCAATTGTTGGCTGGGCGTCAGGCTCCTTTGTCCCATTTTCCTGCCTGTAAAAACGGCGGATCTTGTGAAAATTGTATGTTTTTCAGACAATCACTTCGCCTTCAAATCGACATCAAATCAACGGCTTTTGAGAAGAGGCTATTTATTTTGCGTTCTAAAGGCTGCAGTGGTCTCATGTAACTGGTGTAATTATTGTCATTGTTTAGGAAAATATTTTCTTATACATAGCTCCAGCTAGATGCCAAAATTGCACTTTTATTTTGTAACACTACGTGAAATGGCAGAAACTGATATTATATGAGTAATAAGGCAAAAGGAAACACTCTTTCATAAGCAAATAGAGGAAAAGAGAGGGAATAGAGCACATTTGTATTATTTATAATTCAAAACGGGATTTCTTCTGGTGAGTCGAACTATTTTAATATCAATTAGATTTGTTGATATTTCATCAAAAATATTTTAATTGGTGTTCTGAAGATGAACAAAGGTCTTACGAGTTTGGAACAACATGAGGGTGAGTAATTAATGATAGAATTTTCATTTTTGGGTGAACTATCCCTTTAATGAACTTGTATTAAGAAGGGACCCGGCCTTTACCTCCGAAAAATTCAAAATCACATTTGATAGCTTTAATTTCACATACCTCAAGAATGGATTTGTTTCAGTTTAATATTTTGGCATATTACTTCAAGTTGGGCAGAATTACCCTTTAGAAAAAAAAAAGTACACTTTAGCATACGTTTAAAATGAGTACTTATTATGGAAATAATATAGTTGAAAATAATAAACTTAAGTGCAAAATAAATGTTTTCAGACACATAATTGCATGTTAATTGCAATTACATAAAAATGCATTATAGTTTAGAAGTAAAACTTTTAATTAGACAGTGCACTTTTTAAAAGAATCTCTCTTTAAATACACATGACTGACTTTTTATTTTATTAACATAACATTATCTGCAAGTAGAGTTTCTCAAAAGTTTAAGTGTTTAATTACACTACAAGTGCACATTTAATACAAATAAGCACACTCCTCTTCAATGAGCTAATACTAATGCATGCGTTTTCACGGCAGTTATCATTGCCTTTTAATTACCTTTTACAATTTAATAATGGTAAAATGTCAAATAAAACTAAATAATAAAAATGCAAAATTAAGCGAAGAAAAAGAAAAGTCAGGCTAAGCAAACTGTGGTTTCAAGTGGGCAAAAAAAAAAGGTTTCAGACGTAAAGTGGAACAAGCAGCATAAGTCAAAAAAAGTATTATGTGCAGTGTTTAAAAGAATGAGGGGATATTTGAAAAGTGTTGACTGAATGCAAGTCTCAAGAACTGCCATAGTGGCCCTCCAACTGTGTGCCAAAGTGATTGGGTTTGCAACAGTAGCACTTAAGCTGTACCGCAGAAGAGGGTCCCCCTCCAGCATTCAGCGCTAATGTATTCAACAGGTTTTTTTTGCCATGCTAAGATTGTCCTTGATTTACTCGAACAAAAGCAAAGCTTCTGCAATCATGTCCTGTCTGCTAAGTGTTCTACAATCTGGGACAAGCTGGAGATATGAGAGCGAGGAACAACGTCTTTAATCGTATCTCGAGATGTTTATTGTTTATCACCGATTGGAAAATTGGACCAACAGTCACTCACACTGTTCTTTATAATGATCATCACCATTAAAAAACCTCCGTAGTTGCTGGCCGTTGCACCTGAGCGAGGCAATTCCTTAAAGGTGTAGCTGTCTGGATATTAAAAATTCAGGATCTGTTTGTCGGCTGTGACCTCCGTGTTTGTCAGGCTTCGGCATGGATCGCGGATGGGTTGACAGGATCAGTCATTGCAGATGGCACATTCTTCGGTGCAGCGGCAGGCCGCGTGGAACTGCAGCCTGACGCCTCCAATAGGCCGACAGGCCTTTGAGTTTGAGACAAACCCGGAACGTCACTGCCAGTTTGGGGGAGTCAAAGGGTCTGACAGCCCTCCACCATCATTCCAGCGCTGCCTCTTCTCTTACGACTGTGCCAGAGCAGGCCAGATTGGTCGATTTCAACCCCTTCTGGATGCTGCTTTTAAAGATCCAAGACAAACATACAAGCAACCAGATCCCTCACTTAGGATTGAGTTTCGACAAAATATAGACCCTTATCACAGGTGATAAATAATTCAGATGCAGCAAAATCGGACTTTGTAAAATGTTTATTGATACGGCATGGGCGGTGTCAGACCGGTGACATGGATATTGATAACGCCATCTGAGCACACGGGTGGGAGGGGTGAACGAAAGGCTCATGAGGGCTCCAGAAAGAAAGACAGCGAATAATGCATAAATAAAAATATTTCTTACAAACACAGAGACTCTTGTCATAAATGTAACCGATTTAGGGTGAATCGAGAGCCGAGAGAGAAAGAAAGTAGGAGACGGAGAGATGAAATGAGGCGAAGGCGGCTGATAAAACAATGACACGAAGGCACGAGCGATAAAGTCGTTGCGGAAAGACTGCAGATGAAAGGCAGAGAAATAAAAGCGTGGATGTCATTAGAAGTCATCGTTTCATTCCCTCACAAAAGCAGTTAATATGAGCTTGAACATACAGATATATTAAAGCAGAATATTCTCATTATTATTAATACTAATAAGGAGAGATCACATTGTGAAGAACAGCCTCGGTGCATGCTAATAGTCGCAGGACTCATAATGGTAATATCATGAGATTCAGCTTCTCCCGCTCATCACCGTATCCGTTTTATTCCCATCTTCCCATTCAGCTGACAGGAGTCATATTCCTCTAAATCTAACACTGGGGCCCTTTAGCACTGATAATATAAAATAATGTATTCTTTACATTTATTAAATACACACTTGGAAATATAATATAACGCCTCGCCCCCTCTCCCTCCCTCTCGACCCCCTCCCTCCCCGTTTCCGTTCCCAGGTTGTGCGGTGACGAAAAGAGGCTGCCAGTGTCGGGGAAATCGGCGGGCGAGTATTGTTTGAGATGCAAAAAGCTGTTTTAAATCTTGATAAAACGCAAGGATGGAATATCAGACATCATTCTGGGGCCAGGGGGGGGGGGGGTAGTTTCGCGTGAGGGACAGGACATTTATATTGTGTCATTTGAAGGACTAGGAGATGTGTGTGTGTGTGTGTGTTATGGACTTATAGGGTTGAAAATTGTTCCATGATGACATTATTCTTATTTGAAATATTCCTCTCGTCTCTCTCTCCGTCCAATGGTGCCGCACCAGAGGCCATTTTAATTCCCAGCCCTCCTGGCAGCAATCCTTCAAACATTTCCAAGACAAATTTCCACCCCTCTTAATGCGTTATTAATGCCACTTGACTTTATTTCTAAATAAGTTATGTTTGGGAGGTGAGAGAGATTCAAAGATGGTGCCATATCACTTAGAAAAGGAAAACGCATGGGGAAATGAGACCATTCTCTTAAGTTATTTTAGAAGCATCATTATGGCGCATCTGCTTTTTGCGTGACTGGCCTCATAAGCCACCCGTTCCCTGCTCATATTGGAACAGTTTGATGAAAAATTACAACAACCATTACGTCTGCTTATCATAATAGCCTGCTTGCAATAGACAACAGCCTTCGCATGTGAACAATTCCTAATGTTCCTGCAATCCAGGCATTTAGAGCAAATGAGCAGGGTCATCAGCGGCATGCAGCCGCTTCGGCTCTCACGTGGTAATATCCAGAATGGGATGTCGTTCCAGACTCAGCCGTGGAAAGACTGCAGCATCCCCTAATGGTTTACAACAGGTACGGTGAATTCACCCAGGCTACAAGACACGTTTTGCTAGCAGGTGCATGCTTTCTCTGTCTCTCATCTTTGTAACTTGGCAGTCAGTGCCAGCCCAATAGCAGTGAATGTGGACTACTGGGAGCGATATCAAGCAGGCCGCCACATGAGCGAGCGAGCAGACATACAGGGGTTTGTTTAGCAAGCAGAAGCTTTGTTTTTATGGGCGCAGAGCTACAGCAACGGGGTTGACGGAAGACAGACGTCTGTCAAAAACAAGCAACGGCTTTGAATGAATGAAGGCTGGGGGTCTTTAAAAACAATAGTGGAGTAAGCAAGCGAAATAGCAAACCAATGAGAGAAACACACACGCGTACAGAGCTGGAATAGACAAACACGCATAGTATGTGTTCCCGTATCATCCAGTACAAACAAAAAGGAACAAAATTACTGAATATGAAACCGTGTTTGGGAAAAGTGGGTTATTTTCGAGTGTCGTTTCACTCTTTTCCAACCACGCTGAGCCTGATGTTATTCAGATTAGTACTGAAAGGGGAAGAGGTGCTGCTAAACCTCAGAATAGCTGACTGAGATGGATCAGACTGGTGAATATTTGCTCTCTGGTCACGTGACCATAAATCGACAAGAAGATGGAAACAATTTTGAGTTAATTATTGTGCTTGTGAAATAATCAACAAAGACACTGCTATTACATTGCAGGGAATGTAATATGTATAATTGTGTAAAAACAATATCCATCAGGACAAGATACTAATCATATCTCTGGTAATCATCTGCATGCAACAAATTGTGTGCAGTCAATAAAGCACTATAAAAAGGTGGATCTACTGAATTAATCTATTTATCCATAAATGCATTAAAATTAACACGTACAGTGACTTAAATACACAATATTTTGGGGAGCATAGCATCTAAATTTACAGGGTGATACAACTGTCCTGATATCAGAAGTAAAAAATAAAAAAAAACATCCTTAAGAATTTTATTTAAATGTGTGTCTATACACAAACTACACTTGAAAAGTTTGTGGTCAGTAAGTCTTTTTTTTTTAAATAAATTAATATTTTAATTCAGCAAGAACAAAGTAAATTGATTAAAAGTGACAGTAAATTCATTCTTAATGATACAAAAGATTTATATTTTAAATAAATGCTGTTCTTTTGAACTTTTCATTCATAAAGGAGTTCTGAAAAAAAAGCATATGGTTTACACAAAAATATTAAGCAGCACAACTGTTTTCAACACTGATAATAAGAAATATTTTTGGAGCAACAAATCAGCATATTAGAAATGTTTCTGAAGGACCATGTGTCACTGAAGACTGGAGTAATGATGCTGAAAATTCAGCTTTGCATCACAGGAATAAATTACATTTAAAATATATTAAAATAGAAAACAACTATTTTAAATTGTAATAATATTTCACATTATCACAGTTTTTACAGTATTTTTGATCAAATAAAGATGGATCAGATCAAATATTCGCTTGTTGGTCTTGACATATTGACATAAATAATCAGAAAGATGGAAACAATTTTGAGCTAATTGTAGCACTTGAGAAATAATCAATGACACCATGCTATTATAATGCAAGGGATGTAATATGTATAATAGGTGTGTGTCAGTCACACTATGAAAAATATCCATCAGGACATTAGATCTCAGGTAATCATCTGCATGCAACAAATTGTGTGCAATCAATAAAGCACTATAAAAAAAAAGTGTATTTTTTTTTCCGGGAATCCTCAATCAAACATTATCACTGATGTATTGGTCACATCTCTCATAAAAGAAAACACTTAAGAGCAAAAATATCTCCTCCATACCATATGACACAGTTGCAATAGAGACGGACTGTCTGTGAATACACTCACTGTGCCACCATCAGTCTGAGAGCGTGTAGAGAGTGTGAGATGCTCGACGTCCATCACTCTGACGCGCAAGAAATCAGATACTAGATATATAGCTTCAGCATAGCACACGGGCCTCCACAGCAGCTCTTCGGCTGGGCTTGTCATCTAAATCAGTGGTTCCCAACCCTGGTCCTGGAGGCACCCCAACACTGCACATTTTGCATGTCTCCTTTCTCTGACACACCAATTTCAGGTCATGGAGTCTCTACTAATGAGCTGAGGACAGAATCAGGTGTGTTGATTAAGGAGACGTAGCAAAAACGTGCAAGGGTGGGTGGGTGCCCGGGACAGGGTTGGGAACCACAGGTCAAATATTTGCAGAGCAAGTTAGACACGCTGATATAGGAACAGATGTTCCTCCGTGCCCTCAATGTATTTAAAATAAGCTTTGCTTGACCACTAGCCCAGATCTACAAACACTCATCCTGTCAGTCAAGAGGCCGCAGAGAAGAGAGGCCATATTGTTGAGCGTAAGCTACTGTGAGCTTTGTAAAATTTGGTTATAGAGAGAATAAGATGTCTTTAATATCTGTTATTTCTCCTACTGAGCACAAATATAGAATTTTGTCTTATTTAATAATTTATTCACAACATTTATTCACAAATACATTAAAATGTATTTATTTGACTTTTTTTTTTTTTAAGAAATGTAATTTTTATTCGCTAGCAAGGCCGGTGCGCTAAATTAATCAAAAGTGACAGCAACATTTTTAGTTGGGTTTTTCAATACAAAACATTTTTATTTCAAATAAATTCTGTTCTTTTGAGCTTCCTATTCATCCAAGATGCCTGAAAATATGATGTATTCCACAAAAATATTAACATGCACAACTCTTTTCAACTAAATGTTCCTCGGGCAGCAAATCAGCATATTAGAATGATTTCTGAAGGATCATGTGACACTGAAGACTGGAGTAATGATGCTGAAAATTCAGCTTTGCCATCACAGGAATACATTACATTTTAAAATATATTCAAATAGAAAACAGCTATTTTAAATTGTAATACTATTTCACAATATTGTCGTTTTACTGCATTTTTGATCAGATAAACACAGACTTGATGAGCGTAAGATACTTCTTTGTTGACCAAATCATAATCATGTATTGTATCTCCTGCAATTCATAAATAAAAAAATACAAATTCAAAAAATTAATAAAATATTTTTTTGTACCTTGAAAATATATTTATATTTTAATGGCAGGACTCATTTTTTAAGTCTGAATGGCAGGACTATGGAAGTCAAAGGAAATGCTAGGAAATTATTCATTATTTTTTGCAACTGTGTTTGGTGAAGAAATTACACATTCCACTTTCTCATTCTCATATTTTACTTCAGAGAAAAAAAGACTCATATGTATCTCCTTCAAAAGAGATCTCAACAATGTCACACACAGCACTCTTTGAATGCCTGATTTCTGCATGGTGGGATTGCAGAAAAATATATAACAATGCAGAAAGAATGATTTGATTGTCAAATCTGCAGATTTATTACAGCAGTGTGGATTGGTGATATAGCAATGCTTTGATATTAACAAACAGCCAGATGTCCGACCGACACATCCGAAGAACCAAAAAAGAAGCAAAACAACAACAAAAACACAACTGCTTTTTTCACTAATCTGGTCAGGAACTGGCAAAACTGTAAAAACGTCTTCTCTGCCGATAGGCCTGGCAGAACGTATTTGAGTGTAAAGTAATTTGCCATTCAAGTATTCTCTCTGATGAGAAAGGGCCCGGCGGTGAGTGATTTCGCCGTGCTTGTCGCTGGCCTGAAGACAAGCTGTCTGCCTGCTGAAATCTCACAAGCTCAAATAGTCAAGAGGAGATAAAGACAAAGAGAGGCTTTGCCAATTCTCAGAGAACTCAGCAAATTCCAAAAGATCAGAAAGCACCACGTCACTTTGCCTCAGAGCAATCTCTACATTATGAAGTTTAATCCCCTCTGATCTGCATCAATAATTACTATGGCAGAGGCAACTGCTCGCCTTCCATTACCGCTAATTATAACTCTGCCATTGATAATCCTTTTAATAACCATCAGATAGGCCCAGCATTGTAGGCGGGCTATGGATAATGAACACTGGGGGTGGAGTGAATGATAATGGTACTGTTCACCTTCTCACAGAAAATAATTTATGTGTGTTTGAGGAAAGTTCAGAATAATGGTGGCATCAACACGCAGCTTGAAAACGCATTTGTGTATGTGTATGTGTATGTGTGTATGTGTGTGTGTGTGTGCATTTAGCCACGGCACATCTCACCTACACATTCTCGCATGCTGTTTATTTGCACATATGAAATCGCACAAAGACAACAGACGGTGTGTGCCGAGCTTAAAGACAGCCTGTTGAGGGAAGCCGTGTCAACAAACTTTCACTAGAGACAGACTGAGCGTAAGACAAAGCAAAAGTCGGAGAAAGAGATGGATGAGTAGAAAGAAAGAAAGAGGGTCTTGGCCAGACCCGTCCCTCTCCAGAGCAGTATAAATTGATCTATTAAGTCCCCTCCATCTCTCCCCGTTCCCTCCCGTCCTTTCTCTCATATCCATCTCTTTCTATCCGGGAGCTGCTGGGAAAATCTGATTACTTTATACATGAGGCTAGACTGAAGGTGGTGGGCAGACACAGATAAAAAGGTGGAGGAGAGATTGGCTGAGGAGGTGAGCTGAAAGATGCAAATCAGCTGCTGGAGAGAGAGAGAGAGAAACGCCGACGAGAGAGGCGAGAGAGAAGGAGAGAGACCGGGATAAAAAATGAGAGAGAGGAGATAGAGATGCGAGAGAGAGAGGAGAGATGGAGTGAACATCACAAAAATCTACGGCACAGACGAGCAAAGAAGTGGCCACCAAAAACATGCAAACTTGACAACACACAAACAGTTATGCGACCACTGTGGCGTCTGTTTTCTCCAACCTGCTCCGGAAACAGCCAGCGCTGACTAATATTTAAACAGCGAACGCACCACTTGGATTAAAATTAGCTAAAGCAACACAATTAATTCAGTCCACTTAAATTTGTTAAAAATGACGTGACTTTTGTTAGTGAATTTGATGTTGGGACTACCTACAAGTCAGGTGACAGAAGATGAACTTTTCCATTTAGAGCACGATAATTACCACGCTTAAATTGAGATTACCGGGACCTATTAAATGTATACATCTCTTTCAATGCCAAATCTTACGAATTTAATCGCAATAAAATTCAATATTAGAAGTAATAAGGCAACGAATAAGCACTCACAGGGAAAATCAGTATGCAGCCAAGTCCTTTTTTGCAGCACTGCAAGAGGCGGCACAAGAAACGGGCATGATAGATATAGTTATACTCATACAGTTTATTGCAAGCTACGATGGTGGCATAAGCATTATACACTTCAATTACAATGGCATTATGAAAGGAGGGACAGATTAGCCCGTTGTACACTATGAATTAAGCTCTGGTCGTACCAGAAATGTGTGTATGTGAAGTTTTATCTCAAAATACTCCACAGATAATTTTTTATATCATTTTGAAAATGCCTATTTGAGTGGAAGCAGAAACACGCTGTTTTCGGGCCTGTCTCTTTAAATGCAAATGAAAGCGGCTGCTTCCGCCCCCTTTGCCATTGCAGCGTGTACCTGCTAACAAAACATCTGTTTGGTTAGGATTATAATTTTATCGCCACTGAAACATGCGTTTAAAACCTATGAGTTTAAGACCTTATGATACACAGTTTTTGATGCACACATACGAAGCACAAGGACAGGGAACGCGGGCTTATCACGCAGGTGATATCGTAACTAAGTTCTCATTCAGTACACAAGTTTAAGTTAAAAACACACGAGTTACAAACAACCTCTGTTTGATCCTGTGAAGGTAACAGCTGGGCAATTAAAATCGCGATGTTTATTTTAGAGTCTGTTGTTCTGGCCGCACAGCAATATCAGAACATAAATCAATAAATCGTCTGCCTCTCTTGTCTCATCGGAGGCTGGCTTAATGTGTTCTGTGCCTCTGTGCAGCCAAAGACAGAACAGTTAGCATGTTTTGCTCAAACTTTCGTCATGGCATTAGAGCTAGTACACCTTTGTCGCTTGCGAAAACACAATGACGGCGCTGTGGGTGTAAACTTACAGATTAAGGGGCGGTAATATTATAATGAGATCCCTTTACCACGTCACCAAGGGAGTGAAATCAGACGCGCTCGTTTTCTCAGATGCTTGCAGAAAAATGCTTACCTAAACAAAGTGATTGGGTTAATGTTTTTCACGTTTGCTTGGTTGGTAGATGCATCGGGGACCTGATTATAGCACTTGGAGAAGTCAGATTTTCATGATATGTCTCCTTTAATGCCATGAGATTTTCAAGTGTGGTCTCATGATTTTGGACTCTACTGCACGGTATTTGAATATAGCAATCATACAGTGCCATTACCATCTGATACAATCTGATCACTCTACAGATACATATCTTTAATTTACCTACTTTTTCTTTCACTCTTCAATTAATTCCTATCAGAAAAAGAAATATAAGAGAAGCAAACTAAGCCGCACCATTTGAACTGCACCTGTCATTTGCGCTCCAGCCAGTCCGTCAGGCAGGCCAGCGCTGGGCCGGGGTGGGGTGTGTGTGTGGTGTGGGGGGGGGGAGTTAATGAGCCAGAGTCTGGGCTAGTGAGCGCTAACGCTGAGGAGGGAGTCCATCTTACCAGCCTTCGCCGTGGACGAGAGGCACTGCCTTGAAATGGCGCTGTGCATGCTCTCTTTCTCTCACACTTCTCCTAATGTAATTTCCCTTAATCTCACATTTCTCACCGGAGTAGGAAGGAGGGAACGTGTTATCTACCACCAGGCACGAATAGAACAATAGGAAAAAAATAATCACCTGCAGTTATAGCTAAAACAAATACACAAACTTTTATGCACACACACAAACGTAAACACTGAGCGTATTCCGACTCGTGTGAGCAGTCTTGCTGCCGCTGTTGCTTTATTATTTCATTAAGCATAAATCCTGTCAGTGATCTCCCACTCCCAGCCCAGCCGGGCCTTCTTGCTCTAGAGTCAGCAGGTTAAATTATAATTTAATTACCAGGCCTTAGCTGAATAAGCTGCCTGGGAGCACTCGCCCCCCAGAATAATTTGAGAATATGGCATCTCTCTATCTCTCTCGCTCAGTCTCCATCTAACTATCTATTTTTCTTTATCTCTGTCTCGTTCTCATTCTCTCTGATCCACGAGGTCCGGGACCCCAGAGGCCTCTCTCAATATCCCATCTAATTACGTCTCTCAAATCAGCCACGTATTACTACAGGAATAGCAGTAATTAAGTTGGATGGGGGAAAAAATGTAATTGTTCACAAAAAAGTTTTGCAGAGTTCACTCCAGCAAGGATTTGTGGGTGGCCGTGACAAGCCACAGTGCTCACCAAAGCATTCCGCGAAAAAATCATTCCTTTTCACTGTGATACAGGGCTGAATTTTTAGGTAGCATCATAAGCGATCCAGTCTTTTCATCAAGAATATCCAAAAAGATTATTTTTGTTCTAAAAATCTTGCTAATAGAGGCAGCCCTGACACAAATTGCTCAGCTTCACGAGCCCCATTGTCTTCGAGATGAAACAATAAAGGAGCAAACGTGGGCATTTTAGTTTCTGCAGCACATTTGTTATTGGAGATAGAAATGTTTTAAATTGTATTATTTTAACTCATTACTCTTTTGGCCTATTACGTTCCCTCTTTGTAGAATTAAACATTGTTCATGCTAGCTCAAGCTCCATCCACCATTCAATTTCAAGGCCCGTCTTTGAAGATTCAAACCTCCTCAGTGCAGTGGAACAGCCAACACATTTCAGCATAAATATAATAATGAAGCAAAAACAGAATCATCTGGCTTTGAAAAGATAAGAGCTAACTCTATTTCACTTGGCTCCGTGTGCAAATGGGAATCAGGGGAAGGAAAGGGACCTTTAAACTGTACATATTCAAATTTTTGTCATAAACACCTTCAATAAAGAGTGCGTTCTGAGAGCTAGACAAATGCGCGGCACCTTTTGAAGACACGGTTCGCTAGAGAATTGGCCATTTAGAAAGTACACGCCGCGTGTGTGCGTCATTTGGCGCTCGTTCGAATACTGATGCTACACTAGCATCCTGAAATTCTTCAGACCAGGCAGAACTTTTAGCAGCACTTCAAAGAATATGTAACAAATTTTTCCCTGGAAAAAGGTTTGTGTTCATTCCAAGTTTAAGATATTGTCTCCACATCTCCAGTGCCACAAAAATCATGCTAGCATGAGGCTGGCAGCAATAATTTCTTGGAAATCATTCGAAAAAAGCAAAGCAGACCGGCTATAATTGAACATTTGGGCTCTGACGTTCATTTGGAATGACAGTGTCAATTAAGTTTATTTTATTGTAAACAGAAAAGGATATATTTTTCCCCTTGGCCTGCATTTATTAGCATGTAAATCCAGTGCAGCTAGCTCGCTTTTATAAGCTCCTGCCAAGTGCTCTTGAGCCAAGGATGCCTGATTAGGGGAATTATTTTCAAAGAAATATATAAATCATTACAAGATGTGGCGCACTAGGTAAAAATACCACGTTAAGGCGCCTTCTCCAGGAAGAATGGTGTAATTTTCTTTGAGCTAATTTGACACCATAAAATTGTACATCGCAGGCCAAAAGGAGCACATTATACGGGGCGCCCTTGGGAAATGTAATTTGAAGAAATCAAGGATCTAATTCAGTATATAATACCAAAGAAAAGTAGAAAAGGACTCATTTGCTATTCATACTGTCTTCTGAGGATAAGCGCTCCCTTGGCTTTAACACAGTCGTGTCAGAGCGGAATGTGCTGTTAAAAACCTTTCTCCACATGAAAGAGGCCCTTTAAACACTTAGATTTTTTTTTCATTTTGAGACAAAGATAAGTAAATACTGGAGAGATAATGAATGGAGGGGGAAATGAGCATTGTGTCTCTGCCCTGTTCAAGCTCAGAGACAATTGCAGCATTTTGGGTGAAATTGCAAGGGGACTGTGTCACCCCTCAACCCACCTCCCGGCCCTCTAATCCTCCAGTGAGGAGACGGGGCTCTCTCTGTCCATGCGGACCCCCCACCCGGAGGGACCCTACCAAGGCAAATTAGACGAGAGGGGTGCCTTTTGTTTCGGAGCACTCTGTGGGGGGGGTAATCTAAATTATTTCTCGAGCTAGAGCAATTTGACATGCTGTGATAACTACTCTGCAAGAAACTTCTTTGACAGTATTGAAAAAGAAGATTTTCCAGCCATAAAATACCCCCCTTGCTTTAAGAACCCTCGGCACTCACAAAAGAACCCCAAACTCATTAGGCTGTTTAATTACGCCACCTTTTCTTTTTGGTCACTCCGTCTCTCATCTTTATCAAAACAGGGGTGCAAAGACTGGCCCCATTTGAGGCAGTTATGAGGCTCTCATTAGAACTCTTTCAGGGTCCCTCTTTCACGCTGTCCTCTCGTTTTTTGCTCTTTGCCTCGCCGTCTTTCGCTCCTCCACCCCCGTGTCTCTCACTTTCGTCGTGTTCGCCGCGTGTGAGGGCACCCCACCGCAGTGATGTGGCGTTGTACTCCAGGGAAGGAGAGATGTTTGACTACACTTCACTAGCTGGTCTCCAGTAGTGCTGTTTGGACAATGGCCCGGTCAGTGTTTGAATGTGTAATCAAAGAGCAAACAGACCGCTCCCCAACAACAAGAGAAAGAAAGAAAAAAAGACAGAAAAAGAAAAGCTTCTTACTCGGAATGACTTGACAGATGGAGAAATGCATTTTATATGCAAATGGGAGCCACTCGTGCTTTAGTGCCGGTGATTGATCTGGGGCTTTACAAATGTAAAACATAATTAATAGAGCAAATTATCTTCAGAATAGTGAAATCTCTTCTCGGCAGTATTTTGTGAAAACAGTTTATCTGCCCTTGTCAAGTTCTCTTATTAATCTAATTCAAGGACTTAATTGTAGTCGATGTTAGCAAATATCAAATATTAGAATGATCTAACAAATGCAGTGGTTAGTTTATTTTCTGTCTTCGCCATCTTTTGCTTTTACAAAAGCACGTTTGCTTCACTTAATGGTCGCAAAATATTATGAAAATAATAGTTATCAGGGGTACATGTAAAACACAAATCCTCAGATTAAAAAAATATATATATTTTCCTTGCTGTATCGTGCCATCATCAAATAACAGAGAATACTGTATATGGTACAGCCTGCATTGGGTCATTTTGACTACTGGCCATAGCCTTTTTAATATTATCCTGTTCATGGGGTAATTATAGAAATGTGTGAAGTTGGGAAGTTTTGGGTCAGTAAGATGTATTTAAATTCTAATTTATACTTTTATTCAGCAAAGATGCATTAAAATTATCAAAAGTGGATTAACGACAAAGGTATGTTGGATAAAAGACGCATTGTTGTCATTTATTTCAAACCTAATGGCTCTGTTTATATATCTATACATAGGACATATGTCAAGATTTTCACAAAAGATAGTATGCACCACAACTGTTTTAAACACTGATAATATTAATAAATGTTTCTTGAGCACCAAATTAGCATAATATAGCATATAATTAGCATTATAAGTTTTCATGTGACACCGAAGACAAATTATATTTCAGTATATATTCAAATAGAAAAAAAGTAATTTCAATATGGAATCAATATTTCACAATGTTACTGTTTTTACTGGATTTTTGATCAAATAACTGCAGTCTTGGTGAGACTTCCATCAAAAACATAAAAAAAATCATACTGATCCCATTTCTTGTTTTAACGGGGAAGCCTCATTTACTGGATAGCCACTGTAAACAAACTAATACTTTTGTTTCAACATTGTATTTACAAATGCACCATTTTAACTTTTATCAGGCTAATATTGTTAATTGAAATACTTTAAAAGTATATCTGGACTCTTTCACTTCTGGACTTGAGGGTGCAAAATTCCATAAAACAACTTGTTCAACTTCCAGTTGAACATTTATTGAACTGCAGCATGTGTTGTATCAGTCCTGCTTAACTTGTTTTATCTTGTTCAGAGTTGAGGCAGCTACTGGTCATTCTTCTCACGATTAATGCTATCCCTATGGACAAACATCTCCATTATCTAAACACATCGTCCTTTGTCATGTTGTCAGGACCTGACAACAAACAGGAAATTTGACTTTTGCAGATCCACATACTGCATCTGCACATCCCCTCTCACCTTCTGTACGAGCACACACAGAGAGAATGACCTTGCACATGGACTGTCTGGTCATCTGAATTTCATCAGTAATTCCCTCCACTTTGAGCATGCACACTTGTCTCTAAAAAAGATGGCATGTACTGAATATACATCTTAAATGACAGATCAGTCACCATTCACTTAGTATTGAGGGGCGGCACAGCAGGTCTGATTCACACTGATAGTTCAATGAATTTGTTTTGTCCATCTGCCAATACTCATGAAGGCATGCTATCAATAAAGTCACCTAGATCTCTATTGATACAATTAAAAGGAAAGGAATCCATACTTGCACCCCTTGGCTCTCTCTCCCTCTTCTCTGCCTCCATTTCTCTTTTTTCCTGCTCCTCTCTTTCTTTTGCTCATGTTCAGCCAAGCGCATACAGGATATTAGCTCCTCTCCTGGCAAATTTGCTTTTCACATCTTTTTCTTTCTTCTTCCTCTTCCAGTTCTTGGAAGGACTTGTTATTGAGCTTAGTGTCCACAAATGCCATTGATCCGAACCGCCACTCCGATCCATACCCGAGAGCTTTAACACCCTCTCAGCATGTAAGTAATACTAATCCCGCTCAACTTGTGGAGCCATTGATTTTATAGATCTCCCCTGAAAGTTGTGATAATGATATATCATTGTTAAATTTGGTAGAACAAACTGCTTTGCCAATCTATCTATGTACACACGGGTGAGGATTCAAAAGGTGCACTGATTTTTCAACCTCTCTGTGTCAGGTGTGACCCGTCTTTTTCACTTCTTTGGTCTCTTTGTGTTTTTTTAGAGGGGCTGCAGGGGTCCTTAGTAAACTTCTGATAAGCCCGTATTTAAAATAAATATTGCTATTAAAATAACTGAACAATTCAAAATTCTAAATCTATATAGTGAAGCACATAAACTGTCATCATGTCGAAAAAATGTGGCATGCGACAACCCTGATGAACAAAATGTATGGATGTATGTAAAATTTGTACCCTTTTTAAACTCTTCAGAGATTTAATTTACTAATTTTTTTGTTTTAAAAATATATAGACTATAGTTGATCAGAATGACTAGCTACGAAGACTTCTGCAGTAACATATTAATACGTATAACATAGTAATATTAATGCATTATTTTAAACACCAACAGTTTTAAAAATAAACATCTTTGTTATATTTGAGGAAAAGTACAAGAGGAAAAATCCTCAACTGCGTGTAAGAGGCCTTCGAATATTGACTTTGACATAGAGGACCTTGAAAGTTGAGAATCACTGTGCTAGAATATTTCAGTTTGAGGTTCGGTATAACAAATCATATAAAAAGAAATATTCAGAATCAGACCTGTTGATGATGAAATGTCAGTTTTTGAAGGTGTTATTTATTGTGTGAAATTTGCAATATAGAAAGGGTCAGTCTGTTGGGTTTCTGCTCTTATATCTCTGCCATGCCATAGACAGACCTGCTTTTGACTGCTAAAACCAGTTGAATAGCAAAAGACTTCTTTGCTCCTCATAGCACTTCAGAACTTTTTACCCCGATGACTTAAAAACCTAACTAGTCTTCTACCACGCTACAATCCATCATGCTCCCTAAGGTCGCGAAATTCTGGACTTTTGGTAGTACCTAAGATATCAAAGTCCACTAAAGGAGGTAGAGTTTTTCCGCATTTGGCTCCCAAACTCTGGCATAGCCTTCCTGATAACGTTCGGGGTACAGACACACTCTCTCTCTGTTTAAATCTAGATTAAAAACACATCTCTTTGGCCAAGCTTTCAAATAATGCATCTCATAATCTTTTATTGCAGTCATTATCTTTTACTGCAGTTATATCTAATCAAATGCACATTATTATTCCTTAGCTTGGGTTGAATTTGAACAAATAATTTTTGCTTGGTTGGTACAGCAGCTACGCTAATTATGTTTGTTTTTGTTTCTCTGTCTTTTGCCACGGGATTTACACTCCCGTGGTAACTAGGATTTTACACAAGCTTCAGTCTGGATCCAAAACACCTATCACCTGACATCAAGAGATGATGCCAACCCCTCAGAGGAACACAGATGATGGAAACCCTGAAACAACATACAGAACTACAACATGTTGCTATAAGTTTGATTGCATCATATAATAGTGTTAACAGTGTTCATCGTCTGTTTGATTACGTCTTATATGGTTTTTTCCGTTCTGCTGGTTTGTCTGGTCAGAGGAGAACTGGCCGCCCGACTGACCCTGGTTTCTCCCAAGGTTGTTTTCTCCATTCTGTCACGATGGAGTTTTGGTTCCTTGCCGCTGTCGCCTCTGGGTTGCTTAGTTGGGGACACTTCATTTCCAGCGGGGGGGTTGAGTTAGGAGTCGTTGACATGATTGCCAAGATATTATTTAAACTGAGCTGGATAATGACATCACTGAATTCAATGATGAAAAATTTTCTTTAACTGAAAATGATGTTTTAACTATTGTCATTTTGCATTATTACAACTATTCCTATTAATGCTGTCCTCAGGTTTTTGCTTTGACACTATCTGTATTGTATAAAGTGCTATATAAATAAAGGTGGCTTGACTTGACTTGACTTGACTTAAAAAGGAGCATAGCTGCCAGGAATGCGCTTTTTGTTGGGTTGTTTCGCTAGAAGACAGAACCGCCCCCAACTGACAATGTGCAACAACAACATATACAACAACAAAACCTAGTTAAATCCCAGTTGATTACCAATGCAAAGTATAGAGGTGACAAATAGTTTAAATAAGCCCTACAGCATTTGATACCTCCCTGGGCTACAGCAAGCAGAGAAACTTCACCGAAGGCAGTATCTCTTCGCTGTGCGCACCGCAGAAAACAGAAAACCTGCAAGATGAAGAATGTTTACTGTGGAAGCATCCCTCCTAATATGGCCGAGGTACACATGGGTAGTGATGTAGGACTGGAGGGGGGAGAGAGAACTAATGGGCTACGCAGAGATGCCTCGGTGCAAAGAGGCAGAGAGGCAGCAGTGGCCAGACACAGCTGAAGCCCTCAGAGGAGAGAGACGTCTATTAGATGAGGATAAGGGTCTGTTTGGAGGAGAAGCCTTATAATGCTGTACTGGGCACCAGCGCTGGGCAGTGTATCAATTAAAGAGAGGAAAATATGACATGGAAGTTGAGAGGCATTAAATAAAAAAAATAAAAAAAACCTGGCCGAGGGGCTGCAGCTTCCACCTGCTGTGATGCTCCAAAGGGAGAATGCTCGTCACCCAGCAAATAATGCGCGAGAGATCGATGGTGTGTGTGTGCATGTGTGTTTAAGTGGAAGCATTGTTCGGGGCACTGTGAAAATGAGCAGCTATACCTCCTGGCATAGGGCAGCCTAAGTAAATGAGAAGAGGCCTTCAAAATCCAGAGAGAAAGAAAAAAATATAACATGTCAATGGACCCAAGCCATGATGACGGCTAATGTATTTTTAATTCATCTTCAATTCCTTGCTCTTCCAGGCCTAAGGGCAATCACTCTGCCAGTTTCAGTGGCCTACATTTCCACTGTTAAAAGGACATTAATGATTGTGTCTGTGTGTGTGTGTGTGTGGTGTGTGTGCGGCGTCGCGTGCGTGCGTGCACGTGTCGTCTATTAAGACTAAGCTTATTCAAATTACACATGAAGGAAAGTCTAACAGCCAGTGGATAAAAAGATTGTTTGGTCCACACTGGAACATGCCAGCACTAGTTATTGATTCTAAAGCTTATTAAGTGAAAACATAATGACTCCCTTAAGTCAGGTTAAATGTTAAGGGAATTAACGTTAATATTAACTTTTTAGTCAGTCTCTGACCTTGAAATGATGAGAAGTAAGTGATAGGATACTGAATTTGGATCTCTTCAAAAAAGTACTTTTGGTAATGATGGTCTAATACTAATAAATATTTTTTGTTATTGTGTGAGTGCTAGATTACTCTAATGTTGAGTGTTTAAATAAAAATTACAAGACTAAAAATAGGTGAAAAAATTTAATTTATAATAATACGATGTACAAAAGTTTTTGAGATATACTTGATATGGTAGAATTTTATTAAATGCTGCAAAACAGTCCCGTGCAATGAGGGAAAAAAATTATTAAATATACATTTATATTAGAGAAAATAAATTTATGAAATAATGTGATAATAATCAATCAATTTGATAAAGAATTAGCCATGCACTCTTTTCTATAGCAAATGAGGCTGAAAAATAGGACATTTGTTGATCTGACGGTTATTAAATCTGTGGCTTAGGCATAAGACTTTTCTTTATATAGGTGACACGTCGCCCCAATGACAATTGCTAGTAAACAATAATGAGCCAAGCTGACACCTACCACTGATCTCTGGGCAAAAATCAAGAGAAATGCACAATTTCTGTGGGTATGTGTGTACGTGTTTTGGTTTGGGGTGGGTTACCGCGATTTCCGTTCTGCCTGTCGGCTCTAGAGACCTGGCTTTGTGAGGGCTGGTCAGGTGAAGTCGAGGCTCAGCCCCCCTGTGGCCATTAGTGTGGACAGGAGACAACCCAATAAAGAAAGGATGCTTTGATGCACACAGGTCACTGCACAACTGCCAGTTACAACTCATCTCCACTTTTAACAGTGACGTGCAATGGTGGGTTGGTAGGGGTCTATGGGGGCTAATGGTAAGACCTAATTACTGGACATTCTCTCGTGGTATTGCACAGATTCTGGAAGCTTCTTCGGGAGCAGGCTAATTCTAGTTGCATAAGACTACAGCCGTGCAAGGGTGCAGATGGGAGTTTGAGCATGCAACAGAGTGAATTTACTTTGGCAAACATCTCCAGGGCCACTTTGGGAAGAGAGAGAGAACTGAGCGCATGGGGTACACAGGCAAGGCGGCAATCTTTATGTCAGCCGTTATATTGTTAATGCATTGTTTTCAGTTTATTAATACACTGTGCATACACACACACACACACACACACACCACACACACACACACAATCTTCCTGCCCCCTCTGATGTTTCCCTGCCATTTCCTTGGCCCGGCCATTCTTCCTTTTGGCACCAGTATGCATTTTTAAAAGAATGCTGAAACATAAGCCAACAGTTAATCTTTAAGGATTTGTGACTTGCAACATCACCTCATATATTGTTTATGAAAAAAGCACCCCTCCATCTCCCATCTGCCCCCAGCATGTTAGTTTGTTTTATTTACTTATTTTTAGACCCGTGCACTAGTTAGGGGAGAGGCGCTCTTGTCTGTGTACATTTACCTCGATGAAGACAGACTGCGTCCTCATCTGTCATTTCATATAAGAGGAATCAAAACGCTTCCATTCAGGTTAAAGATTCCTCTGTGACATCCCCAATTGAGTCAACAGATTTTCTTTTCTCTTACTTCTCATACGGAACTATCAGGGAGAAAGTGGTGAAAGACAATGAAATTCCTGTGTAACTGTAATGATAAAACAGAAAGGGAAAAAAAGAATTAAAAAAGAATCTGTCAAGCGGGTGTCAACTCCCTCCACTTGGCGGAAAACCTCTTAAGAGAGGAGAAAAAGAGAGCAGGAAAATTACCCTCTGTAATTGGCATGTTGATCAAAGACAGCGATGGCAGCCGAACAATAAAACCTTTAATTTATCAGAATTCATTATGAGCTACTGTTGTAATGCCAAGATACATTAGAATAAATAGAGACGTAGAATCAAAGGCTCTTCTGTTGGATGGTTTTGTTGACTGCTCTCGTTTCGAGATGCTCGTGAGGGTGACAGTGTAAAGGTGGTGGCGCTGGTGGTGGTGGTGGTGGTGGGGGGTTCACTTACATACCTGATAACAGTTCATCCTAATCACGACCTTGACAGGTAAACATGACATTCAACATTGCCCTATGAATATGGATGTGTGCTGGCTGTTCAGTGTCTGCCTGCAGACTAGAAAGGGCACAAGAGAGGGGAGCTGTCAACGTGGGGCCTGGGGACCATGTTCCGTGTGAGCGCTTGCTGATGGTGGAGGCCCGACTCTGCCCCTCTGTCCACACCAGATAAATGGACACCTTACAGCTGAGTCGTCATCTCTGGACATATGGTGAACAATATTGAGAGACAAGCCTGTTTATTATTCATCAGTCTAGGCCTAGAGTCAAGAAAGCGAGAGAGTGATGGAGATACGCCACTGTAAAAATGAAAAGATACTTGAGGCACCCTTTGGGGGCCTTCAGACTGGTGAACCCTTCTGTAGAACCTCTAGGTGCACAAATATCCTGTTTCAGGGGTGTTCGATCCTGCTCCTGGAGGGCCACCATCCTGCAGAGTTTAGCTCCAAACACACCTGAACCACCTAATCAAAGTTTTCAAGATTGCTAAAAACTTCCATGCAAGTGTGTTGGGGCAAGTTGGAGCTACACTTTGTAGAACATTGACACCACAGGAGCAGGACTGGACATCCCTGTTGTATTTGGTAACTAAAGATGGAATTACCGAAGGATCTGTCATCAGAGCTGCAGGAAATTTTGGGTTCTGTTTTGTAAATTGTCTGAACGGGAACAAATCCCTGCATCCATGTTCCAGCATCTTGTGGAAAACATGGCTGTGGTTTCTTGCTCCCAATATAATTTTGACCGTAAAGCACATTGTAGTTGAGACCAGCTAATTAAAGTCTGAGTCCATGCTGAGACCTAAGTAGGTGGAGTCAGAGTCAAGACCGAAACCAGAAGAGGGTTGATTCTGAGTCAAGACCGAGACCTGATCAATTCAGACAAATATAATTTCTTTGGGGTAAATGAAGTCCATCAGGTATCACACAAGTATTAGTGCTCGAGCCCAGAGAAATGATAGCACAGAGTGGATCATATGCACGAGTCGGCACAGATGACAGTGTTGTAGTACTCAAGTCTTGAGATTAGGGCCTTTCGCACTGGACGATTTTGCACGAACTATTTCCCAGTACCATTTAAAGGGTTGCATTCGCACCGACAGTGTGTACTAGGAAGTGATGTAAGCTGGTCGATAGCGATGTCATTTGTACGTGGCGTCCAACAATGGAAACAAAGAAGAACAACGTTAACAACAGGAGGATGGAGGACGTTGTGATCGGAGCTGTGTTTTTGTTGTGTCTCGCGGGTTTCACAATAATGGACATGGAATGTCGACATATACGTAAAGCGATTTAAAGGACGGAAAGGAGGACTAAGAATCTCCAACAACAACTGGCAGTGCTACATTTGCTACAAGTGCCTGCACTTCAGCGTCCGTCCATCTATCGCTGTTCTCCATACTTGCGAAATAAGTTGACACAATGTTTACAGTATGTTTACATGGCGTTTTAAATCATGGCGGGTGAGGGCATTTTCATGTGCGTTTGGCCAATCAGTGTCTACTTACGTCACGGGTAGTACCAGTTGTGCTGGTTAGACCCTGCTCCGGAGTAGCAGCTAATTTGGTTCTCGAAAAAGGCAGTCCAGTACTAAAATCGCACCCAGTTCCGGCGGTGCGAAAATGCCAAAAAGTGGGTAGTTCCACAACTAGTTCTGGTACTATGAAAAGGTTCCCGCAGTGCGAAAGGACCTATTGAGTCAAGACTGAGTTCAAATGCTCCCAAGTCCATGACCAAGACCATGAAAATATGGACTTGAGTAATAGTCTACAATGTTGTCGACAGTGTTGTAGTCTGTGCCATAAAGCTCACTTTCAAAAGGAAAATAAGGACAGAACGGGATCAGGAAATGACACCAACCAGACTTGCGCGGTCTACAAAAGTATCACTGAGCAATATGTTGGAGCATATGCACTTCCCACCAACCCTGTATGTTTAATCTAATCAACTGTATACTGTGCAGGTGTATTTCCTTTCTACTAAACCATGCATCATTCACCCAGGTGAAGTCATAAAATTATTCAGGACACAAATCGGTAATGATCTCAATAACCCAGCTCTCCGTTGAGCCGTTCAGAAACCTCAAACAGCTGGTTGTGAGAGTCATCATGCAGGGCCAGCTGGGACCACTTTCTGTTGACAAATACATTACTGCGCATCAATTAGACTGATTCTTCACACTGGCCCTGACTGTTGACGTTAATCAGAAAATGAGGCATGAGCCCCTCAAAATAATTACAGCAGGCTGGCGGTTGGAGTGACAGTATGGTACTAGAGGATATTGCTATTCCCTTCTAGAGACGACGTCCCCCTCCTCTTTTAATACCTTTTCTTCCTCATTTCCTTCATCCCTAAAGATCATTGGCCGTTCACCTGCATTGTCTCGCTGTGTTATTCTCCCTCTCTATTTTTCTCTGCCTCTCCTGCTCACGCTCAACGTACCACGCACATGGTGGCAAATACACAGATAAGATGGTCGCCATAAACACAGTAGAAATCTAGTATCTCTTGCACACATCCTTCATGTCAATTGCCGAGTGCAAGACTCTTTCTGGCTACAGACTCTCTGTAGACAGGCAATTCAGTTTTTTTTACGGCCAGATATATAGATGGATATAAAGGGTGATATACTGTATGGCACAGCCAAAGAGGCCCCAGCCTATTATAAGAGAGATAGTTCAAAGGTCAGAAGGTTCAAGGAATCAGAAATGGAAGATGCATACTGCCTTTAGGCATCAATATGACAATTATAGAAGTCAGAATAGTAAGTGTGAATTAAAATATGATAAATAACATGTATCTTTTTTAGTTATTTTCAATTAGTTCTTGTACTTGAATCTGATTAGTTGAGTAGTGTTCCAAGAGTGCTGATATTTCACAAGGATCAGTTTTGAGGCTTCATTCGAAATCACATACTTCCCTAATATACTGTATAGTAGGCGAAAAGCAGTATGTGACAAAAGAAGAATGTCCAGTGTTTTAGTGGGGGAGATTTTACGGTGACGTTTACATAGTTATGCCACTAAGTGCTGAAAAGAGAGTCTTTATGAGTGAGTGAGTCATTCATTTATTCATTCGATATATTCAAAAATGCTGATTCATTCCAAAATAAAACAGGTGACCAGTAGAATGAATCAGCAAATGATTCAATGACAATAATTTGCATGCATTGCAATGACTCGGCTTTGGCTTCATTTGGAACTATTTTCAGTGGCAGACAGAAACAGACAAAGAAACTGGCAACATTGTGTCAAAAATATAAATTAGACAATATTAACTTTATTATCTAATGAACTATTGTATAAATCATTATCACACAGTCATGGCCTCCTTCCCTGCTGAAAAATCCATCATTGCTGGTCACCAACATACAGTAAGATATGTTTTGCATGCTGGGACCAGTATGGGATGCTGGTTGCTGGATTGCTTGTCCCCAGTATGGGAAGCGGGTGTGCTGGTGGACCAGTATAAGTTGTGTTTTGCACGCTGGGACTGCTTGGAATGCTAATGTGCTGGTGGATCTTTTGGGTGCTGGTATGATCCTAGCAAAACCACAACATGGTTCTCATGGTTCAAACTCATGTAGCTGTGTTACATATCATGTTTGTGTGTGTGTGTGTGTGTGTGTGTGTTCATAGTTAAATAAAGACCAATTATCCAATTAATTTTAATAAAGTATTTAATATTAATTTATAAAGAAAAACAACATGATTGCAGTTTAACATGTTAGGCACAGCAAAACCACTTCAACCCAGAGAAAATGGTAACACTAAAAAATGTATTGCAATTAGTGAAATAAATTAGATTCACTTTACGAGATTGACTATTAGTGAGGACACTTGCGGTTAACAAGCAGAATCACTGAAGATAAAGAGGAACAGAAAAAAGAGAAGAGCGGAGCAGACTGCACAACTGCAACGACTCACAGCCTTATGATGAATATCGAACGACAATTACAGTCAAAGGAAAATAAAAACTGCATTTTTCAATTTGACTTTAATTTATCAAGAGATCTTTATTAGCAATCGCCATTCTCATAACCAGTTATGGAAAAAGTGTTTAGATTATTGCTGTTTATTTAGTTTTTCTGGTTTTGGGTGACGAATCAGCTCATGGGAAATATGAATATTTAACCATAACTAGTTATGATTAATTTTGAATATTTTAGATCCGCTGTAGATAGTTAGCTGACCTCTCAGGGTCAACTGTCTGTTAATTCTAAGTACGTTAATTTCCTGGTTAAGGGAAAGTTTTCTACAAAGAGCTTGTAGCATAAATCGGCATGATTAAGTGACTCCAGTTATGAGCAAACAAGGAACCACGTCAAGTGTGATACAAGTAAGGTTTTATTAAATACATAAACACTTAAACTAGTCTAACATATACAGAAAACACAAAACTGGTCTATACATCCTACAAATACAGATAAACTGCTAACCTCCACACACACACACACAGTTTGTATAGGAAAAGGTTAAAAGCTTAACGCAGTAAAGAGAAATAAGAATATGAAGTTATAGAACCATTTGCATATTCAGCAGATCTGCCCGAGGGAAAACATCAGATTCTTAGTTCAAAACACACCTTTGTAAAAAGGTGCAAATGATAACTAATTAATAAGACTAAATTTGAATACTTGCACGTTTCATCTGTCTGAAAGAGTGGTTTGATGTAATCTGAAGTTTCCAGGTGATCTTTGCTGAAGTTATTGATGAAAAGAACCAGGTTGAGTCAAAGGATCTTTGGTGAATGGAAAAGTCAAGGCCGAAACCTGGCATTTCCGGTTAGGAGTTATGGAGCGTTGGTATGGAGTATTATTTATGAAACTACAGAACCACCAACTGGGTTGGGTTCATGAAGTGCGGCACTGTAAAGCCTGACTTAAAATTTTTGAGTTTCACGCCTCTCAAGATGGGCTTGTCCAATGAGGAAGTGCGGAATCTCAAGTGGGAGTGTATTGAGATACGTTTTTTCATCTGATTGAATGTTTTTAATTTGTGCACAGATCCTTTGAAGCAGAACATAAATCTGTTAAAATATTTCAAATATTTCAAAAATGGTTTGCATTTTTAGTTTTTTACTCAAAACTTCAGATAACATTGATTAATAATATAATCATCTAAAATGTTCAGTCCCACTGTCAGCAGAGGGAGCTAAAGAAATTACAAAGTTATAATTACATATTCGTATATGGTTTCTGCATCATTAATCTGTTAAATATAGAAATATGCTAGTAAAAACAATGCTTGTCCCCAAACACACTGCTTGCATACAGACAACTGGCCTACTCACACTCAACCCTGCAAGACCATGCTGGTGAACCAGCCAGACCAGCATTATACCAGCATAAACAAGCCTGAACCAGTATGGAATTCATGCTGGTTTATGCTGGATTTTTCAGCAGGATTGTTACTCCATAGCTCCTAGAAAATGGCCCAAGCAGTCTGTACTAGTTATAATGTGATGGTTTTAAATTAGTAATGGAGGGATGAACACACCCTTTGAAGGTGCATAGTAACTAGAAATGGCTTCATAAGGTAACAACTTCACATTTTCACTTTGTAGTATACATTAACACATGCCAATACTTCAGAGTAGATCAAAGTCCACGAGTGCATGTTTTTTTCTCATTCTATCCTCAGATGTTTCTGGGTGTTACGACTGTAGGGGTCACCTACTCTCAGCTAGAGATGCTATGACTGACACCGAGCCTGGAAAGATTACCGTAGTCCTGCCTGTGGGTGGACACACACGCACACAAACCCATCGCCAACAACCACGAAACACGTAAGTGCTTCCTGGTGACAGACAACAAGCCTGAGATCTAATTTTCACTCCTCACTAACTGTAAATGATGTCCAGGGCTGCAGGTGCATGCACAGGGCAGGGCATGCGAAAGGCAGAGTCTGAGACACGGGTTTGTGGCTAGGGGAGACTGTGAGTCTTATACCCTGCATCCTCCATCTGGAGGTGGAGGCCCTTGGTCAGCTTCCCAGCATTAAGACATGAGCGCTGAGGAGGGCAACTCTACCAGTCAGAACTGGCAGGTATAATTGCACTGAAAATCACTGTAAATCTGCTCCAGAAGGATCTCGGGGCATGGGGATGTCAGCAGCTGTCCCATGCGGTGAAATATGTTAAGAGCAGAGCCGAGCACGTTACACACACACACACACACACATATACACTAGACAGAGAAGCTGTTGGGCTGATTCTGCAGGTTTCCTCTTGGCATGGAATCCACTGAGCTGAGAAGATATTTCCTCATTAGCAAGCCTCATCTTCAGACAGCTGTGGGGCTTGGAGCAAAGAGGAAGAGTGTGCATGAGAGAGGGAGGGAAAGTGAAAAAGCGAACAAAATATAAAGGAAGAAGATATACTACAAAATATAAGTCAGTGGTTGCAATAAAGGGTGTTCTGGGATGCATGGAGGTGAACGCTGTGGATGTTTGTAGGTACTTTAAATCCAGCCTTATATTATATACTATGGGGTCCAGTGAAGGCCTGGCCAGTCTACAGTACAGGCTGTATCATAGAGAAGATGGGGGATACTGGATGAGATAAATCACTAAGTGCCTCACCTTGGGTCAGCAATCACACCAGAGGCCACCGACAATACGTATTTGAAGCACTGCCTTTGCACTTCCAGGGCCCTGCTCTCTGGCCCCACTATAAATCAGCATACACACATATACTCGGTCTGGAAGAGCACATTTCTAGCACCTGGTTATGCTTTAGCATTTGGCATCTGATTCAGAAACAGCAACATCTCCCTTTTTACATTCAAATATTGGTTTGCCTGGAGTATTCATTGATTTATTAGGAAATCAGCTCAAAATCACATGAATCAAATTATCTAATGCAATGAATCCAAATCTGCCACACCTAGTAAAATGATAATATGTAGATAAAACGATTTACTGGCCAAAGTTTTTACACACTACCATTCAAAAGTGTGAGGTTGGTAAGACTTTTTTAATGTTTTCGAAAAAAGTCCCCTATGCTCACCAAGGCTGCATTTATGTTGAATAAAAATACAGTAAAAAACAGGATTAGGAGAACTAATTTTGCCAGTTAAAAACTAACTGTTTGTATATTATTTTAAAATGCAGTTTATTCCTGTTAGTAAAGCTGAATTTTCAGCATCATTACTAAATATGGTCACCAAGGCTGCATTTATCTGAATAAAAATACAGTAAAAATAGGAATATTGAGAAATATTATTGCAATTTAAATGAACTTTTTTAAATATATTTTAAAATGTAATTTATTCCTGTGTTGGTAAAGTTGAATTTTCAGCATCATTGCTAGCAATGTAATGTAATTATCATTAATAAAAATGTGCTGACCCCAAATTTTTGAATTACAGTGTGTGTGTGTGTGTGTGTAATCCACTTTATTTAGAGTAATAAGATTTAATTTTGAATTCTTAGAATAGAATTGCAATCCTGAAAAATGTAAGCAAGTAACTCTCTGGCGCTTGGCGATCATGCATGTCTTCATCAGTGCAGATTGCCAGGGTGGGCGCAGTTTTCAGGAGGCAAAAGAAAAGAGCCTGTTCTGGATGTAGTTCCCCCTGCTGAGGTCGGAATGCTTGAGGTACATCAGGAATGCCGATATGGGCAGAAATGAAATATAAAGCAGAACCAGGAGAGAGAGGAAGTCACACAGACCAGGGCATCTCCGAACAGGAAATGTCCTTCAGGAAATTTGGTTCAGGATCAGTGCCATATGTGACTGACAGATGGATTATTGTTTAGGAAAATAAATGTGTGAGATCTGAGAGGCAATCATATGAAATATACAGATTTACATGACCCATCTATGTTCTCCTTTTCTGAGCTTCACGAACCGCCACATTCCTCAATGTCATCTGACCGCCAGAAATATGATTACACACACATAATGACAATAATTTTCTGAAATTATGGAACATGGAGCCAAATACTAAATTATTCCTGAGAGTCATGAGAACAGCACACATAATTATTTTAAAATTAGCTTTCAATAGCTCCACAGTCATAATTTCCCCTCTTTAAAAAATCTCTATTTTGAGACCACTTATTATATTTCCGTAAGCTCCCCTCTTAATTCAAGCCTGACAATTTCCTCCTTTTGACAAAACCAACATTTTTGGGAAATATTTAATCAGCTGGTAATTTGTCCTAATTGTTATTTCAATGGGAAATGGAGAAGAGGGTTCATTTGTTCAAATACTGAAGGGACATTCTCCTTACACTTTAAATATGACAAAATCACTACAAACACATTGCCCTTTTTAATCACAGAAAATCCCATAGACAGATAAACATCATTGAAATAAATCTAACAAAACATTTGTAAAGAAAATCTAAATAAAACATAATAAAAAATAATAGATAATTGTTGATTGATAGATACTGCACAAGTCATTGTCCAGTTAAAACAGTAGCTTACAAATGTTGTATATCTATCTAATATATCTAACACTTTACAGTAAGGTTCCATGCATGCTAGAATTGACTTTTTATTCAAACTATCTCTTTAAAGGTCTAGTTCGCCCAAAAATTAAAATTCTATCATCATTTACTCAACATTGTGTTTGTCACGAATCCTGTACTCCTGCAACCATGGACTTCTGTTCATTCACCACCAGAGGTCACCCTTTCCATTACATTGACTCTCGCACAACACAAACTGTTGCATAGCACCCCGGACTACATATCCCGTCATTCATTGCACTGATTGCACACAGCATTGATTGCACACAGCTGTTTCATTTCACTCACTATATAACACCCACTCAAACTGCCATTCTCTGTTGAGTACTGTTTAGCCCGTACCCCATTCCGAGTCTTTGTGTTTTCCTTGTTTTGCCTTGCCTTGCCTGTTTTCGGGGTTTCTGATCTTTGCCTGTTTTCCTGGATTTTTCCCTCTCGTCTCGCCCCTGTCTGCCGATCGGTGACCTACACTAGCCCTGGGACTATTCTTGTGTTTTGCCCGCCATATACCTGTATGCCATTGTTTGACCCATGTCTGACCACGTATCTTAAAAGCTTGCAGATGGATCCAAACGTCTCACGTCTCGTCAGCCCCGTCACAGTGTTGTTCCAAACCTGTATGATTAGTCAATGTTTAATTGAGTTTATGAATAAATACAGGAATATTCTCTTCAAAAGACTTAAAAAAATCTACTTCAAAAGAACATGCATAATCTTTTCTATGACATACTAACAGAATAGGGAGAGTTATTAGCATTTTAGCTGAAAACTAAATTTTTCGATTAGACTAACAAAAAATATAAGTCAGTGTCCAGTTTTGTTATATGGAAAATAGTAGCTGAGATAACAAAGAAAATATCTAATTTTTGTGTTCCAAATAAGAAATAAGGTAACACTTTTTAATAACTTTCATTTATAAATCATTAACAAACATTATATAATGCTTAACAGATCATTAGTTAATATATATTTTCACATAGCTAGAAACATAAGATAATGTGGTTGTTAATGTTTACTAATGAACTTACTAATCATTACCTAATGATTAACATATGATAATTTAATATAAATTGAAATGCTTACAAATATCAGTAAACTTTCAATTCATATGATCTTCATTTGTTGGTCTTTGTTTTGTGGTTCAGACCTAGTATACACATCTTAAACAATAGAATTGATTAAGTTATTTATTCGATGTTTTTGAGTACTCGCAAGACTAAAGTGGAAAAACAATGTTTCATTTGCAAAATGTTATAATGTTTTTCTAAACCAGTAAACTTTATGAACAGTCATCTCGATGACAAAAAGTGTCCTGAAAGACCTGAATCTACCCTATTCACACATCTTTTAAGATCATGTATTAATAATCTGTTCATGTTTTTGCAAGTAGCCAATCTAAAGTAGAAACTATTCATATTTGTAGAATGTTTATAAACGTTATATCATTTAGTATCTTTCTGGGCATTTGAAACTTTTGAGCGAATTGAATAAGGTTTGGTTAAAATGGGCTGGCTGGTTAAGTTTGCTAAATGCTTGCTAAAAGGACAAACAGATTGTAAATTGTACATTTTTTTTTATTGCCTCAACACTTACATTAGTACACTACTCTTCAGTATATCATTAAACAGGATATTACTTGAATCATACATAAACAGAAAAAATCATTTTTTTAAAGAAAATAGTTCATTCATAAAACAATATAATATAAACAGATTATAATAATCAAATTGACCCCTGTACACTGTTGACCCTTTAACCAACCCTTAAACCAACTCACACCACCAAACCTGTCCCTAACCTTACCCGTATCACACCTCAATAGCAGCAAAATTGTGCATTAACAAAAGCTTTTAATCACTGTATAACATCTGTTAAAATCATTTGTAGATTTTCAAGAAGTGCTTGATCATATGGAATTGAAAATTTAATGACATTTGTAAGCTGATTAATGATTTGTTTGAACATTATCTAATGTTTAATAAGTTTATTAGCAAACATTAACAAGCACATTAGCTCACGTTTCTAACTCTTTTGAATATACATTAGCCAATAATCCAATTAGCATTATATAATGTTTGTTAATGATTTATTAATGAAAGTTATTATAAAGTGTTACCGGTATATTAGTGTTATAGTATATTAAAACTATACTATAGCACTATACTATAATACTATAACAAGCTAGTGAAATCATCATTTATGATGATGGCTGCTGTGTCGGGTGCTGGAGCCAGAGAGGAGGACAGGGAAGGACACAGAAGCACCCAGCAGCCGTTTTAAGAACACACATGCAAAAGCGACATGTTGGATGCTTCTGTTCACCGTCACCTCACAGCGCTGACCAGGGCTGATGCCACATGAGTTTGGACATGTGAAGGAGAGATATGTGAGGTGGACAGCAGGAAAGGACTGTTTATTAGGATCGGAGGTTCGTGTGAGCCTCTCAGGCCAGATAATAAGAATAATCACAACAGAGAAGGGAAGCATTTTATGTGAGCGGAACAAACATAATATAACAGTGTGATCGGAAATGTGCTGGTGAACGTGCACAAGCGAGAGAAGCGGGTGAGAGGGGAAATAATTGCACTTCTTCTATTAACCTGACATGATTACAATGGTTTGATGGGCCGCCTTATTTCATGGAATATTAAGTTCAAATGTGGCTGGCAGGGGGACAATGGAGCCAGAGGTGGGGCACGACTGGCCTCTCACTCTTGTGCTTTCTTTTGCTCTAACAAACAATAAACAGCAGCCAGTCACATCCAGAAATGTGTTTTTGTGTGTCACTGCAGAAGGTTTTGTGATGTTCTGTGATACTTCTAGCACTATGTATACATTCACACACTACCGGTCAAAAAATTGGATTAATTAAGTTTGTAATGCTTTTGAAAGTCTCTTATGCTCACCAAGACTGAAATTAGCGAGGATTATAGAATAAACAGTAATATTGGAACTGTGAATTTTAGAATGTAATTTATTACTGAGATGGTAAAACTGAATTTTCTGCAGCCTTTACTTCAGCCTTCAGTATCATGTGATCCTTCAGAAATCATTCTAATATGCTGATTTGGTGCTCAAGAAGATATATTATTATTAGTATAAAACATGGGGGGGTTGGTGGCGTGGGGTTCTAGGGTGGTGTGGTTGGAAAACAGTTTGTGCTGCATTCAAAAGCTTGGGGTAAGTAAGATGAAAAAAATTAAGCCAGTCACATACAGAAAATTAACAATAAAAAGAACGAAATTAATTAATATAATAATAATAATAATAATTATTATTATATTATTATTATGATTTTAAGGATGCATTAAATTGATCAAAATGGGCATTAAAGTTCTTATAATTTTACAATACAAAACAAAACTAAATACAATTAAATAAAAATTTTAAATGTGGTTTCAAATAAATAAATACATAAGTTGATAGAAGAAAAAAGAAGTAGAAAGAAAGAAAGAAAGAAGAAAGAAAGAAAGAAAAGAAGAAAGAAAGAAAGAAAGAGGAATAGTTAGGAATCAAGACTATTTCAACATTTGATCATAAAAAAAAAAACATTATTAATTATTTGGACCACAATGAAATAAGGATAATAATCAAGCAAATCAAACATATTAGAATGATTTCTGAAGGATCATGTGGCACTGAAGACTGTAGAGTAATGATGCTGAAAATTCACAGGAATAAATTATGTTTTAAAATGTATATTAAAATACAAAGCAGTTATTTTAAATTAAGCTAATATTTCACAATATTACGTTTTACAGTATTTTATTATAATAAATGGCAAGGCCGTGGTGAGCATAGGAGACTTCTTTAAAAACATTAAAAAATAATTTATTCCAAACTTTCGACCTGCAGTGTGTATATATATATATTTAATTTAAACAACAAACATTATAGTAAATATGCCCTACTTACAAACCTGTTCCCCTTAACTGTGGTTCAGTCAGACAGGGCCTAGAAACTGCCTGAAACTGCACCTCATAACATGCATTTTTGAGTTATAACACACGTCTAACACTGTCAATAATTGAAGACTTGAATTGTCTTTCAGTCCATGACACTCCATACCTGTCTGAAGTCACTGACAGCTCTGCTGTCTCTCTGCTCAAAACAGTGTGACGTCAATTAAAAAGACTCCAATGTTAACTTTATATATCAGTTTGCTAAAAGATGTTTGTGCCAGCAAGTTTCTTAAATAACTCTGCTGAACATTTCATACATTGGATTGGATGGCTTTTAATTGGACAGCGTCATTAAAAATTGCCGTCAATTAAAATTTCGAAATGAATGCAGAAATAAACGGGTAATTGCAGGCAGTGATTGTGATAATGGCCTATTGTATCCAGGACAAACTAAAATATGCACAGATAAATCCATGTGGTAATGGCAGCATCAGACAATGCCGTTCAATTTAAAACCCAATCTTCATCCTCTCATTGTTCTGAGAGTGTGAGGGGTTTCAGTGTGTGTGTGTGTGTGTGTTTGTGTCTGTAAGTGGAAAATACTGCCTCCATTTGCGTCGTACAGAGATCAATGATTACAGCGGTGCATACCCGAGCCTCATGTTACAAACACCATCGAACCTAAAGGATGAAAAAACATGAAATATCTTCCTTTTGAAACTTTAGGGAAATACTTATACTTTAAAACTACTGTTATTACCTTTTTTTAAAGCATGAAGCATGTTTTCAGATCTTATTGCTTGTTAAGGCAATTAAATGTAAGAAAAATGTATTACAGTTAGTTGAACTTAAGTGTTTTTTGACCCACTTAAGTAGAACTTACATAATAATATGTCATTTTATAATTATTATTTCTGTTGTCTTTGAAATACAGTTAAAATGTACTACCAAATGTACAGATACACATTTATGGTAAACTAAAATATACATTAATGTCAATATTGAAACGTCTTTTTGCTAGGTCATTAGGTAAAATACGTTATGATAAGACAGCCATTGAGTACATTTAAAACATATTAACTTTAAATGTTATATTGAATGACACACTGCAGGTCACATTATAATAATTTACATGTGCTTTAGTATGTTATTCAACACATCAAAATAAGTGTACAAAAGATAATTAAAATATAATGATTTAAAATGTACTTAAGTAAAACTTTAATTTAACTATTACAATGTGCACTTTTTAAAAGTGTATTTAAGTGTGCTATGAAGTGTGCTATGTGCTAACTTTAAGTACACATAAGTGACCTTTTATTTCAGTAATATTCAGAGGCGGACAGTAACTAAGTACATTTACTTTTACTTGAGTATTGTACTTAAGTACATTTTTTTGAGTATCTGTACTTTACTTGAGGATTATTTTTTCTGGGAACTTATGACTTTAACTTCACAACATTTGAAAAACAAATATTGTACTTTTCACTCCACTACATTTCTATCAAGATCCTCGAAGTAGAAAGTCCTTATGTAGCAGCTTTGAAAGTCAGTAGGTGATTTTTTTCTTCTCTAAAATGTGACTTTCTTTTTTTCAGACAGCTTATCAGTAATCACTCTTATAGGGCTACATGAAATGATTTCCCAGCACTTTTTGAACACTGACCAGCTGCAAATATGATATTTATTTACAACAATTCAATAAAAAGAAATTAATATTGTGGTATATATTACACACAACATTGTCTGATTTTGCTAAATTGTGTAAACGAAAATATTACCTACAAAGCCACAGAAGAACTGTTGTGCATATCCTAATAAAACACAAAAGGTGTTTGACTAAAGCAGCACTGCACAGACCATTCTGTGTATGGCATCAAAGTACCGCGAGAGCGATTAGACAGCATTTCAAATGTTTTGTTTTGATGTCAAATAAGTCTTGCTGTTTTGCTTTTTTGTTAAAGCAGTGTTGCTGTTGTAAAGTTATACAGTACAGTTGTAGGATATCAGACCGAATCAGACAATATAAGATTTGGTCAAACATTAGGAGCAAAAAAATTCCACAGAGGCCCAAGACAAACAGGATGTCATAAATCAGACCCGAACATTAGCCAGTCTGAAGCAAGCCTAAACCACTCTTCACAGAACAGTTTTCAACATTAAAACAAAAGAACACATATTGACAATTCCAAGGAGATTGTCAATTTTGGAGCAAGTAATCAAGATTAAATGGTCAAAGAGATGACCACATGATCCTCACGTGATAGTAAACGCAGTCACGAGCCCCGTAAATTGACTTCCCCCACCTCACGACAAAGAACAGACTTTCTGAGTTTCCTTACAGACCTCTTAATCTCTGGTATTCATGCGTTCACAGAATGGCACAGAAACTGCTTTTCCATGTATATATGCACCTAAATGACACTAAAAGGACCTGAGCAACTAACCATTTCTCTCCATAATCACTCCATATCGTGTATGTAACCCCATTTGACTATCATGTGCTAATCACTTATTGTGTATGTATTTGTAATAACTATTGAATAGCTTAAGGGTTAATATTCATGTTTAGTATGCGTGTGTTTGAACCTTCATGCTTGAAACATTTCTTCCAATCAATTCTTGGTCAAATGTATCATATTCTTATGATAAGAAATCATGTCCAAAATGTATAATCTACCAGAGCGGGAAAAACGCAGGTCATGTGAATGATGAGCNTACTCTGCCAGAGCGGGAAAAACGCGGATCATGTGAATGACGAGATAAAAGTTGATTTATGAATGGGGAGGAGAAATATACAACACCCCGGGCAAACACGACATCTAATTGGTCAAAAAACCATTTAGGGTGTGTTAAACAGCCCAGTTTAAATACTAGAAACACCATCAAACACCATCAAACTTGGCTTTTTGTCTCTCACTCGCGCTCGTCCTTCTTGCCTTATCAAGCCTTCTTGTTTTCTTTTAAATCATGCTTCTTTATTTTTGAGCGTGCTCTGGCTTACACGCCATATCCTCCAAAACCATGAGGAGAAACGCCACCTAGTCTCGTCAAACTTAACTTCTATTTCTTTACTTTAGTTTCCCTTCTTTTCCGTTGAGAGTTTCGTGTTCTGAGTTAAGTTTGCCTAACGCCGCATCTCCGAAAGATTGCCGTCTAAAACTTCAACTTCAAACCACAACTCCGCGTCGTCAGCCACGCCCAACCACTGGCTTCCCAAGACTGAACCTCAAGCCAATCAGCAACCTCGGGAAACCCCTTTTCGGCAACCAGACAAGGAAGGGAACCCGCACACAGGAACGCAAGTACCTCCAGATCCTAGCTGAACTGGTGCATTTAATATAAATGTTAACCTCATTGAGGGACTCAATGCGAGGGTTAATTAAGTGATTGATGGTTGTTCAGATCTATGCAATTGCAATTGCACATATTGCTGTAAACTAGGGATTTCACATTTTCATTCTCATAAACTAACTATTTTCTCACTTTCTCTCTTTCTGCAAACTTGTATGAATGCGTGTGTTCATGTGTTAGATTAGTTTATATGTCTTAGATTTATCCAATAAAGCCTTTTTTATATTGAAAAGAGAAGTATCTTGTTTTTTGTGCTTACAAGTTAATGTCTTAAGCTGCCGATTTTGTTACTGTGCTAATTAATAGTGTTTTCACTATATTTTGGATATAAATATCCATTGCAGAATTGATGTCATACGGCTCGTTCACTGAATCGCTGGCCGTCTCAGTGATCAGCCGTAAAACAGTGATTCTGTACAAAATCCCTATACATATTATGGGGGATTCCCTTTAAAATCTTCAATGATTCCCTTTGAGCTAAATTGACCTGTTCCCTTACATTTTTAGGAAGTAACACAATATTGTAATTGCTTCTTTTAAAAGTAAACTTTCCCCCACACTTATCAGCAGCAACCAACGGTTTTGTACCAGCTAAAATATCTGATGCGCATGAGACCGGAAGCCAGAAACATAGAATTTACCAAACATGGCCCGCCCATTTTTACGGCAAGAAAAAGGGGAAAGCAAGTGGAGAACTAAGCCGCTCTGTGAGCCCAGCCCCAGAGCGCCCATACTGAGGGCTCCTGTAAGCATGAGCTAAACTAGGGACCCAAGAGCAGGCGGAGGACTACATAACACATTCTTTCCTACACTGAACAAAATTATAAACGCAACACTTTTGTTTTTGCGCCCATTTTTCATGAACTGAACTCAAAGATCTGAAGCCGCCTTTCCACTGCACACGACATTCGGACACGACTGTCGGAATTCGCCCCCTAGTGGCAGTCGCACGGAAATTTCATTATGATCGTACACGGCAACATGGGAGAGAAGCTTATCCTCGCGGTCTCAGAAAACCCCATTCTGTAGGATACTTCTCTAGAATCATACAGAGACTTTAATAGGAAAAATGAGGCTTGGAAGAGAGTTAGCGAGATCGTCGGTTTGTCAGGTGTGTTTTGTTTGCCAAATTTGCTGAATGTATGCAAATCCTTGTCGTGCCTTAATTAGCATCTAGCCTAGTATTCCCATGTATTTCCATGCAGTTATTATTCCGCATTTTACACATTTATTGAGAAAAAAATGTATGCAATTGTATATTTATTTGAAAGAATGAAAAGAGCAGTTTCATGTCTATCCTTGTATTGTTCAACTGGTGGAGGTTGATGTGGGATTTAAGAAGTAATTAGTAATGCAATAGCCTACATTTTAGTGAGAGTAATCAATACAGTAATCTAATTACACTGTTTTTTAGAGTAACTTACCCAACACTGAAATGACATATCAAAGAATAGTATGTCTAAGTTAACATGACTTACAAAGTTATGTAATTGTTTTTAAACTTAACAGTGGATGAGTGCAGGAAAAAGTGGAGGGATCTCCGTAACGTTTATGTCAGGGAAAGGAGAGAGGAGAAGAAAATAAAAAGTGGAGTAGCTGCCACCCAAAAACGCCCTTGGCGTTACTATCACATCCTATCTTTCCTCCTTCCATTTGTTTCTTCTCGGCCCACATCTGGGAACATGGAGGAGGAAAGAGGAGAAGGGAGAAGAAATGAGGAAGACAGTGCAGAAGTAATAACAGAGGAAAGACAAGAAATGCAGGTAGGAAAGGACATGACAGAAATAAGAAACGTCTCTAGGTTACGTATGTAACCATGGTTCCCCGAGGGAACGAGACGCTGCGTTGAGATTCGCTTTGGGAACGCCCTTGCGTGACCGCGTTCTGAAGCACGTGTCAAATCCGTCCAATGGAGCAGCGAGACGTCATGAGCAGGGTGACGTAAGCACCAGAAAGCATAAAAGCGCATCCGGCAGGGCGCAACCCAGCTTTGATGAAGTAGCGCCTGCAGGAATGCAGGGAGTATGGCAAAGAGACACATCGTCTCGTTCCCTCAGGGAACCATGGGTAAATAAGTAAATAGAGATGTTCCCTTTCAGGAACTCGAGCTGCGTCGAGATTCGCTTTGGGAACGAGAATACCCACTGCACCATACTACCAAGTCCCTGCCTGTGTGTGTATCCTATGAGCACATCACGAAGAGAGAACTTGGGAACCTGGGGTAGATGCCAGGTCTAGGTTGTAAAAGCGGACAAAAGTGTGCGGAGAGGACCAGCCCGCCACAGCACAAATGTCCTGCAAGGCCACACCCAAGCTGAAAGCCTTGTAGGCCGCCATACTCCTGGTCGAGTGCGCTCTGACCCCCATAGGTGAAGGGATTCCAGAGGACTCGTAGGCTAGTGAGATAACCTCGACCACCCACCTACTCATAGTCAGCTTGGTCGCCGGAAATCCCTTCTTTAGCGGACCAAAAACAAACAAAAAGCTGACCTGCCTTACGCGACGGGGCAACTCTGCGTGCGTAAGCGTCCAGTGCTCAAACTGGACAAAGCAGATTAAGCCTTTCTTGGCCTACTTCCTGGAATGGAGGAGGACAGAATGCCTGAAGTACTATGGGCCCTAGTGAAGAAGTGGGCACCTTAGGGACATACCCGGCCCTCGGGTAAAGGAATGCCCTAACCATGCCTGGAGCGAACTCCAGGCACGAAACAGAGAGTGCCTGAAGATCCCTGATCCTTTTAAGTGAGGAAATAGCGAGAAGAAAGATAGTCTTGAGTGTGAGCAACTTGACCGACACTTCTTCTAAGGGTTCAAAGGGGGTATTGCATAAGCCCTCCAGAACCACAGCCAGGTCTCATGAGGGCACCTTGGTGCGTTGTACCGGCCTCAGCATCAGGGTGCCACGGAGGAAACGAGTGACAAGTGGGTGTCTTCCCAATGATTGACCACCCAGAAGGGCGTGGTAAGCAGCTAAGGCCGCCACGTATACCTTCAGAGTGGAGGGAGATAACCCTGCAGAGAATCGCTCCTGCAGAAACTCCAGAACTGTACCAATTGGGCAGTTGACTGGGTCCTGCAGTCGCTGTCCGCACCAGGAAGCGAAAAGTTTCCACTTCAAGGCGTACTGTTTCCTAGTGGCAGGAGCTCTGGACTGGAGTATAGTCTCAACAACCTCAGGTGAGAGACCAGATGCTAGGAGCTGTGCCCCCTCAGGGCCATGCCCACAGCTTCCATAACTACGGGCGGGGATGAAGAATGGCGCCCCCCGCCTGAGAGAGGAGGTCCCTCCTGATCGGAAACTCCAGCGGAGAGCCGTCGAGGAGGGACACCAGGTCCGAGAACCATACTCGGGCCGGCCAGAACGGGGCTACTAGCAACAGACGGACCCCATCCCGGCGTACTCTCCAGAACTCCCGGGAGCAGAGCGATCGGGGGAAAAGCGTACAGACGAAGCCTCGGCCACGTCTGCACCATGGCATCCAGCCCCAGTAGAGCTGGATGACTCAGAGAGAACCAGAGGGGACAGTGTGTTGTTCCTGCGAAGAAAAATAGATCCACTTCCGACTGGCCAAATTCCCTCCAAATGAGCTCCACCACCTTGGGGTGGAGCCTCAATCCCCCGGGCCTCAGTCCCTGTCTCGAGAGGATATCTGCCCTCTGATTTAGATACCCAGGGATGTAAACTGCTCTTAGAGAGAGGAGCTTCCCCTGAGCCCACAGAAGGATCTGGCGCACCAGCTTGTATAAGGGGCGCGAACGCAGACCCCCCTGCCGATTGATGTAGGAGACCACCGATGTGTTGTCTGTGCGGACAAGCACATGATGCCCCCTTAGGTCTGGAAGGAAGTGTGTCAGAGCTCAAAACAAGGCCAGCATTCCCCGGCAGTTGATGTGCCAAAAGAGATGATGGCCTTCCCACAGACCATGGGCAGAGCAGCCACTCATGACCGCTCCCCAGCCTGTGAGAGAGGCATCCGTCGTTAGCCTTATGCGATGACAAGGAGCTCCTAACATCGGGCCTTGAACCAGGAACCAACGTTTCTTCCACATGTCTAAGGCACGTAAGCATCGCCGCGTGACCTTGATCATGCGAAGCGGATTCCCCCTCGGGGAAAATCCCTTGGTTCTGAGCCACCACTGCAAGGGTCTCATGTACAGCAGGCCAAAAGGTATCACGTTGGACGCCGCTGCCATCAGGCCCAACAGCCTTTGAAACTGTTTGACAGTGAGTGACTGGCCTTCTCTTACACTCGTGACTGTCGTGAGGATTGACTCGATTCAAGCAGGAGACAGACGTGCCTGCATCGAGGTTGAGTCACACACCACGCCTAAATAAGTGGTTCTCTGTAGTGGAGAAAGAAAACTCTTCTTGGCATTTAGTCTTAACCCCAACATCCCCATTTGGGCGAGAACGACATCTCGATGCCGAACTGCCATCTGCTCCGATTGAGCTAGTATTAACCAATCGTCGCTGTAATTGAGTATGCGGATGCCCTGGAGTCGCAGTGGAGCCAAAGCAGCATCCACACACTTCGTAAAGGTGCAGAGTGAGAGTGCTAGGCCGAAAGGAAGAACTCGATATTGGTATGCTTCGCCCCCAAAAGCAAACCTTAGGAACTTCCAGTGATGAGGGAGGATGGAAACATGGAAATAGCGTCTCTGAGATCTATCGTAACAAAACAGTCCTCGGACTGGATTTGAGATACTATCTGCTTGATAGTGAGAATCTTGAACCGAAGCAGTTTGATAGCGCGGTTCAGAAGACGGAAATCTAAGATCAGACGCAACCCCCCCATCCCTCTTCGGAACAATGAAGTAACAGCTGTAGAACCCGGACACTCTCTCGAGAGAGAAGAGGAACACGTTCTATGACCCCCTTCCTCAAGAGAGTATCTACTACTTGTTCCATTACCAGAGCCTGCTCGAGGCCCACCAGAGTGGGAATGACCCCATTGAAACGAGGAGGACGAGAACCGAACTGGATTCTGTAAACTTTCTCTACAATCTGCAGGACCCATTTTGAGATATTTGGTAGAAGTTTCCACGCTACCAGAAAATCTACTAAGGGAACCAGCCTCTCGAGGCTGGCCTCTGGTGTTATTCGAGGAGCCAGTTCGGTGCCCTGAAGCGGATGACCGGCAGGGAACGACCGACCTGACTGCTGTGGCACCCTCACTTGAGGGGACTAGCTCTCCCGTGCCGTACCGTTGCCGGGCGGCAGCTGGGAATTTTGCTCGTTGGAGCTCACTGAGCCCTGAAGCACCGAGGGTGGCAGGGTTATCAGTGACTCTCCGTGAGGGCACTGAGGAGGATCGGGCACCGTATACTGAGGTGTTATCCTTTCCTCCCCAGGTGGGCTGCTACGGGGAATGATGATGGACGCCTTAGGCGAGGTCCCTTTGACCAAAAGTAAAGTTCGCAGATCCGTCTTCGGTCTAGAAGACCCCGACTGAGAGCGTCGCCCCGACCCCCGATCTTTTTGTGGAGGGGTGCGGGTTGCAACGCTTTGTTTTTGTGACTGGCGATATGAGGAGCCTGACGGCTGGGGCTGCTCCCGCTCAGCAGCCCCATGGGCCTGGGAGCGACGAGGGAGGAACCGTTGAAACGCCGCCGCTTGCTTTCTCGCCTCCTGGAACCTGTCGACGACAGTGTTAAATGCGTCGCCGAAAAGGCCAGAGGGTGAAAGCGGGGCGTCTAGGAGGAAGAATCTGTCCTTATCCTGCATATCGGACAGATTCAACCACAGATGCCGCTCCGTGGCCAACATTGCTGCCATTGACCGGCCGATAGCTCTGGCAGTTTCTTTGGTGGCCCGGAGGGACAAATCTGTGGCCCGACGTAGTTCAGCTACCACGTCGGATTCCCCTCCTCCCTGTCATCCAGGTCCCTGAACAGGTCAGCCTGGTATGCTTGTAACACCGCCAAGGTGTGCAAACATGCGCCAGCCTGACATACCGCCGTATAAGCTTTCCCAACCAAACTCGATGTAAGCCTAACGGGCCTGGAGGGAAGCTTCGGGGCCTTCAGGGACGATGCTTAGGATGGGGAGAGATAGCTCGAAAGCGTCTGCGCAAATGGGCTGCCCCATGATCCCCTTCTCATTCTCAAAAAAAAAACAAAAACCCCCACGATTTGAATAATTCGAGACTGTGGTGCTGTAATACGGGATGAGTACGGTTTTTCCCACGATCTTGACACCTTGGCATGGAGATCGGGAAAAAACGGAAGGCCCCGTCGTGAAGGCTGTGACCTCGCTTTCAGGAGGTCACAGCCTCCTTTTCTTTTTTTTTTTTTTCCTGTTTCTCGACTGGCCAATCAATATTTCATTTGGCTACAGCATGAGTCACAACCTCCATGAGCTCCTCATACGCGAGGGACTGCGGTGGCGAGTCCACAGTCTCCTATGTCTCGACACTCATCACCTCTACCTCAGAGGAGGAAAATAGATGAAGTGCCGGGCTCTCTCTCCGAGGGGAAGGAACCGCAGCGCGGGCTTCTGAACCCTTAGAGAGAGCTGCGGATCTAGCGGGTGAGGACCGAGAAAAGGACGAGCCCGTCTCGGATCCTCCGCTAAATCCACTTGCGATCCCCATGACAACAGTCTGCGCTGTGCCTCGGCAACAGCGGGACCGCTGCCAACGGGATCGCGAGCCTGGCCGCTCTCACCAAACACGGCCAGGCGAGTGCGGAGCGTGCGCAGCGAGAGCAGCTCACAGTCATGACAATCAGCCCCCTCGAGAGCTTACCGTGAATGCTCCGCTCCCAAACAAACAACACAAAGATTGTGTGTATCCCCCGCCGCCAGATATAGTGGGCAGGGAGAAACACAGCGTTTGCAATGCCGTTCACTCGCCATAGACTTTCTCATTATTTTATATATATGAGTGCTTGTGCGGACAGACAACAATAAATAGACAGACACATACACAGAGAGCTACCGAAGGGCAGAAGCTGGGTGGCACCCGGCCGGATGAGCTTTTATGCTTTCTGGTGCTTACATCACCCCGCTCGTGACGTCTCGCTGCTCCATTGGACAGATTTGACGCGTGAGTTCCTGAAGGGGAACAGTGTAGAGATCAGTGCAGAAGAAAGTAGGATGGACTGTGTGGTAGAGGACGTGACTGGAGAGGAGGAGAGCAGAAAGAGGCAGAGCGCAAAATCCTTTGCCCAGCCACGACAATGCCGGAGAAGAATTGAAGCAGCATCCTTGTCTTCTTTTGAGCGGAAAATCGTTGAGGCAATAGAAACCTCCAACTGTCCTGCCCCTGCTGGATCAGAAGATCCTACTTGAGCCTAAATGCAGGGAACTCACCAAGCTGAAAATCCACCAGCTAATTTTTGAGGCAGAGTTTAACTGTGAGTTTTAGAGATCTCATTTATTTATTTATTGTGAATAATGGTGATGTTGCATTTAAGTAAACTGAGATCACTTTGTCCCTCAGGGACAATGGTGGACACTGTGGACCAGCCCACTCTGAAGCGATAGGAGAGTGAGTGGTAGGAGTCTCCAGTGGCTAGGTATCTGAAAATATAAGACATAAGAAAAGTTGAAGGTAAACATTTAGATTTTATAAATTGTAGGTGTAACAAAGTTCGTAGTCACGGGAAGGTAATGCTATAAATTCACAAACACCCAACCATCTCAAAATCCTGTGCAAATCCCTAGATTTAAACAATTAAAAAACATATAAAAAACACACAAAAAAAGATTTGGCCGATTTGTGAGCATTTTTAACTCATTTAAAATGTCCTCAAGTCAATTATGGTATTTCACTATATTAGTGAGGACATTTAGCTCTCATAAGTATAGTTAAACAAGTACACAGAATAGTGTGGGTAGAATACACCACATATAAATATATATATATAATTATTAGATTATTATAATTAATAATATAATAAATAATAATAACTACTGGTTTGTACCTGAGACAAATTGCCAGGCGTTCGGCCGGGCTGATGGATTTCCGGAATGCAGTATCCTGCCTGGTAATTTTTGGGCCAACAACCTGAAGGATCTCATTAAATTCCTCTCGTGAGACCCGAAAATACTGACGGAAATCTTCCCTGTTAAGGCACAGCTCTTGCACTAAATGGTGATACTCGCCAAGATGTTTCCTCCGAGCCAGGTAGTGTTGTACCCACACTGATTTGCGGTATTTCTTTTTGCGTCTCCAGTGAAGGAGTGCAAGAGCAAGAGCCTTTATCCTCCGTACATTCACCATGGTGAAATGAATTGAATGCCAACAATAAACAGCTATACATATAGGACAAATGGCCGTCAATAATTTTGGAGGGAAAATAAAGACATTAAAAATAATAAAATATAAAATTGAATGAATCATTTATTATTCACCAATAATCATTTTCAATCAATAAATCATCAAGTTTTAAAACAAAATAAAATGTGATAAACAAAAAGAATTATAATTCTCAACTTGCGCACACTTATTTGATTGGACAACTTTGGAATACATCACATCCGGTCGGCATGTCGCATACGTTGTAGTCGCTCAAGTTCAAATATTTGAACGCATCCGAAGCTCAAATCAGATCCGAAAATTCCGCATTCACAGGTGGTCGGCACCCCACGCAGCCCCTGTACGACTCTTGCTGATGTGTATCGTTGACATCAGCAAACCGCTCACCCACATGACACCATACACGCTGTCTGCCATCTGCCCTGTACAGTGAAAACCGGGATTCATCCGTGAAGAGAACACCTCTCCAAAGTGCCAGACGCCATCGAATGTGAGCATTTGCCCACTCAAGTCGGTTACGACGACGAACTGCAGTCAGGTCGAGACCCCGATGAGGATGACGAGCATGCAGATGAGCTTCCCTGAGACGGTTTCTGACAGTTTGTGCAGAAATTCATTGGTTATGCAAACCGATTGTTGCAGCAGCTGTCCGGGTGGCTGGTCTCAGACGATCTTGGAGGTGAAGATGCTGGATGTGGAGGTCCTGGGCTGGTGTGGTTACACGTGGTCTGCGGTTGTGAGGCCGGTTGGATGTACTGCCAAATTCTCTGAAACGCCTTTGGAGACGGCTTATGGTAGAGAAATTAACATTCAATTCACGGGCAACAGCTCTGGTGGACATTCCTGCAGTCAGCATGCCAATTGCACGCTCCCTCAAAACTTGCGACATCTGTGGCATTGTGCTGTGTGATAAAACTGCACATTTTAGAGTGGCCTTTTATTGTGGCCAGCCTAAGGCACACCTGTGCAATAATCATGCTGTCTAATCAGCATCTTGATATGCCACACCTGTGAGGTGGATGGATTATCTCGGCAAAGGAGAAGTACTCACTAACACAGATTTAGACAGATTTGTGAACAACATTTGAGAGAAATAGGCCTTTTGTGTACATAGAAAAAGTATTAGATCTTAGTATTAGAGTTCAGCTCATGAAAAATGGGGGCAAAAACAAAAGTCTTGTGTTTATAAGTTTGTTCAGTGTATTTACAAAAAGGGGGTTAGGGAGATTAAGCGGACAAAAACTGGAGTTGCTCGATGGGAGAACTCCATAGGGCTCTGAGGACTATAGATAAGACCCAAGACAGCACAGTATGAGGGCGAGGCATATTCAATCTCCGAGCTCCCCTCAGAAACGTATTTCCGATTGACTGGCCAGCCACAAGAGAATGATTTGTCGTGTTAGCTGCCACATATACTTTGAGCATGGAAGAGGTGTGCCCCTTGTCCAACAGCTCTTGTGGAAAAGTTAGCAAGTAGGACATGTCACAGGAGGAAGGCTCTTCATTCAGTGCTGCACACCAGTCAGACAAGACCATTTAAGGGCATAGAGACGTCTTGTAGATGGAACTCTAGCCTCCAAAAGGGTATTAGCTACACTCGCGGGGAGCTGCAAAGACTCCCGTCAAGGGGCCAAACATGAAGGCTGCACAGTTCTGGTCAGGGATGCCAAATCATGCCCTAAAGGAGGTCGTTCCTCAATGGTATCGGCCAGGGGGCTGGCGATTGCAGCTTAATCAACTTGGGGTACCACGTCTGATTCCTCCAGAGTGGGGCCACCAGGAGGACCGAACATCTGAGTTCTCTGACCCATCTGAAGAAGCAGGAAAACCGGGGCCAAGGAATACAGGCGAGCGCTGGGCCAATCATGGGCCAGGGCATCTCATTGCTTCAAAAAATAAATTGGGCAGTGAAAGTTGTCTTCTGAGGCAAAGAGGTTCACCTCTGCCCTCCCGAAGACAGACCAGATCATTTGAATCATTTGGGGATGGATGGATGTAGTCTCCATTCTCATGGAGCTACATTACCCCTGGACAGCATGTCTGCTCCCTGGTTCAGTCTGCCCAGCATATGAACTGCTCTCAACGAGAGGAGTGTGCCCTGTGCCAATAAAAGGAGGTGTCAATCCCACTTGTAGCGGGAGCTTGACCTGGGACCACCTTGGTGATTTATAAAGGCTACCACCGTCATGTTGTCCGAAAAGACCAGGACGTGGTGCCCCTTTAAGGCTGACAGGAAGGTTTTTAGGGCTAGAATAAAATGGCCATCATCTCGAGACAGTCTATGCGTAAGCATTGCTCCAGGCTTTACCAGGAGCCTAATGCCGGTCTGCCCTCATACAGAGCCCTTCAACCCGAGTTGGAGGCATCTGTTGTGACCACCATCCTTCTGGAGGTCAGTCTCAATGGGATGCGACCTGTGAGCAATGAGTTCCCGTTCTGATCTGGCTAAAACCAGCCAATCGTCGAGGTAATTCAAGATGCGGATTCCCAACTGTCTCAGAGGGGAGAAAGCCGGTGTCTACAGGGGCCAGAGATAGTACGAATGGCAGGACTGTATATTGATAGGCCACTCGCTCGAATACTCGAATGTAGAATGGTCTGGTATGGGCGGCTATCTGGATGTGAAAGTAAGCGTCTTTCAGATCCACTGGGTCCCTGGGGCATACTTGTGTGAGGATCTGTTTCAAAGTCAGCATTTTGAACGGCCGTCTCATGAGCAAGTGATTCAGATGCCGGAGATCGAGAATGGGCCTGAGCCCGCCATCTTTTTTGGGAATGAGGAAGTAGTGGCTGTAAAAGCCTGACTCACTGTTTGCTAGAGGAACTGTTTGAATAATACATCTGAAGCTAGTAACCTCGTTCTATGATATTTAGAACCCAAAGGCTTCTGAGACTCATGGTCCAATGTTATTCTGGGGCGGGGACCTTGACGCCTAGGAAACGGGTAGCGTTTTGCTGTCCTGGGGCACTGCTGAGGCCCAGGTTCAGACTTAGGCTGGGGCTGAGGCAGCACTGGTTTGGCAAGCTGCTGAGCGGATGAAGCCTTCTGGTGACTTGAAACAGCCACCGCACTGGAGCGCTTTGGCAGGAAGTGATGCATTGCCTGCGATGACTTCTGTGCCGCTAGGTAAACGCATCCACGGTAGGGCCAAATGGGCTCCAGCACCACCAAATTGGCCATGGCCATGCCGATCGCCTGCGCAGTGGCCTTAGTAGCGCGCAGAGCCAGGTCAGTTGCTGTGAGCAGCTCTCTAAAGGCATCAGAACTCTGGCCGGAGGTTTTTTTTTCTATGGTGTGGAGAAACTTGGTCTGGAACACATTGTGTCAAGCGCTGAGCCAGCCTGGTCAGCCACTGAATAAGCCTTGTTTGCTAGGGCTGAGGTAGTCCTGCAAGGCTTAGATGGATGCGCTGCATGGGCTTTTGACCCCAGGGCCGATGATGGCAACCTGTCAGGAACCACTCATCAAGGAGGCTGTGGGCGGGCTCTTCCGAAGCTGGCCAAGCCGAGATCCTCCACAGCCTTTTGTTAGAATGTGGATCAGCTTGGTGTCCACGCTGGGCCGTGTTGTCTGCGTTTGGAGGAAGGGTGTCAGGGTCTTCACCAAAACACACCCACTCTTCCGCATTTGAAGCAGTTAATGATATAGAATCATCCACAACAGCTTCTTCCTCTGATCCGTCGAAGGAAATCAAGCTACTTGTAGCTGATGAGGGGTGATCCTCGTGTGTGAAGAACACGGGTGAATTGAAGCACTGAAGGGAGAGTGAAGCACACAGGACTTGATCCAGCGTGATATTACTCGAACCCGGTGTTTGAGCCCGGCTGCTCCACTGTTTCTTCTTCCTAGGGGAGGGGGGAAAAGGGAGAGCAGGCCGGGGAGGACTGCCTTCGTGGAAGAAGGTGATCTGCGAGCGGAGAATTTCCCTGGAAGGGTTCCCTGCACGAACCATACTCGTGGCGCGACATTTGCAACAACGTTGCAGTAGAAATTTGCTCTGAAAATATGCTCTTTTTAAAATCCGGATGGCTGCAGGGGAAGGCATCGAGCTTCTTCAGCTGCCAGTGGCTTCTTCTCCTGGCGGCGAGCAGGTGGCTGAACTTCTTTATTCTCTTCTCATCAGCTTCTTGCTTGCAGAGTCAGCAAGAAGATGATCTTCGTCGCCGAAGGAGAAAATTCTGATGAAAGTGCCATTGGTTCGTGCAGCTACACGAACGTGATCAAATCAGGCTTTAGTATCAGAGTAAACAGGAGTTTCCCCATAGTGTGATTAACACAACGGGAGAGACCATTCGGCAGGGAACTGTAAGAAGCAAAAGCAAATAGTTGTTGCCTTAATGTATTTTAATTTTCAGATATTTGTTTCTCTGAAATTCAAATGTATGACTGCAGATCACAAATCTTCACCAAATAAATAAATAAAAATGACAATGTAAAAAGAGTCCTGATGCTTTGTTTTTGTGTATTCAAGCTGTTTAAAATAGGCCAGTCTTCATCGTCCTTTTGCTGTAGTGATATTGTTCTGCCCCCTTGTGTTTACTTTGTCAAACTACACTCTAAAAAAAGATGCTTCTTTAAAGGTTTTTTACATGTAGTAATGGTTCTATTTAGAACCATAGCATCCTGAAGAACCATTTAATGCTGAAATAGTTCTTTGTGTTAGGGTACTTTATTCCTGTCTTTTTTTTGTTTCAATCTGTAACTGTCAAAGCACCTCATTATTGATTTTCTGGAGTTCAGAATCTCATACCCAGCCACACCTATCCCATTACTTTATATCACTTTTTCCTTTTAACATTGTGAAGTGCTCAGATGCTAGTTTTGGCCTTCATAAACAATTGTTTTACATAAGCAAATGGAAGGAGACACATTGTAACTCTAAACTAAATTGTGCATTTCAGATGCTGTCACCTCCTACTTCCTCATCATCTGCAGAGAGAAACTGCCATTCAATCACTCCCAAATACACATAATAATGGACATAAAGACATCATAGAGGATTGTGAAAATTATCAATATCAATTGTCATTTATTAATGTATTTTGGTAACTGTTGGTAGAGCACTGTCATTTTTGCTTCAATTTAAGAAAAGTATCTAATTGGCACACAATGCTGTCTATGTAAAACCCTAATAGAGGCTACAATATATTTTATGACTAGGCAGAGGGGATAGAAAACAATATTAATAAATGTTATTTACAAATAATATGAATAATACTAACATGCATGATATAAATATACTAATATACTAACATTAAGGAAAATAAACTATCATTAAAAAGGTTAATTTTAGCACCTTTAAGATTCTATATAGCACTTTCAAAGCATGGCTCTTTATGGAACCCTATAAAAAGAGTTCTATTTAGCACCAAAAACGGCCTTTTCTGGTACTGTTTAGAACCATTTTCCTTAAGAGTGTACAATCAAAATGAAAGCTTTTCATTTCTCATTCAAATCCCATTTATTTTTTTCATAAATAAAAAGTTATCAATACTGATAAATGTACGTTCTGTATATTGCCTTTCATAGCTTGTTCTATTTTTTTTTCTATTTCTATTTCAGTAATGTTCATTGGAACTGTCTGTTCATTAAAGAACTTGAAAGAAATGTAGCATGGTTTCTACAAAAATATTAATTGCACAAGTGTTTTGCCATGATTGTGAGAAGGAATGTTCTTGAGCAAAAAATTTGCAGATTGTTGTGACACTACGATTGAGAATGACTTTTGTAAATATATTAGAAATAGAAAAAAGTTATTTTACATGTTGTACTGTATTTTTAATTTAATAAATTTTCGGTGAGCATTAAGATTACATTTAAATGGTTGTAATGTATAAATTATTTTATATTTATAATATAAATGTTTATAAATCATCATTAAACATAGAATAAGATATGCTGTAAAATATTGCACATTGTTAGTTAATAATATCCAACACACTAATCAAACTTTATTGAAGTGTTGCCAATTTTTGTGAAAAAAGTGTTAAATTAAAAAACAATTATAATAACTTATTTTAAATTGTAATAGTATTTCACACTATTAATGTTTTTACTGGATGTTGGATCACCTAATGCAGACCTGGGGAGCAAAAGACTTGCAAAAAAGACCTATGAATGGTAGTATAAACTAAAGGCAAGTACTACGTAAGATGGTAATACGTGTTATACAAGACGCATGGTACTGCAAGAAATGGTGATACGAAAACATAGAGAGTGTTTTCTTTAGAGAATAAGTATTTGATGATTTTTTTCCACTGTTTTAAAGCTCTGTGTTCACTGTAAGAAAGCCATTTCTTTGTATATACTGTGAATGACCAAGTCTGAAGCCTCAGGAAGTCCCAGCTGGGTGGCGACAGATGGTTAGCTTGACCTCACTGTGGATTTCCGCTATTGCCACTATCTGTGTGATCTCTGTTTGTCTTGCGATAACAACAGACATTGGTGAACTTCCACCTCAAAGCACCTCTGCTACCGCAGAACAACTTGTTTCACGAGACCAACGTTCTTCTCTGCCTCACACACACACACACACACGGTTCAGTAGTAGAAGAGTCATTATTTTGACATTTTGCTCATTACACTTTATTCTACAAGTATTTTAAATTAAGGACAGTTAAACTTTATGGAATATGAAGTTTATTATTCAAATACAAAATTAGCAGTTTCAAAAGAGAAAACAAAAATAATATTTTTAACAATAGAAAGGCACATATTTTTGTCCCTCTTAACACAGACTAGAGCCAAACACTGAAATGTTTAGTCTGACTGCCCAACACTGACATCTACTGGACCTTCCCAACAAATCTCAGACACATTTGTTCATTAAGAAAAATGTTCATATAACACACTATACTTTAAACTGGCCATAATGTCAATAACCACTAATTCAAAACATACATACAGGTATGTAATATGATAACAATAATGAACAATCACATATTAACCGAAGGCCATTTTAGTTATGTTTCCAGTTCTTCAACACTGTTTTACTTGAGAAATATGATTTCCATCATGAGATGGTGTGCAGTCTATCTGATTTTCATTTACTGTAATAGTCTTTACCCAACAGTTACATACTCTAGTGGCTGGACACATTAGAATAATAAGACATTTCCCTAAAATAATTTAAGAAAAAGATGAAAACAGACTAATTAAATTGTATGGTTAAAAACAAAACAAACAAAAAAATTCAAAAGCAGCAACATTTGTCTTGAAGGACAATGCCTTTGTGACCAAGACAGCGTGATGTATGTTGCTCTTTACATTTTCCTGCTCTCCTAAGTTTTCTTTCTTTATCCCTTTAAGACAAGAAAACAGGAAAACGATTTCAATCTGTTCCTTCACTTGAAAGATAAGGGAACAGGAAGTATGTTTCCTTGTGCTCACACAGACAGGAAGTTGACATTTCAGTGACGGAGCTGCTCATTTTAATAGAGATGGGAGAAGTGTGCTTAGCGTATAATTCTCTACAGGAAAGGGAGAAGGTGGCTTCCACATATTGTGCCCATGGTTAATGGGGGAAATAGGGTAGAGTTTGTGCACAGTGGTAAATATTTAAGGTATAAAGATGGTTTACACATTTTTCAATAAAAGGAGACCCACTTGTCTATTTAGTCTCGAATGAAGGATGAACAATATTGTCAAGACACTGCCTGGCTTGCTACCTATCATCAAAATATTATTTAACAAGTTCAGTTAAGCTTTTTTCTTATTTGACACTGTTAAATATATAGCCACACTTATGATTCACATGTTAATACAGTTATTCAGACCACTTCTCACATTTCAACAGGCACACAACTCACTGCATGTTTCCTGAGACGTCTGCAATTGCCTTATATTAGTCGACCTTTGAGATTCGGGCTTTACTCATAACAATCGATGTGCTGATGATTTCTGTCAAATAAACTTGGAGTAGCCTTTAATTCTTTCAAAGTACAGTTATCACCATTTCCTCTGTTGCTCCCATGGCAATGCAGTAGTTTTCCTGATGAGAAGAGTGTGCTGAACAATGCTGGCTCTGCAATTACACTGACCATGAGTCCAGAAAACACTTGTATAAACTGGGGATTTTTACAGGAATACAAGATTAAAAAAACAAAACAAAAAGAACACCACAATCTCACTGCTACTTCTAACTTTTAAGTTTGGTTGCAAATTCATATTATTTGTATAATCCCATTTGTATGTTTTTAGTTTTAGGGGTGGGTAACATTTTCGTACGAAGTCACCAAAATGTAAAATAATTATATTTTCTGAAGAGACTGGGTTGAGTAATACAATATCTGCACAAAGAAAAGAAAAACAACAACAAACTGAACACAGATAGTTTGTGTTAAAATGAGATCAGATTTGCTGTTAAACTAGCCTAAAAAGAAGAGTTTGTCCAACCAGTGTCCAGTGCTGTTTTATACAAAATCCACCTGGACAAAAAACAGTCTGAAAAACCAAAGCAAGTTTTTCTACTAACACACACTTATTCTATGAAAATACAAATACAGTAGTGCTCATCATAATGTCATAATGCATGAAGGAAACAAGTATTGGCACTTGTTAATCCCTTTCTTAAAGGGACCCTTAGAAAAAAAAATCCCACGAAGAGAAGACAGAGAAGACTACATCATGCTGATGTGTCCTGGTAGGACGTTGACTACCTGATAACCCTGGCCTTCAGTAGGATCAGTCGGAGCTATCAGTGTCCGAGCCATCAACTCCATAGAGCTGAGCCAGGGTCCTGAAACGAGGTCCCCACTCATGCAAGAAGTTGTAGTCCAGATTGGACCCACTGGAGGATGAGTCCAAAGAGCTGAGGGAACCGGCCAGGGATTCAGATCCCTCATAGCCATAGATGTGTAAAGTATCATAGGGAATCCCACCACGGTCATGGTCGGCCTCATCCTTCTTCACCTCGATCATCACGGCCATGTCACCCTTACAGGCAGAGGGTTTCTTCACCACGGCGTACAGCGAAGGCCCTGGGCCGGGCCGAAAGCCGCTGTCGTGACAAGCAGAGGACAGGATGGAAACGTCATAACCGTTTGTGTCCATTTCTCCACCGCCTTCCTCGTCATATCTCACCAGCTGCTCGTGGATCTCGCCAGAAGACTTGGTAACCAAAACTTCTTTTTGATAGCGCCTTCGCAACACGATGAGGATGACAATGACTAAGAAGATGAAAGAAATAGACAGCCAATATTATTCTTTCTTTCATTAATAATCATTTTAACATCTTCCTGGTTTATTTCTGTAATGTAAACTCATTATAAATGTTGACTGACAACACAAGTGGAAAAGAACATAAGGTGGGACCCATGGGAATTTCAAAATAGCCTTGGTGTTGAAAAGGAAGACTCTTATTATCATGGGAGTATGAGAACTTCAGAATACTTCAACACTTCTTGTCTGTCTGATGGTGTGACGGTGACCGTGATTTCACCAAGTACAACATGTTCCTGGATCAACATCCTTGTTGATCCTGGAACAACATTCCTATCAACCAATCAGAATTGAGGGATAACTTTTCAGGAAATATCTGTTTTAGGCTTACAGTCAGGGTTAGGAGCTTCTACACCCTTGTTAATCAGCTATCATTTCACACAGTTTTTAGGAATACATTATGGATAGGGTTAGGTTTAGGTTTAGGTGTAGGGATTGGGTTAAGTCTATATTTTTGGACAGTTATGTTGTTCCAGGATCAACAAAAGATGTTGATCCAGGAACATGTCTTACTTGGCAAAATCACGGCGACCTGGTGTGACTGCAGATGCATTGGTCCTTTAATGTTCAGCACTTCAGCCTTGTTTCTCACATCTAGAAATGCAAGCGCAAACCTCTACTTTGGAAAAGGTGTAGAGATGCAAGCAAAATTTAATCTCCCACTTTCAGAAAAAAAAGTACAAGTCTGTCATTGAGGTGGTACCTTTTTGAAATGTAATAATATGTACTTGTACTATATTAGGTAATATGTACCTTTAAGGTACTAATATGCACCCTTTAGGGGTAAATAAGATAAAAAGTTTAGCTTTAAAAAGGTACCACCACAGTGACAGCTTTTGCACCTTTTTTCTCACAGTGACAACATCTCATATACAGTACACTAACTAACAATGACAATGACAGAGAATATGGAGCTAAGTGACTCTCTTACATGCTCATATTTACAAAGTTCCATCCCTGGGTTATTTATACAACCAGACCACTTAAAGGATCCTAAGAATGTGAATAAAATAAACAGCATCTCCACTTGGGAAATTACGGAGGAAAGCCATTCCTCAAAGACAGGATTTAAAATGTTCATATGTATCATTAATATAACCACCATCATGTCAGGTCATGAATCCTTCATAATCTGTTTTGCTGGGCTTGATTAAATTATGCTTTTGCTTTTTAAAAATGTGTTCCTAGTTTTATTTCTTTTAAAAAAGGAAAACTAAGGAATGTGTCATTGGCCTTGCATGGATATCTTTGTAAAAAAAAAAAGAAGAAAAGCAAGTGAGATAAGTGATGCGTGTAAATGTACCCAGGATGGTGACGATGCAGAGAAGAATGGCTAAGAGGGCGCTGACGCTCATTCCGGTCTGGGCGTAGGCCATGCAGTACTCGATCCGTCGTCCCGTCTGGCACGTGCACACTTTAATCTGGAGGAGGTTAATGCTCTTCTGTTCTGGTGTACCTCCGTCAGTGATTTCGATTTCCAGCACATATTCCATTGAGCGCTCTGTACTGAAACCGCCTTGCTTCAGCTTAATGTTCGCAGTGTTATCTACAACAAATATTAATAATTGAAGAGATGCAGTCGTTCATTTTGCTGTTATTCAGGAGAAATGACTGACTATGTATGCCACAGGTGCAAGCTAACAATTTTTTTTATCAGCAGTGCTATTGTTGTCATTGGACTCTGCTTTTGTTTTATGTTGATGCTTGGAGGGAAATGTTCCAGAGATTCTTGTGACAATTCAATGCAACCGGGCCTAAGAATATCCCATTTCACACAATAGTAGGAAGAGTAAATCTTCACTTTGACATTTGTGTGGCCTAAATTGAAATGCTCATCTAGCACATTTTGGGGAAAGTCAGTTGCAAAAAGCAACATTCTGTTGTCACTTGAATACATAGAAATAAAATAAATGTAATTGTATATGAAATGTATAGATTACACTCATGAATAATTAAAACATGTTTGTGATTTTTTTATGTTTTTGAAATAAGTCCTTTATGCTCACCAAGGCTGCATTTATATATCAAAAATACAGTAAAAACAGTAACATTATGAAATTACAATTAGAATTACAATTTAAAATAACTGCTTTCTAATGCAATTTATTCCTGTGATAGCAAAGCTGTATTTTTAATCTTCAGTGTCACATGATTCTTCTGAAATCATTTAAATTTGTTATTAAAAGGAAAATAATTCCAAGTAATTTTTCTTCGTTCCAGTCAGTGCACCTTATCAAGCTACTTTGGTTTCCTTTCTACTTGTTTCTGCCAGTTTAAGACAGTAATCTGTCATATTAGTTCATTATACAGCTGTGAGGAAAGAAACCACAGTGTTCTGAAAATGCTCCTCAGTCTGGCACATTTAGAATATTGAGTGTCAGATCATAGATTCATTGTGCACGTATGCTGCTTTTAGGAAGCTTGTACCTAATGCATTTAACAGTATTTTAGTGGGTTTTGCCCTACACCTTTTATGCCTGATTACTTTAGGAATGAGCAGCAGTTAGTTAGCTTTGGAGTAGACAGAGGTCTAAGGATAAAGCAGTCTTAATGTCTCATGAAAAAGTGCCTGCACTAGAACATATCTTTTATGACCTCACATCTTTTGAATTCAACTTTACAAACATTATACTATATTTATAATGGTAGAGTGACTGATTGAAATTGGTTAGAACTACACTGTGGACCAACTTTAGTGAAGATGAATTAACTCACTTTGATTGTCATGAAGGGAAAAGTTCGAGCTCTTTTTTGCCAGGGTGAAACGGAACCTGCCTGGATTTTCATCCTTGTCGTAGGCACCCACTGTCCCAATGATCTGCAAGAGCGTAATAAATGAAGGATTATGGGACTATATAGCCAAAGGAAAATCATTATAAATTTGTTAATGTGAAATGTATTCAAGTAACTCCTTACTGTTTCAGGTTCATCACGCTCACAAACATACACGTAGCTCCCATTAGTTAGTTCTGGTGCGTTGTCATTAATGTCAAGAACCTTCAGGTTAACCATCGCATAGGATTTTAGACCTGAGGATTTAGACGAAAAAACTGAAATTTACAAATAGTGACAGTGACCTACTACTATTAAAAAAGATTTGTCTATGAATATTATTGTTACTTGGCTAGGGTAAATATGTAAAAATGTAAAAGACATTTTTGCTAAAATTTTTGCTACTATATTCACTTTTAATTAAATCAAAGTACTCTTTCAAATAAACACATTAGAACAGCAAAACAAAACAGTTCCCAGAAGTCACATTCTGTTGGATTTGTTGAACCGAATCTTTGATTAACAGATAATTTAGTCAGAGCTAATTCAGTGAACTTGTGATCCATATAGAATATAAATAAGACTGAAAATCACAACTGACATCACAATAGCCCAAAATCATATTCATATTTTGAAAACACACATATGTTTAGACACACTTAAAGGGACAATTCACCCCCCCAAAAAAATGAAAATTCTGTCATTAATTACTCACCCTCATGTCGTTCCAAACCTGTAAGACTTTCGTTCATCTCCATAACAAGAATTAAGATATTTTTGATGAAATCCGAGAGCTTTCTGACCCTGCATAATCATTCATATTCCAGAATCTGTATTAAATGTGAGGAATGTAACTGATCTTTATTCAGTTTAGCCTGTTGTAGGTGAATTTGCAGCTTTAAATACATTTTCATTGGAAAAACAAACAAAAAACAAAAACTAAGCTCTTGATTCTGCAAGAGAAACTTTAATGCAGTGGTGGCCAACGTCGGTTCTGGAGAATCAAAGTCTTGCAGAGATCAACTCCAACCCTAATCAAACACACCTGAACACTATCAAATTACTAGAAAGCTACAGGCAGGTGAGTTTTTTTATCAGGATGAACAAAAACGCTGCGGACGTGCTTACCCGACTTTACTTTTGTAGTTGTCATAACAGGAGCTTTATCCATGTCATAATTCAGAGGAGTGACTTTCCTTTTTCCTGTAGCGTTTAGTTCCAACACACCTGACTGGAAGTTTTAATTGATCCTAATGATCTTGATTAGCTGGTTCAGGTGTGTTTAAGATAAACTTGGGTCAAAAGATTGGACACCTTGTGCTTCCATTTGATATTGAAGCGTTAATAGATTTTAGATAAATATATCAAATGTACATAGATTTTTTTGTGTTGTGAGCAGTTTAAAAAAAGTTAATATGTGTTTAGCATGTTAACATTCTTGAATGTGACACTGACAACTGAATTGACTTGCTGAACTGACAAATGCTTTTGTCCTTTTGGATGCACTTTTTTTTTTTTGCATATATTTTTTTTTTTTAGGATTTTGATTCTGTCTTGTTGTCATTGATTGTGTTAAACTGTCAAATAAAATAAACTGACTCAACTGCTGGAAATGTGTCATTTATGTTCAAAATTTTGAAGTGGTCAGAAATATGAATGTTTCAACATTAACTTGGTACATCAGATGGCAACGGTATTTTATGGTGACATTTCAGTTGTAATTTCAAATTTTCAGCAAAAGGGATTTAGAACCAACATAACATTAAAATTGATCAAATGATATTACCAATAGTAATTATTTGTTAATTTCAATATTGACTCAACAGCAGTGATGTAGAATCAACATCATAGTGTAACATTGATTCACTGACATTATCATTTATTATTTGATAATCGGTGATGTGGAATCAATCCTAGAGTAACTTTGATTTAACAATATTATCATTGATTATTTTTGTTCTTTTCAATCTTGATTCAGCAACAGTGATGTAGAATCAATCATACACTCTAAAATAATCTGGGTTGTTTCAACCCAACTTTGGGTCAAATATGGACTAACCCAACTTTTGGGTAAAAATGTAATGTAAAAATTTAACCCAATGGTTGGGTTAGTCCATATTTGACCCAAAGTTGGGTAGAAACAACCCAGCGTTTTCAGAGTGTAGTGTAACGTTAATTCAATGGATTTTTTTTTGTTTTTTTTTTTTAAATCTCACCATTGTTTCAACATTAATTGTTGGTGCAAAAGTGATTTGACCAACATAATTTCATAACATTGATTCAGTGACATTTTCATTGATTTTCTGTTGAAATCTAAATCTTGTTTCAACATTAATTGCAGGTGCAAAAGTGATATTGAACCAACATCGCTTTGTAACATTAATTCAATACAGTACATTAACGCATCCACCATTGATTAACATTGTTCAATGTTTGATGCCATCTGGAGAGGAATACACATCATGCATCGGTACTCTCATGAATGCTGGCGAGACCGACACAGAAGAGAAGAAATTGTTGATTAAAGTCATTATTTTTGTTTTCTTTATGCGCAAAAGGTATTCTCGTAGTTTTGTAAAATTACGGTTGAACCACTGATCTCACATGGTCATCACATGGTTCAGAATCTCTCAGATTTTCCCCAAAAAAGCGTAATTTGTGTTCCGATGATGAACAAAGGTCTTACGGGTTTGGGACTACATGAGGGTGAGTAATTAATGATAGTATTTTCATTTTGATGACAATCCCTTTTAAGTGAATTAATGTTCCTCATAGGCGGTAACTACATTTATTTAAAAGGCTTATTCTTTAAATTGTATCTAAATATAAATTTTGCACCTGGAGAATTAAATTAACATTTAAATAATTGAATATATAACAAAACACTACTTGTATTTCCGAAAAATGATTCACATAATTCACATCCACTTCATGTATACATTTATTTTATTTCACAGTTTTTATGACTTCACTATTTTTCCAAAATGTGTAAAAAGTAAGAAAAAAAAATATGATGTTGTGTCCAGACTTTTGACTGGTGGTGTAAATGGATAAGTTGTGAAAGCTTTTTTATATCTTACCATTTGGTACATCCTCATGTGCTGTAACCTGGAATGTGTGCAAGGATTCTTGCTCTCTGTCCAGTTGTCTCTTTAAGGACAGATGTCCTTGTACAGGATCCACAGCTACAGGACAGTTTGCATCTTCAATAGAGTACCTAGAGTAATCACACGTCAACATTAGATTTAACCATTTTCATCTGTTTACTCTGTAACTTTTATGACAGTACAGCAGAACACAGAAGGCCTTTTTTTTATTGATACATGAATGAAAATACAGGTACCGTATTTTGTAACCAGTTTTATCTGGATCCTTTGCTGAAACAGCTCCAATGATTGGACTCTTGAATTGGCCTTCGTAGATGCTGAAGTTGAATTCAGTTTGGCTGAAAACAGGTGGTTCGTCAACATCAATTACACTGATGAAAACTTGGGCTCTCTTCTGCAGGTTGGGTCCTTGGTTATCTGGTGATTTAGACACTGTGTGCTCGTCCACATTTACATTAAATATGTGCATATTTTTCGTTTCATAATCGAGTGGCTGTGAGTGAAAAGAGAAAAAAAAAGAGCAAAACAATAATAATTAAAGAGTGGAAATGTAAGCTTTAATTGAAATCTTGAACAGTATTGCTCAGTCTTAAATATTCAAGTTGGCTAGTATCTTGTTTAGTATTGAAGCTTGAAATGCTTACCACTTTGAGGCTAAGAATTCCATCTTTCTCATTATTTAGTTTAATGTCAAAGACTTCATCAAATTCATGTTGCATAGTAAATGTTGGATCTTTGTTTTGTATCTCATCTTTGTCCTCCACTCCTAATACACCAATTTCATATCCCAGTTTGCTGTCTTCTTTTACATTAAAATGGTATTTTTCTGCAGGTGAATAAGACATTCTGTTGACATTGACTTTAAAAGTAGTCTAGTAGTCTAGCATGCAGTGCGTCTTTGCAAAATATTTAGTACATTTTTTTACAGTCATCTTACCTTTCTTGAAGGTGGCAATGTTGTCATTTTCATCGTTAATGTTAATGGTCACAATTGTAGTAGCAGAATTCCCACTCTTAATTCCTGGCATGTCTTTGGCTTGTATAGTAATTATATACTGACTCTGTTTCTCACGGTCAAGACTGCTTTTTATTGTAATGATATTACCTAAATAAATAAATAATAAATAAAAGAAGAAGAAGAAGAAGAAAAAAATTATTGAGGCCACAAATCACATATTAAAAAGATTTCTGAAGGATCAAGTGACACTAAAGAGTAATGAATGACTGCTGAAAATTCAGCTTTGCCATCAGATTTTCAACAGAAAAGTTACTTAAGAGATATACAACATAAGAGACTTCATTTTAAAAAAAATAAAAATTTTGACCACCAACTTTATAATTGCTTGCCTTTATTGTTGATGTTGAAGAGGTCTGTCCCATTTAGCAGTTTGTACTCAATCCTTCCATTTTGAGTGTTGCCATCATCAGCATCAGTTGCATTTACTGTCATTACTATTGATCCTAGAAAGATAATGTGTCAATAAATAAATACAATTTCTACTACATAATCAGTCTTTAGTTCTATTTGTGAAGCTGTACATATGGACATCATGGCCACTATGGAAAAAGATCTATGTTTATGTTGCTCTGTTACCTGCTTTAGAAGACTCGCTGATGGATCCAGAGAGGTCAGGTGGAAAAACAGGGCTATTGTCATTAATATCCAGAACCACTATTACAAATGTATCATCGTTGTCAAGCTGTTTTCCACTCGTAATGTTGATGAGTGAAGCTGAAAGTTTGTAGACACTTTTCTTCTCCCGGTCCAACTTTGCATTGACAGTGATATCCCCATAGTCATTTACAGTAAAAATTACGTTAGCACCTTCTCCTGAGAGAATATATCTTGAGATTGTAGTGAAGAATGTATTCTCTAGCTAGAAAAGAAAGGGCAAGAAATGAAAAAAGAGATAGAAACAAAAGCAACCAAGACAAGAATTCAAAGATTCTGTTCATAGTTTGAATTAAAGGGATAGTTCACCTTCAATTGCTGTTCTCCATTGACTTGCATCCCCCCCATCCTATGGAAGTCAATGGGTGACCAGCAACTGTAAGGGTGAACTACTGATTTTGCACGTATTCAAAAGCACTATAACCAAATTAATAATGTCTCATTGACTACGTTTACATGGACATCAGTAATCTAATTATTTACTTTATTCTGAATAAGACAATATTATGATTAAGTTGTTTACATGAGTTGCTTTTAGAATAATCCTTTCATGTTCCCGTTTTACATGTTATAGTATATAGATCGATTAATGGCACGTCATTACGTCACCACGCGATGCCATCCGACGTCTCCTCCAGAATTTCACGTATAAACATAGTTAATCTTCGTTATGGTGCCATATATGGTTTTGGGTGTTTCATTTTTAATTTTTTTTATGAAAGCTTCAAGTGCAGTTAAGTATTTGTCATGCTAGACGTGCATACAGGTGACGGCGTTGTTGAAGCCATTCTTTTATTTGCTGTCAAACGGTTGACTATTGCTGTATGTGTATCCTGTCGCAAAAAGCGGCAAAAAGTCCTACACGACTGTAATAATGTGATTAAGGTGTGTACATTTCTATACTGCACTTCCATAATGCGACTAAAATAGGAATAATCCACATGTCTTAATTCGATTAGTGTTCACTTCGATTATGACTTTAGCCGGATTAAAATAATCAAAAATCCCTGTTTACATGGTAAATTCTTAATCAGAGTATTGTCTTAATAATTTTAAAATCGGAATATTGTTGTCCATGTAAACATACTCATTTTAGACCCTTACCTTTCTCAATTTTTTTTGCAGCGGGTTTTTGGAGGGCATTTCCGGTCTACGCATCAGTTTATCGTCCATTCCAGGCTCGCTTATGTCTTTGAAGCCTCTGCTTGGCACGATGGTGTGTTTCAGAGCTTGGTGACAATTCTCTCCCATGCTGATGTACATAAAACAACCGGACACCTGCCCGAACCAGTCTCAGCCTGCCGAGCAGGCAGACCGGTTTCTCCTCTGGACTCCATGTGAATGGAACCAAAACAAAAGACTATACGGTAATTCAATCTGTGTAGACGGTTTCCCTTCACTTACAAACTTCACTAAAAAGAAGCAAGAAAGAAAGAAAGAAGAAGAAAGAAAGAAGAAAAGAAAAAGAAAACCCTTGGATTATCTTTGGACTTTGAAATCCCTTCATTAATTGTCTCAGTAGGGTTTGCCTCTTTGTCGGCACAAACTTAGACGATTTGTGGGGGGGGGGGGGAACCATGGGAAACAGCAGACTCTAATTCTGTGAAACTTTTAAAGCCTACTAATACATTGCCTAGCCTTCTACATTCCCATCTCAGATAACACGCTTTAGCTTGATGGACCATTCTTATGTTAGACTCATTTAGATGATGATATTAAGATGAGGTGGATTATGCTTCTTAAGTGTTCCCAAATGGCTAAATCTTTGCTATAGGGACTCATCAATTCTTCCACTCAAAATGATTACTTTCACATAAGTTATAAAATGCCCTCACTTCATAACAATGCATTCAGAAAAATATTCAGAGTTAATTTCTACTCGTGGAGTTGTGGCCGGTGCAGGGGATTCATTTCTCCGGGGGGGGGGGGGTAACAGGTTAAGGCCAAAAGGAAATGTTTTCATTATCTAGTCTTGGTAGAGTTTAAAAGAGTTATTATAGCAAATTTCTCTTACAAAATTTTTAAAAGAGTTATTTATAGAAATATAAATAAATAAATACATTTAAAAAGGCAAATTCATATAATGACTTTAAATATTCTTTAAGGTCATGACAAATAATCTTTTGCATTAGTGGACAGAAGTTACAACATACTTGTGGAAAATAATGTACTGTCCAATGCATTTGGCTAATGTTCTGGCAAAGTTCTCTCAAAGCTGTGAAAAAAAATAAAAAATCTTCAATTTCCCACCCAGCTCTCTCAGCATAAAACATGTTTTTTTTTAAAGCAGTGCAGTGCTATCAACAGCTTTGGAGCTGAGACTCATTGTAATCTCAGTACATTGACACTGAAGCATGTTCAATACAAATTGTTCTTAACATTTGACATTATTGAAAAGCGCACCATTTCCACAGCAATTGTTGTATAAACCAGTCATTTGAAAGTTTGTCCTAGATGTGTTGTTGTGTGTGTGTGTGTGTGTGGGTGGTATGTGTGGGTTTCAATTAAATAGGTTTATCACAGTAGCAGAGTCCATCAATCTGCAGTCTGCCTACTCGCGTCTCTAGGAAATTCACCTGACATACTCAACTCTCCCCGGGGCGCTTTACTATCACATGTCTTTCCCGTGTCACAAGTTCAGAAACCTGTTAAAGTGTCACTGTCTAAGTGTGGTGCACGCAACCGGTTCCACTTCCGGAACTCAATCTGCTACCACCCTCCTCTCTTTATTTAGATTCCAAGTATATGTGTCGCATAATGTCAAGCTTACGGCTGGCATGTTTTATATTATTTCTAGACTGAAATGTGATGTTTTACATGGCCTTTAATAATTAACATCACCAACTTTCATTCTTTGTATGATGACATAGCACTCACTTCTGCACCTCTTAAAACATTATTCTTACAGTGGCATATGGGATGAGACTTTAAGAATAACCTGTAACTGCTGTTCTGCTTCAAGAAAGAAGCAGGACAGATGGTGTACGGATTTATAATTGTTTCTCTGTCCCTAAGTAAAATGTCACATCCAGATAAGTTCAATGTCTTCCCATGGGTAATCAGTGTTCCTTGGGAATTTCCTTCCTATTAGTCAAGGAAGCATCATTCAAATGAGACTTTCGGATTTTTTGTAAAGATGCATATAAGGAATATTACAATATACATTACAATTTGATTCAAATCAAATAGAACACACAGAGACACAGTATATATTATAGTTATCAAAAGATGTAAATATTTAAACTCAACTTAAATATCACTAGACAAACAAATATATAAACATACAGTAAATATATGTCAAGCATAAAAAAACAATCACCTACCAGGGTCCCTTCAACAGTCTTCCTCGATTCGAAAATCCCTAGAGTAAATGAATCGTGTTATATCCTCCTCAGTTTCAGGTCAGCAGTGTCTGTTTCCAGCTGCATGTGAACCTGTCTGAGCTCCCCCTGAGCTGTTCTCTGGATAATCAGGCCCCTCCAGTGGTAAAAGTGATCAGCCCAGCCCAGCAGTTCCTCTGGCCGCTTCCTGTTATTGTCCCTGCCTCTTTAGTCCAGCTCCAAACCCCTCTCTGGAAAATCAGATAAGATTCGGAGCCCCCTGTCCACCAGTAGCTCTTACAGGCAAGCGGAGCATTGCGCCGCTGAACGAGAGAGAGTGAGCGAGAGACGGGGAGCGATTATGACTGGCAGAGAGAGACTGAGGGGGCCAGAGGTGGGAGATCATTAAGTTCCAGCTCGCTCCCTTAAAGAGGAGAGGCTATAAAATCAAATCAAAACTATAGAATAAAGAGCACGATAAACAGGTTAAAGGAGTTAAAGTAATCCCGAGAGATTTTCCTCAGAGTGGTATTACATTTTACAGAGGCTGTGACTGTCATATCTGCCTCTGTGATCTTGTCTAAACTAGTAAGTGAGAAAAGGGCAGGTGGGTGAATCTACTCATGTGTTCAGCAGAGGGTTGAGTTTAGGGACTGGGACTTGCGGCGGATGTATGTATCTGTCAGAAGTGCGTAGAGTTGTGCCCCATTGATCTAAGTGGAGAGAGTCAGTTTAGTAGGATTAGTTGCACGGAATGACCGGGCCGTTTTGACAGGGGACCTAAGATAAATACCCCTGGGTGCTTAGACAGAGAGGCAATTGCTGAATTGAAGCCCTGCTTGACATTTGGTTTTGTTTGTTTGTCTGCTCCTTGGCTTTTGAGAGGATATTCTTATTTCTTTGAATATGTCTACTGGACTTCACTTTGAAAGATGTGGCTGATAGATTCCCACAACAGGCCTCTGGTAAAAAATAAATAAATAAATAAATCGGGTCTAAATTTTGATCCTTTTTTAGCCCTTGCTCAGACCACTCTGCAGAACTTTTGATCAGATTCGGCTGACTTTAAATCTGCTTCCTGTCTTTGAAGAGTATTATTTGACCTCATTTTTTAGACGTAACAAACTAACGAATGAAAAAAAAAATCTGATTGCTATAAAGGGGAAGAAATGTTAACGTGCTTCATGTTGTGGTCTTGAAGCATAACTGTTTCAAAATGGCATAATGTGGAAACTGACCTTCGGCTAACTTGACTTAAGAACATTTTACACACCTCATTATATGATACCTGTTCAATTCAGATGGTACTTAGGAATGTAAGACTTATATAATTATATAGTATGGAATGTTAGATAACTGGAGACTGAGGCAATAATTGATTGCTTAGTGGATGTCTTAGATAAATAATGGTCAAGGTCAACTCTCAGAATCAGAATGAGCTTTATTGCCAAGCATGTTTACACATACGAGGAATTTGTTTTCATGATAGAAGCTCCACAGTGTAACAGAATGACAGTGGCATAACAAAAAACACAGATAATAAAAAATTAGAACAAGTAAATGAGGAATAAAAATATTATTGACAATTGTATGTGCAGGTATAGTACAATAGACAGTTTTGTATGTACAGATAATGTATATTTTGTGCAAATTTGAGGTGTAGACAAAGTATGTGTTTAGATAAATCAGTTTGAGTTGTATAAAATGTTTGTTGTGTTCCACAGGTATGTCAAGTGTCATGAGATTGATTGCTGAAGGGAAGAAACTGGTTTTCCTGGTCTGGGCCGTTCTTGTGCTCAGTTCTTCTGTACGTCTACCAGAGGCAACTTCAAAGAGGGATAGCGAGTAAGGGGTCCAGATTGATTTGCTAGTCCTTGTTTTGCTCACTCTGGATGATTACGTTCTTGAAGAGAAGGGAGGGTTTACCAATTATTCCTCAGCAGTCCGGCGGACAACCCTCTGTAGTCTTCTGAGGTCAGATTTGGTAGCTGAGCTGAACCAAACAGTTATAGAAGTGCAGAGGACAGACTCAATAATGGCAGAGTAGAACTGTTTAAGCAGCTCCAGTGGCAGGTTGAATTTCCTCAGCTAGCGAAGGAAATATAGCCTCTGCTGGGCCTTTTTAGCAATGGAGTCAATGTGAGTGTCCCACTTTAGGTCCTGGATATTGTGGTGCCCAGGACCTGAAGACTCCACTGCCAGTCGACAGATGAAGGAGACCGATGACTGTAGTGTCTTCTGCATACTTCAGGAGCTTGACAGAGGTGTCTTTAGATGTGCAGTCGTTTGTGTAGAGGGAGAAGAGCAGTGGGGAGAGGACGGAACCCTGAGGAGCTCCAGTGCTGATTATACGGGTGCTGGATGTGTATTTTCCCAGCCTCACTAGCTGCTGCCTGTTTGTCAGGAAGCTGTTGATCCACTGACAGACGGAGGTGGGCACTGAGAGCTGAGTTAGTTTGGGCAGGAGTAGGTTTGGGATGATAGTGTTGAAAGCCGAGCTTAAGTCCACTAACAGGATCCTCACATAAGTCCCCTGGTCTAGCGAATGTTGCGAACATAATCGTCCCATGTTGACTGAATCGTCCACAGACCTGTTTGCTCTGTAGGCAAACTGAATAGGATCCAGCAAGGGTCCAGTGCATGTCCTTCAGGTGGGCCAGCACCAGTTTTTCAAATGACCTCATGACGACAGACGTTAGAGCCATGGCCTGTAGTCATTTAGTCCTGTAATTTTGGATTTCTTTGGGATGTGGATGATGGTGGAGCTTTTGAAGCAGCAGGGAACTTTGCACAGCAGTGATCTGTTGAAGATCTTTGTGAAGATGGGGGCCAGCTGGTCAGCTCAGGTTTTCGAACAGGCTGGTGTCACACAATCTGGGCCTGGTGCTTTTCTCCTTTTCAGCTTCCGGAAGACCTGGCGCACCTCGTCTTCACTTATCTGAATTGCAGGTGTGGGGGAGAGGGGGTTGCAGGAGGTGTGAATGGTGTGAATGGTTGTGTGGAGAGGTGTTCAGAGCGTGTGTGGGGAGTTTTTTCAAACCTGCAATAAAATTAATTAGATTGTCTGCCAGTTGTTGATTCTCCACAGTGCTGGGGGATGGTGTCTTGTAGTTGGTGATGTCTTTCAGACTTTTCCACATTGATGCTGAGTCGCTTGAAGTGAACTGAGTCCTTAGTTTTTCAGATTAATTCCTCTTTGCCACTCTGATCTCTTTTTCCAGTGTGTATTTGGCCTGTTTATACAAGACATTATTCCCCTTCTTGTGAGCATCTTCTTTGGCCTGACGGATCTGTCTGAGTTTTGCAGTGAACCATGATTTGTCATTGTTGTAATTTAGATGAGTCCTGGTAGGAATGCACATATCGTCACAGAAACTGATATAAGATGTTACAGTCTCTGTGAGCTCGTCCAGATCGGTGGCTGCAGTTTCAAAAACACTCCAATCAGTGAGGTCGAAACAGGCTTGTAGATCCTGCTCTGCTTCATTAGTCCATCTTTTTACAGTCCTTGTTACAGGTTTAGCTGATTTCAGTTTCTGTCTGTAGGTCGGTATATGATGAACCAAGCAGTGATCAGAGAGCCACAAAGCTGCCCGTGGGACAGAGTGATATGCATTCTTTATTGTTGTGTAACAGTGATCCAATATATTACTGTTTCTGGTGGGACATGTGATGTGCTGTCGGTATTTTGGCAGTTCACGTGGAGATTTGCTTTATTAAAGTCCCAAGAATGATTATAATAGAGTCCGGGTGTTGTTGCTCTGTCTCTGTGATCAGATCAGCGAGTTCCTGTAAAGCTGAGCTCACGTGTGCTTGCGGAGGAATGTAGACACTGACGAGAATGAAAGAGCAAAACTACCGTGGTGAGTAGAAAGGCTTACAGTTAATGAAAAGCACTTCTAGATCTGAACCGCACATCTTCTTTAACACGGTTACATCTGTACACCACCTTTCGTTGATGTAAAAGCATGTCCCGCCGCCGCATGTTTTCCCCGTTGATTCTGCGTCGCTCTGCTCTAAACAGCTGAAAGCCCGATAGATTTAAAGCGCTGTCCGGTATGGCGTCAATCAGCCAGGTTTCCGTGAAACACAGAGCATCAGAGTTAGAAAAATCCTTATTTGTCAGGGAGAGCAGAAGAAGTTTGTCCGTTTTATTGGGTAGAGAGTGGAGATTCGCCATATGGATTCTCGGCAACGGCGTTCTGAATCCGTGCTTCCTAAGCTTCACGAGCACGCCGGCTCTCTTCCCCCATCTGCGCATCCTGAAGCCGCTTGAGCACACAGCTGCTTGCCCGCCAACTACTATGTACAGACAGCAAAACACAGAATAGTGAAAACAGTAATAGATCGGGTGATGTGTATGCCGATGTCCTCACTTCGTCCTCTGTGAAAATTGCAGGATTAATTAAGAGGACAAGGACAAACTAACAAAAAACAACAAAACAACTGCAGACAACGCCAGGAGGCGCCATCATCCACATCATGGCGCCATCATATTTGCTCCACATACCTTTCATTCAAATGTAACCAAGTTTTTTGTACAGTATTATTGGTGTAGCGTCTCGACCATTCTGACACACTAATTTTTATTTGATTTTACAAATCAATTATTCATTAGATTAACAAATCGTCACAGTCCCCTCACCAAATAAACTGGATGCCAGGATGTCGGCAACGACACCAGGCCCCCCCTGGTTACCATGGCAACCCTGACACCAGATACATTTACGACCTAATGAAATTTAGGTGGAGAAAATCACTGCCTTTTCCATAAGGAAAATCCCCATGCACTAGAATGGACTCTTCTCTAATTAATTCATAGAAAAACTTTTCTGTGAATGAACACACATATCCTCCAAGTCATTGTGTATATTATTGCTGTCTTGTATATTATCTGTTGTATTGTAGACTAGTTTATGCATGCTTAAGATAGAACCACTCATTCATGTAACCTTACATACACCATGTTTGGGCTCTATGAATTCGTCTTGTAATTGAGAGTGTATATTATATGTTTACACCTACGCAACATATTAATGTTCTAAGAGTCTTTAATAATTTTTACACAAACTTCATATGCAAATTACCATGCTTTCAAACAAAAGGCCATAAAAACGCCCCAGTATCTCAAAACTCCCACGTGGGAAGGCACCTCTCTCATTGGACAAGCCCATCTTGAGAGGCGGGTATCTTCTCCGACCTTAAAGGCCTCACAACATTGTGACCCGCCCAGAGTCGGTGGTTCGGTTATATTCTAAGATGAAGACATGAGCTAGAATGCTCCAGGACACCCTAAGTTTGTGCCAGGCTTCTGCCTTGACTTTCCATTCACCGGGATTTTCTGACTCAAACTGGTTCTTTTTCATTAACCAACTTCAGCAAAGATCAACTTGGACCTTCAGATTGTATCAAACCTCTCTTTCAGACAGATGATACTTGCAAGTATTCAAACTTAGTCTTAGGTCAGCTAAATATCTACAGCGGATCTAATATATGAATAGTTAATTATAACTGGTTATGGTTAATTATTCATATTTCCAATGAGCTGATTCATTACAATTGTCATTGTAGAAGTACAGTGCTACTGTACAGTACATGTGGCTCAGGTGTCAGGTGTATTTCTCAACAAGAAATAAAACCTTAAGTTAGTGTAAATGGAGCAATCCTTTCATTATCCAATAAAGATAATAATACCGGTAATAATTAGCCCAGTGATGGACTGGCACCGTCCATTATCCCCCCATCAGCACCCCCTAAACCCTACACCGAAAAATCTGACTGAAAAATAACAGATTAGTGTAATATAAAAATAAAAATTATTTATATATATATAATAGGATAGCTATATATTAGTATATGATATATAGCAAGAATTTAGTTGGACTTTGCATGCACAGTTAATAACATACTGTACCTTCTATAATATACCGTCTAACAATAAATTGTGGCGAGGGGGCGTGGGAAGGCGAAAGGCTGCAGCGGGAGAAAGGGTTTGGAGACGAGCGGTGATAAGGAGGTCAAGTGAATAATGATTAACACCTGTTTGTAATTCCAGTGATTGGGGGAGAGACGAGAGATAAGCGCCCGCAGACCCGGGAGAGAGGGATCCGAGAGAGAGAGTCGGAGCAGTGCGTGTTTGTGACCGTGTGCAAGACTGTGGAGGCAGAGAGCCGAGCAGCACTTTATTTTTTGTTCTATTTTGTTTTGGGGGAAAATAAAGAGGTTTACCCGCCACCCCTGACTTCCTCATCCTTCTTCCGAACTACGAACTGTATTACCATAATTCTTAAAGTAAATGCTTTAAATGTTTATAAATATTATATAAAAATTACAATATTTATAATAAAATTTTATATATATTGCCAATATATAATATTTTCATTATTTAAAATGTTATCTACTATTATTATTATTAGTATTATTATTTTACATTTTTTTCGACATGTTATTTACATTTATTATAAAGTACTTATAGTATTCACTTTAATTTTTATTTTTTTAGAAGGAATATTTAAATATATTTTGCAAGGTATGCAATTTATGTTGACGCATTCTTGCCTTGTATTTTATCGTTGTTTTTCTGTCTATCTGTTTTTAATTTCATTAGTAATGTGTTTTTGTTTATTTGGTTGTAAAGCACATTGGACAACCTGGGTTGTATTTAATGATGTTATATAAATACAATTGCCATTGCCATTAAATAGTCATTTTAAAAGTTTTCCCGATGCCATGACAAATATCTTGTATCTTTGGGCAGACATAAGATGTTGACTTAGATGGGCAAGAAACTCACTTAAAAACTGCTCCTTGCATGTGGATTCCTCATTCCAGAAGCTGGGATTAGTGTAGTTTATGTTCCTCAACGCCATCTGAGACCTTTCCTTATGCCTCCTACAGGCACAACTGTGGTGTTTAACCCTGCCGCTGCCCAGCAGACATTGTTTGCACCATCACCTACCAGACAGCATGAGGCAATGGATGCCTTGTGAAGTGTGTGTTTTAATAATAGCAGGGATCTTGTCTTCTCTCATCTGCCCTGGGTGAGCAGCCAAGCGCATGGAGACCCCTGGAAAGCTGATGTACGGCATGTTTGAGGCGTTTGGACTGATCTTAACAAGACATTAATGTTCACTTAACATGATCCTAAATCCACCCTGGGGCACAGTCTGGATGGAATAACGTGTTTGAATCACCCTCCTTCCACTTTAGTCTTACTGCAAATGGCCCCCTTTAAATAAATCAGACTTTCATACTGAGCACAAATGATTTGTTGCCACATTGGGGATGAAGCAATGAGAGCGTAAAAGTCTGACATTTTTTAGCTTTGGTAACATGTCTCAGAATAATTGTGTTACGATCATACCAGTGAAAATTTGTTTTAATAATGAAACACAAAGAACCTCTTCAAAAGCTAATGAGAATTGCCTGAGGAATATGCATCAAATGCATCCTGCTGTTTGCACGGCTTCAGCTAAATTATGCAGCATGAAGAATACAATAGCATCAAGACACATTCAAGCTAAGAATGTTTTTGCTTTTGATGCCATCTGGCTTTTGTTTTCTTCAGATTTGGGAAAAGTTCCATTTACATTGTTGTGATAAATTGTCAGTATTGGTTTTAGGGGTTACGAAGCTTTTGCCTAATTCAACAACAAATAAATAAATACACACATATATCAAAGCCATTTGCTAATTTACTTTTCAGGAAGCATATTAATGCTAATTTTATCACCCCAACCAGACGGCTAGACTAACAGAGCCAGCGCTTGCAATGCAGCTTCCAACAACCAGTTAGCGCACTATTTTTGATGTTAAGATGTGTGAAGAGATGACCCGGAGCAGAAAGCTACACAATAAGAATGCAGCCGTAGTTGTAAGAGAAAACAGACCGGGGTGATACTTTCATGTCGCTTTCCTTGCACTCACATGTTGAATTCATTAATTCCCAGAACATATTCCCTTCAGGTTTAAGAACTTGAGAGAGTTAAAATTGCCAGAGAGTTTCATCATGGGCCTACTTGCCCTTCATACCTTTTTCAATAACAAACGGGGGAAGCATATTCAAGGGTGGGTAATCACAGCAGAGGGATTTTGGAAATATTATTTCAAAAGCAACATGGTACTTCACTAAATATTAATTGTACTTTGTAACATCAGAATCAAAATGTAACAACTGAGGTGAAAGACTGAAAGCTTCCGTTCACCGGTACTGTGTTTGGGTGTGAGATTCGCAAAGGGAGGGCTGTTGAGCGTGACATCGGTGACATGCTACCGGAATTAGTCACGCGGAATGAATCACGTTACATTTTTATCTCTGATGTCACAACCCCATGTATGGTATACAGAGTATCACACCCACCGTGATTAGTAATGCCAGCTTTAAAGTGTCTGTTCTCCCCTCCTACACCTTTCTAAAATGGAAAGGTCTGCTAATCCCATCAACTCAGTCCTAATCAAGCAGCTCCAGCCCTGCAGTAAATTCCATAATGCCAGCCCCGACTTCCTCCCAGACCCAAACTAACCTTCGGCTCATGTCCTGTGTTTGAACCTTCAGAAACATAGTTGCAGAGGCTCGGACCAGCACCCCTGAACTCTTAATCACTGCACAGATTTGTGCTTTGCGAACCGATTACACACAAATGCTGAAATGTGCTGTTAAAGGGCAGGGATGTTGAAACTGAAAGCACATCTTGGTCACCTTGGTGTTCATGGCAGGTAACTGGGGACAATGATGAAAAACAATTAGGATTGTGAAAGGGTTTTTTTTTTCCTTAAATGTTTTTTGTTTTTTTGCTGTGAAATCTTTTTGGACTTGAAAAACACATCTCTCACACAGAGACTAATTTTGTCAAGTCTCCTGAGTGTAATCATCTCAGCGAGAGCAGAGACAAATGTTCTGAACTGGCCAGCTGTGTTGGATCTGTGGGATTTCCATTCTGTCAACAGGAAGCTCAAGGTTATGGGTTTAAATGAGGATGTTGCTACTGTTTCAAAAGGAGGAAGTGAATTGACCTAAGGCTGAATGAAGCATTCCTTAGCTAGAATGAAGAGAAACATAATTCCTGTTCACTGGGGACTTTGAGCTGTGTAAGTTTTATTTATTTATTGTTTTGCACACCTTGAATTCCTTATGGTCAGCAGATTTCATTTCATTTCATATTGAAGCAATGTTATAGAAATGTCAGACTGCTCAATTAGTCTCACAGAAAAAAAAAAAAGTTAAGCTTAATCAACAGAAGGCTACTTATGGCTTTACAAAAAAAAAATCAAGGTTATGGTACAATGGGAGTGACTGAGGCCAATTTTCAGAGGACTTCAAAGCAGAAACATGAAGGTTATAGTTTTATAAAAACCCATTTATTCCTCTATAAAACATTTGCATTATTTAAGCAGTAAAGATGAAAGCTGAAAATTGGAACTTTACCATTAAAAAAATAATTTTTTTCAATAATTCGTGGAAGTATATGTTTTTTTTTCTTCATTTCTTAAACTCATCAAAATCATTTGACTAGTTTCGAATTCATTTTTTTAAATTGTACAGAATTCAGCTCAAAGAAAAACAAAACAAAACAACAAAACCCTAAACTCTTAAGTTGAATTAGGTGAATTTTTATTTATTTATTTATTTTAACCTGCAGAAAAGGTTAGTACAATTTATTGACACCAAATCATGTTAACACATATATTGTTTACATTGAGATATTACTGAACCTTGAGTAATTTATGGATTGGCCTTATTCGCTTCCATTTTAAATGCCTCATTGTAAGCATCTTGTTTTAAATAAATGGAGGGATAAGTCAAAATTATTTTTGTGGTCATCAACAGTATGGCAACAGGGCGTGGTGAGTTAACTTGCATTGAATCCAAAACAGTCTTTAATCGTTATATGTTTATGTGGATTGTTCACCCAAAAATGAAAATTTGATGTTTATCTGCTTACACCCAGAGCATCCAAGATGTAGGTGACTTTGTTTCTTCAGTAGAACACAAACAGAGATTTTTAACACAAACCGTTGCAGCCTGTCAGTCATACAATGGAAGTGAATGGGAATCACGGCCCGCCACCTATCTTCAATGGACCATGACACTCTATCCAACTTACCGGCAGGTCTAGGGGCCATGCATTATTTTTTTTTTCCTTCTTGTTTTCTCGTTATAATGACTTATTTTCTCATTATATCGACATGACGAGAGTTGTTTTCTCATTATAACGACTAATTTTCTCGTTATATCAACATAACGAGAGTTGTTTTCTCGTTATAACGACTAATTTTCTTGTTATATCGACATAACGAGAGTTGTTTTCTTTTTATAACGACTTAATTTTCTCGTTATATGACATAACGAGAGTTGTTTTCTCGTAAAAACTACTTATTTCGTGATCTCGACAACGTTTTTTTTTACAATGGTTGTTTGATCTACTGTTGTTATAGTAACAAACTCAACTTTGACTCGCATCTGATGGACAGATAAACCATGCGCTCTTACTGTAGCCTAGGTCGTGGATATTTCAGCAAATTTGCTTCGCCTAGTAATAGCGTCTACAATACAAAAATAAAGGCTGATCAAACACGGCTGATATTTCCAGAGACAGTACGCTAAAACTTTTGTTTGTGTAATTAGCATGTTTAAAAGGTCAAAGCAACACCGCAAACACAGCCGGAGCGCCTTCAGGATGCAGAACTATTATAAAATCTTTTAGAGCTGCTTGAATTCAACTCACTTTATTTTCCTTTTATTTTAAATAAAATTATATATAATTTGTAATTTTTAGTAGTAATTATAGCTGTGAATGATATCATGTGCGTACAAGACTTCTTTCCCCCTTTTTTTTTCCCACTCTTTGAAAAGGGCGTTCATGTGTAGATATGTGTATATGTGTGTGTGTGTGTGGTGATTATAGGGTGTGTTGGTGTGTGTGCTGTGTGGTTTCACAAACGAAAGTAGACAACACAAAAGATTACACACTGTACGAAAAATCACTGATGCAATTCAGCCTAGACCCACCCCCCCACTTTTTTTAAATAACATGTCTTATCAATAAAATTTAATGATTAACAATAACGATACTATACAGGAAACGAGGACACATTCCAAAAGCCTAAGGTCGTTGAAGGCCTGTCCTACTGGAGCTAACGAGAACACCCCCGCATATTAACTACAAAATGTACTCAGGAACACACAAAAGATTAGGTGCAAACAGAATACAGTGACGTAAACCTTGGTTTTAATAAGCAGTTATTTTTTTATGACACAGAACGCGTTGGTGAAAATCATGCATCTAGCAAGAACTTAATACACAAAATAGTCATATTGATTCAAGCATTTAACATTTATGAATGAATTAAATGTAAGTAGCCTAATGAACAATACTGTACAAATTACAGCGATCACGAGGTAGGTCCTATTCTACCCCAAGTGCGTACAGTAAAGTGGACATACAGTATAACCTACAACACCCCATCAGTTATATTCAGGTCAATAGTGCCACTGTTGGCGCAGTTTTGTAACTTAGAGAACAACTTTTTTTATGTCAAGATCACGAGAAAATTAAATCGTGATAATGAGAAAACAACTCTTGTCATGTCGAGATCACAAGAAAATTAAGTCGTTATAACGAGAAAACAAATCTCGTTATGTCGATATAACGAGAAAATTAAGTCGTTAACGAGAAAACAACTCTCGTTATGTCTAGATCACGAGAAATTAAGTCGTTATAACGTGAAAACAACTCTTGTTATGTCGATATAAGAGAAAATAAGTCGTTATAACGAGAAAACAAGAGGGGGACAAAACAACGAATGCATGGCCGCTTAGACACTTCCGTAACCAATCTCAATTAGGAGTGTCAATGGTCCACTTGAGAGATAGGTGGCGGTAATGCACTTATAAGTCTGCGATCCACCATAAAGCAAAGAAGAAGAAGACGACGCCTCACACGCCTGCTGTTGAGAACGCGCTCAGGAGGACGCGCCGCCGCTCAGGACAGTTTGAACAGTTCGGACATTACGTGAATCAGAGGTAAAAAACTATAAATATTGTTCAGTTTCTTGCATAGACTGATCGTTTCGTGTCTTTACACATTAATGTTTCGTCACGAGCTGCAGGGTTTGATTTGGTTTTGTTTGTGTATGTTCTTTTTTACTCTCAAAGCCGTGATTCACATCCACTTACATTATAAGATTTTTTTCTGACGATGCAAGGTTTGTGTTAAAAAAATCTCGCTGTGTGTTCATGAAGAAACAAAGTCACATACATCAATTACCGCGAGAAGTAGGGGTGCAGCACCCCTGGAGTGTCGCCCACGAAACACTCACGACCGGCGTGTGCTGGGGGTGCGGTGTCTAAACCACTAAATGAACATACTGTAATACAAACATAATAAAAGTCATTTTATTACTTTGTATATTCATTCAAATGATATTGAAAAAGAGTGACAAGCCTACAATGGACTACAGAAGGCAACAGGTTGTTCGACCAGGCGGCATGTTCCCCCTTGCCGGTTTTTAGAAATGTTCTGTAGTGGAAGAGGTCTGATGCAACAGGTTAGTATATCAAAATAGGTTTATTTGGTCACAGAGTACTGAGGTTCAGAGGATGTGATGGTGAGGGAAAAGTTCGAAGGATATGATGAGCGGGGTAACCCGGGTCTTTGGCTTTACAGGAGCTGGAATACAGGAAGGAGGAGCACACACCTCAGCAATCCATGAACAAGGAGGACCAGGAGACGAGGAGACACTAGGAGTAGTCAAATGGAAGTAGTATAGCAAAGTCATTTGAGTCCTACGTGCATACGAGGACTGGACAGTGAGGGTCGTCTGAGGTGTTGTGTCTCTTATGAAGACTGGAAAGACGGTGCTTGATGGGACAGGTGATCAAAGCTCAGGTGAGAGGGAATAGTTGGATGATTGCGAGGTGACGGAGTATGCATATCTGTGACGTACTCACACCCGAAAGGCACGTCCCACGCGTAACAATTCCCACGGGGAGGTGGGTGGGACCCTAGAGGTTTGGTACAGGGTGGAGAACACCGGGTAGGCCTTCCAGGGCGGCGCAGGTAGTTCAGGTGCATGGAGTATCCTGGACCTGGGGGCCATGGCGGATCCTAAGTGGCCTTGCTGCCGGCCAATATGGCACCACCCAAAAAATTATCTTGGGGAATTAGGGGCGTAATGGGGACTGGAGCCCTCCTGGGCTGAACGGGGGAACAGGGACTCTCCCTGGGCTGAACTTCCTTCGGGGATCAGGAGACCTTCCTGGGCTTAACGGGGAAACAGGGTAGCGCTGATGGGGTGCTGCACTGGAGGGTGCTCTGGAGGAGCATGCACAGCAAAGCGCTTTCGAGGAGCTGGGACTGGAGTGAGGTTCGGGGCTGGAGCCAACACTGGAGCGAGCTTTGGGGCTGGAGCCGGCACTGGAAGGCACTTACGAGGAGCGGGCACTGGGCGAAGATCGGGAGCAGTGAACTCAGGGGCAGCGCCATGTCCAGCAATGCTGAGAGGCGAGCGGCTGGCGGGCACACTGGAGCGAGCTCTCGGCTTGCCACACTAACGTCCTCTCGGCTGACTTGGGGAAGCCGCGGACGGCGGCGGACTGGTTCTGGCTCGGGACCGGACACTCCCCAGACACCGGAATACACCTTCTCTCCAACACAGTCCAGTGTTGTCTGGGAGGTCCAAGGGGCGATGAATGTTGGCCCTAAGCCAGAACAGATGGTTGAGGGTGGCATCATCCATCGCCGTCTCCGCTGCCAGCCTGCAAAACTCCCCGGCATACTCGTAGAAGGGGAGATCCCGGCGAGCGAGGATGGAGAACCACGCAGCTGAGTGCATGCTGTGGGGGGAACTCATCTGTGCCATCGGTGTTAGTCCGGTCTTCTGTAACGGAAGAGGTCTAACGAAATCGGTTAGTATAAATCAAATACTGGGGTAGGGTTCAGAGGATGTGATGGTGAGGGAATAGTTCGAAGGATATGATGAGCGGGGCAATCCGGGTCTTTGGCTTTACAGGAGCTGGAATACAGGAAGGAGGAGCACACACCTCAGCAATCCGGGAACTAGGAGGAACAGGAGACACTAGAAGGAACACAGGCGGTAAGTAATGCAGGAAGTATTCAAATGGAAATAGTAGCAAAGTCATTGAGTCCTCTACGTGTATATGCAACCGGACAGTGAGGGTGTCTGAGGTGTGTGCTCTTATGCAGACTGGTAACAAGGTGCTTGATTGGTGACAGGTGCAGGTGCTCAAAGCTCAGGTGAGAGGGATCGTTGTGATGATTGGGAGGTGACTGAGTCTGGCCGATCTGTGACACTTAGGCTATATCACAATTTATGATGGGTAATTACGTAGGTTCCGTGAAAAGCATTAGCTTTGTTGTTTTGCTAATACTTCAAAATGAACCAGTGAATGTCTGTGGATGAGCACGTTTTCGCCATTCAAAATAAAAAAGCGCACTTTTTCATTTTATAATGCCGTCTTATTGCTCTTCTTCCTAGTAGGTGCATTTAAAAAAAAATATCCCGATGAATCCTGGACACCTGCTCAAAATTATAAATTAATATAAGGACAGTTACAAAAAAAACCCCCAACAATAAGCCCGCAAAGCTGTTATCGTTCCATCCTGACAGACAGTGACAGCTAAGTGGAATTCCGGAAAATAAACCGTGAAATTTTGACCAATGAGACAACAGTTTACTAATTTACTAATTGTATTAACAAATTTGGTCCATTTAGAAACTTTACCGTTTGAAAGTGAACCACACCAAGAATAAAAAGCAACATTGTAATAATTTTAATCCCTCTTTCGGAACAAAGCAATCGATCTACAGGTGTGAAAGCACTCTAAATCAGTGCAATCCAACAAGAGAGAGTAATAGAGCTCTGTGAAAGACTCTGTAACCTTGAGTCACTTGCTGGCAGCTGGTTGTTTTCTGGAGGAGAGTAATTTGGATGGAGCGCCTTGCCTTATAAAAGATGGACGGGATTGGCTCAGATATTCATTAGAGAGGACTTTCTAAGCCTGTTAATAGAGGGGAGAAGAGGGATCTATTGAACGATACCAGGGAGATTTTCAGTTTTTAGTGAGATTTGAAAGCCACCCCCCTTCCCACACCTTTTTAGTGATTTGCATTCTCTTTTGTGGTATTATCAGGGACAATATTACATTTTCCCATGATTTCTGTCGTAAGCTGGTCCAGGCGTTTGGTCATTTCTGGGAGTTGGAACTTCATTTCGGTCATTTAAATTAGCTAAACATTGCCTCTGAGAGAATTGATTATCTGAAACATCTATTTAAATCTTTTAGTCACACTTACAATTGACATGACAGAGTGGGCAAACAGAGGCACAAGAGCTACTATTCCTGTAAATATGCTGTTTGAGAAGCAGGAGTTTTATAGATTTAGAGTGCATTCATCCAAACAGGCTTTTGGGTGTGTTAAACCGCTGCAGGCTAAGTCTTAATTGAAGCATAAAGTTCACTCCCAGATATTATCTCTAAATATATATCGCTAATTTGTTTAGTGCATTACACTTCAGTTGACTGTCATTAGCTCATATGCTTAGTATTCTTTTTGAAATACATAAACATTTTAGCTGTGATTTGATAAGAACAGTAGGAGACCTCATCAATAGAGTATTAGTGGCATGAATGGAATCACTGTTGTTATTTTCAGCGAGTACATATGATTCCATGTAACTTTATTCATTGTCATCACTTGTGCCTATGAAAATTTGATTCCTTCCCTCAGAGATATTTAATTTAGTATTACAATAAATTTATACTTTTATCAGCAAAGGCGACAAGGGCATATTGAAATTGATCAAAAAGTGACAGCAAATACACTTATAATTGTTTATATCATTTATATATATATATTATACATATATATATATATAAAATATATTATTGTATATGATAACACCCATACAGTGACATGCGAACGTTGGGACCCCTACAGAATCTGTGCAAATGGAATAATTTAAAAAAATAGGAGATCATACAAAAGGCATGGATTTTTTTCTTTAGTGAGCAGAGTAAGAATTTTACATAAAATAATATGTTACTATCGCCACAAGACAAAAAATAGCGTGAAAAGACAGTCACTGCTGGAAAGGTTCAAATATGCAAAAGATTCTGGAAAACTGAAGAATCTGCAGGACACAAAGGATTTTTCTGAGGAACAGTGCTCAGTTTAACTGTTCAGAACAAACAAGGAATGAACATAAACCACCATCACAAAACAAAAAAACAGTGGTAGATCATCCAGGTAACCACACAAAGTATTAATAACCAAGGGTTCCCAAACTTTTGAATAGGGTTATTTTAATAATTTCAGCTATTTTTTTGTCTTGTGGATTAAATGTAAACATCTTTTATGTAAAATATCTCATTCAGGTCAGTACTAAATAATTAATAACATGTATTTTGTATGATCTCTCTTATTTTGTTAAAAGTATTCACATTTTCACAGATTCTGCAAAGGGTTCCCATGCAGAAAATATATATTATATATATAGACTAGGATATATTATATATATATATATAGTTATAAATAAGAAATGCTTTGAACTTTTTAATAATAATGTTAGATCAGAACACGCATCCCAGGTTCCACAAAAAAATAGTAAGCAGCACCACTTTTCAACATTGATAATAATAAGTAATGTTCTTGAGCAGCAAATCAGCATATTAGTATGATTTTTGAAGGATCTTGTGACACTGAGGACTGGAGTAATGGCTGAAAATTCAGCTTTTCCATCACAGGGATAAATTACATTTTGAAATATATTCAAACAGAAACAGTTATTTTAAATAGTAAAAAATATTTCACAATATTACTGTTTTTACTGTATTTTTGATCAAATAAGTGTAGCCTTGGTGAGCATAAGAGACTCCTTCAAACACAATAAAAAAAAAGCTTTCCAATTTAGAACATAATGTAGTGGTTATATATTTATGATAAAAGATATATATATAGACTGTGTATATATATACAGTGGTACGGAAAGTATTCAGACCCCTAAATTTTTCACTCTTTGTTATATTTCACCCATTTGCTAAAATCATTTAAGTAAAAAAAAAAATCCTCATTAATGTACACACAGCACCCATATTGACAGAAAAACACAGAATTGTTGACATTTTGCAGATTTATTAAAAAAGAAAAACGGAAATATCACTGGTCCTAAGTATTCAGACCTTTGCTGTGACACTCATATATTTAAACTCAGGTGCTGTCCATTTCTTCTGATCAGCCTTGAGATGGTTCTACACCTTCATTTGAGTCCATCTGTGTTTGATTATACTGAGTGGACTTGATTAGGAAAGCCACACACCTGTCTAATATAAGACCTTACAGCTCACAGTGCATGTCAGAGCAAATGAGAATCATGAGTTCAAAGGAACTGCCTGAAGAGCTCAGAGATAGAATTGTGGAAAGGCACAGATCTGGCCAAGGTTAACAAAAAAAATTCTGCTGCACTTAAGATTCCTAAGAGCACAGCGGCCTCCATAATCCTTAAATGGAAGACGGTTGGGACGACCAGAACCCTTCCTAGACTGAGCTGGCCGTCCGGCCAAACTGAGCTATCTGGGGAGAAGAGCCTTGGTGAGAGAGGTAAAGAAGTACCCAAAGATCACTGTGGCTGAGCTTTAGAGATGCAGTCGGGAGATGGGAGAATGTTGTAGAAAGTCAGCCATCACTGCAGCCTCCACCAGTCGGGGCTTTATGGCAGAGTGGCCCACCGGAAGCCTCTCCTCAGTGCAAGACACATGAAAAAAACACCTGACGTACTCCAAGATGGTGAGAACTAAGATTCTCTGGTCTGATGAGACCAAGATAGACTTTTTGGCCTTAATTTAAGCGGTATGTGTGGAGAAAACCAGGCACTGATCATCACCTGTCCAATACAGTCCCAAAAGTGAAGCATGGTGGAGGCAGCATCATGCTGTGGGGGTGTTTTCAGCTGCAGGGACAGGACGACTGGTTGCAATCGAGGGAAGGATGAATGTGGCCAAGTACAGGGATAGCCTGGACGAAAACCTTCTCCAGAGTTCTCAGGACCCCAGACTGGGCCGAAGGTTTACCTTCCAAAAAGACAATAACCCTAAGCACACAGCTAAAATAACAAAAGAGTGGCTTCACAACAACTCTGTGACAACAACTTCTTGAATGGCCCAGCCAGAGCCCTAACTTAAACCCAACTGAGCATCTCTGGAGAGACATAAAAATTGCTGTCCACCAACGTTTACAATCCAAACTGACAGAACTGGAGAGGATCTGCAAAAAGGAATGGCAGAGGATCCCCAAATCCAGCTGTGAAAACTTGTTGCATCTTTCCCAAAAAACTCATGGCTGTATTAGATCAAAAGGTGCTTCTACTAAATACTGAGCAAAGGGTCTCAATACTTAGGACCATGTGATATTTCAGGTTTTTCTTTTTTAATAAATCTGCAAAATGTCAACATTCTGGTTTGCTGTAATATGGGGTGCGGGGTGTACAATAATGAGAAAAAAAGTTATAAATTTATTTTAGCAAATGGCGCAATATAACAAAGGAGTGAACAATTTAGGGGTCTGAATACTTCCGTACCCACGTATATATTTATATATCATATATATATATATGAAGAGTTAAGAGCCAAAAGCATCTAAGTGAAACTCTGAAATTTTTCATCTAAAATGGCATTTAATCAGGCCCCTCTATTTTATTCATGTATGTCACGTTATGATAGAAAAGGACTATACATTGCCATGAAAGTCAAATAGGACCTAAATATAGGAGCCTGATACAAACGCTAATTTTAGAAGAACATTTCAGATGGCACTTAGAGGCTTTTGCATCTGAACTCTTCATATATATATTTATTTATTTCTAATTTTGGTCCTGAATTTGAATTGGGGTCTTGCAAGTGAGAATGCGAGACAGAAGGAGTAAGTGTGTGTTGTATGTGGGAGGAATTAAGGCGTAGCACTCCAGTCCATTTATCCATTCACCATGAAGTTACAGCCATGCAAAACAAAAGCTAATAAATTATGCATGGCAAACATAGAAATAAAATTAAAACCACTTTCAACATGCCTATATGCTCAATGTCTGTCCTTGAAGATATGAAAGATTAACTAAGATCATTATGAAAATATATCAGGAATTCAACATAGAAACATATTAAAATGATAAACAACAGCAAATATAGACAGAATGTATAAGACATAATAATCAGTTTAAAAAGAAAAATGAAGTATTCAATCTTTTAAATAAAATGCCTTGACTTTAGAAGCACTCTGTCTGTTTGGTTGGATGGATGTAAGGCTGTTTGATTCAAATGTACAGTACTGTATCTCTGATATTATAATCATCTCAATCTAGCGACGTCTCTCTAGATTTGACGTTAGACGCAGTTAAGTTCCTAACGATGGTGAGCCCCACTGCTGGAAAGAAAGGGATTGTGGAAAACAGAAGTCAAAACAATTCAGAACACAAAAATAAGTGCGTTGACATGGCAATGCAAAGTGTGAGATTATCAATCTTTTTCATCTCTTGATTGCTTTACCAAAGCCACTTCCCTTCACTTGGTAGAGTACACAACTTGCGACCCACTTTTAGTCCAGATTAAGAGAGACCCTAATCCCATTCAGAAGATCCGATTAAACTGCTGCTTCGAGAAATCCACTCACACCTTATTTTTGATCTCTCCCTCTGAACCCCAGCAAATAACACAGAAATATAGTATATATATATATATACAGAATTATATATATATACCGTATATAGACATTGCAGTGATGGGACAGAACAGAAGATCTTTTTTAGGTAGGTATGAGGGTGTATGTATTGATTTATTCATTATTTTGGAACAAAATTGTCTCTATGTCCATGTTTTGTGACAATGACTTTAAAAAGGTAGTATGCCATTTTCCTTTACATGGTCAGGATTGGGGGTTATCAATTTATTTTAAATTTATAACCTAAATATGATTATTATTAAAAATATAAATATTCAACATATCAAAATTGAAAGCGGTTGAAATAATAATATAATTAATAATCATCCTATTTTTGATAATACACAAAACTAAAAACATATTTTTTAAAATCTTTTTGTTTTATTATTATCTGATGACTAACAGATGAATCAGCTCAAGGAATCAAGGTGTCAAGATTTGGTGGTGGTAGGCCCGTTAGCCCTGATGGAGATACGGGACTAACCATCTGTCCATAAAGTAAACTTATACATGCTTGAAAACAATCTGCATTGTATAAGGTGTTAGCTGAAATACATGTGGCTTGACGATTCTAAACATTTTTTCAGGTTTTTCCAGACCATTTAGCAAGCAGTCACAAATCAAGCAAGCCAAGTGTGTCTGAGATTCCCGAGAGCTTTAATAGCTCTGTATCTGTATCTTGTGGACAAACGCGATTCTGCAGCCTGTATCAGGCCATGTTCTCACATGACAGAGGAGAGTGCTGAAAATTTGAATCGCTGTAATTTCCTTGTAAACTAATAATCAAATACTTTTTCAAGAAAGACAGTGATTAGCCTGCAAGTGACTACGTGTCTTCATCAAGGCTTCTCTGTCAGCTTAATTTCCATGGCCCTCGTTGGAGCATCTCCAAATGGCTTTGGCTGCCATATTTAAAGAGGCAGTGAGCTATTCGGTGTAATTATCACTGATGTGTATGCTTGCGGTGGAGAGGCTCATTCCAAACTTGGACAACATTCAGATACAGTTATCTGCACAAGCTCTGGGATACCACACAGACATATGCAGGTACACAGACAAGGACACACGCACACACACACACACACACACACACACACACACACACACACACACACACACACACACACACACACACACACAAGACCGAAAGACAGAAAGAGAGGAGGCAGAGGCTGTAGAAAACTTCTTTTAAACACCATCGTTTTTTCCCATAATAATTTATGGCATCTCTCTACATGATGCAGCTTTGATTGGTGCTGTAACATTTGTAAATTCATGTTAGATTTTAAATGCAGATACCTCCTGTTTGCATGCCCACAACCATTGTTCAAATAATCATCATATCAAAGAATCCTATAAAATATATCATGATTTCCATTAGTTAAGCAAAAGTATCAAGCAGCACAAGTGCTTTCCACACTGATAATAGGAATAAATGTTTCTTGAGCACCAAATATTAATGATTTCTGAAGGATCATGCAACACTTGACAGCACATTACTTTCGATACTCGCGTCAGTATCGATATATCGATACTTTGGATCGATATGCCCATCCCTACAGCAGAGTCTCTATATCTCCCTGCTGGTAAGTCGCATAAATGATTGCTCCGTCTTAAAAACTAAGTTTGAATTGTTTTCAAGCCCAAGTTTAAACTACACATACGTTTACTTATTTTGTCTGTCAGTTATTTGTGATGATAAAATGAAGTGTTTATTGGCCTGCTTGTGAACTCCGAACCTCTGTTTATTTAATTTAGCTAAGACGTCTCATGCAACATCGATGTAATGTATTCTAACCAGCCTTTTGGTCGTGTTTGTCCCAGGTATGTGTTTTGTTCGGTTTTGTCATGATCGGTGTTAAAATAATATCAGCTATAGTTGAATGTTAGCTATTAGCACACGTCTTGTTATGCTCTCGCACGTGCTGAAGTGTGTAGCGGCGTCATTTTAGGGCTGCATTCTTCCCGTTCTGTCTTTCTTTTATACAAAATATGTAAAATATTGGTCACTTAAGTTTACAGTTTCTCTGTATTAATGTAAATTGATTGTATTAGTTTTTTTTTTTGTTTTATTTTATTTAATGTGTGCTTTATTTTGAGGTTTTTGCCCACTTTAAGTCACGTGCACTTTTGAGAAAATGTCAGCAGCAGAGTCTCTATATCTCCCTGCTGCTAAGACTTCTCATGCAACATCGATGCAATGTATTCTAACTAGCCTTTTGGTCGTGTTTGTCCCAGTTTTGTCTGTCAGGCCCAGTAAAGCATCCTTGAGTGACCATCCACCTGATCTCAGTCTGAATTACTCCAACACACACATATTCCCAAAAAAAGTGAGGGCAATCTCACCCACATCATTATAGAAGGTGCAACGTGCATCCTTATCAGGGATATTCCATTAGATATTACATATCTATTGTAAAAATCGGTGAACACAATAGAATTGACTACCCATAATCTGAATGACGTGAATGGCAAATAAAACAGTAAAGTCAATCTCAAAATAAACTTGAGGGTTACATCTGTATAATTAATCAAGAATGTCCAACTTCACAAGACTGGTAAAACCGCCCTAGTGGTTGTGAGGCGTTCACACACTGGATCATTAAACATCAGAATTACATTGTGAGATCACATTGCATCATGAGCAACATCAAGGCCAGAGGATGACTCACATCTGAAAAGGACTCCACAAAGACCTAATTAATTTAAAAAGGGTTTTACTAAAGTACAATGATTTCAAAAGTAAACATGTTAATGTCATATATGCTTTAGTACAGAGAAAAATCACTATAAGTAATTCATAAAAAAAGGCATAACAGCATGTATGTGGGGAAAAATATCACCTTCAAAGTTATGTTAGGTTACGCTCAGCCCTACAGACGTCTTATCACAGAATTATGAACCATTCAAACAGTCTTTGTCTTTAATTATCTTTTGTCATGATTTATGTGAACTGCTACGGTAATGACTCACAAAATCATTAAAAAGCATTTGCTAAATTACAAATAATGATGCGGCATCTTTAAGACAGATGTGGTGACTGTGGGGAAAGCGAAGTCATGGCTGTCAGATATTTTTAATCTACAATTTGCTGAAGAATCATGTTGAGCATCTAAAACTGTCTTTTTGTACCCCTACTTTAATAAGCAATGGCACTGCATGCAAACAGTTAAAAGTCAGCAAGAACTGGAAATCGACCGACTTGTTTTCTCTGTTGTGAGATATATCCGAGTGAACTGGCCTGTCGAACAAGAAGAGATGGGACTTGATTTTATTCATTGGATGTCATTGGATTGTTATGTACACATCACCAGAGATGTCATTGCGATGGTGAGGGGACGTGAACGTTTTTGATTAAAGATTATAAGGGCGCATGAATTGAAAAATGTAATGTTCATATAAATCATTTATAATAAATGCTGCAATATGGCATACAAAAATAAGAATAGCCAATTTTGATTTCATAGTGACTTCAAATGGGTCTTTTCTACGCTTATGTATTCAGCTCAGCTTCCCTCCAAGTTTTGTATTTATCTTCCTCTCTCTTTTTCTGTCAGAGATGTATTTTTGTGTTTGTCCACTGTGTTGTTTTGATGTTATGATGTATGCAGTTATCTGTCAGTGACAGCTGGTGGGACTTGTTTACTTGAGCTCAACAGGAGCTTACACGTCTGTACCTACTTGTCACCTCTCTGCCATGCCATAACTTAAAGAAGACATGCTAATGAAACTCTGGGCCTTCACTGCTGCCAACTCCACTGACATGCTCTCAGAAACATCCCGTCAACTTCAGTCAGGCTGCTGAAGACTGGAGTGAGGTTCTGAACCAGTCATAAGGGAAGCCATATGAAAGAATCGTTCATAAAATATGTCCAAGCAATGAAAGGAGGCAAGTTTGTAGAAAAGATGTCTGCAAGAATAAGACATCTAGTAGATGATGAAGAAAAAGATCTGGCTGCTTTCCACAGTCACACAGCAGCTGAATAAAGTTATCAGTCTCATTCCTGACTACTACAAGTTACAAAGAAACTGAATTGTGAGACCAAGTTCAGTTTTTTTATGTTCTGTATGCATTTAACTGTAGTCTACAACTTTTTTTCATGTCATTGCATAATATATCAATGACATATTGTCAATGACATAATGCCATTATATGTGAAGAACTTCTGTCAAACAAAGTATTATTATACAAACTATTTATAAAAGAAAGGTTGGCGAATGACACATCTTCCCTGGTAGCACACGCACATCACAGAGACGTCTATTTGATGTTGCAAGACTAATTTTAGTTTTTGCTCATCTGCAATACATCTATAGGACATTTCCTATTACATGTCAAATAGACATTTAGAAAATGTCTTTAAGATGTTTATGATTTATAATGTATGTAAAAACTGGAAATCTTAAAGACATCTGTTAGATGTTTGTACTCAGCAGATGCTTTCCAGATGAAGTGATCTTTAACAGACATCTTGCAGACGTACACTCTTAAAAATAAAGGTGCTTCACGATGCCATAGAATAACCTTTTTGTCTAAATGGTTCCATAAAGAACCTTTAACATCTGAAGAACCTTTCTGTTTCACAAAAGGTAAATTGAGGCGAAAGAAGGTTCTTCAGATTACAAAAAGTAAGAAAGAGATGGTTCTTTAAAGAACTTTGACTGAATGTTTTGAACAAAATATGGTGATCTATGTCAGGGATCTAAAAATAGGACCCCGAGATCCTCTTTCCTTTCAGAGATTTAGCTCCACCAATCAAACACACTGAGCATGCTAAGCAATGTCTCAGGATCATTAGAAAATCACAGGTAAGTAAGTTTGATCAGGGTTGGAGCTAAACTCTGCAGCGCATTGGCCTCAAGGGCAGATTTGAGGGAAGACCGGTTCTATGGTCACTGAAGAACCTTGGAAGTACTTTACTTTTAAGAGTGTATGTGTGCTATCTGGGTTTAAGTCTTTGGACATACAAGACTGAAAACATGGACAAATGGACGGAACATCACCGCGTTGTACACTTTCTGCAAGCTACATCTATGCGCCAGTAGGTGGCGAAAAGTTATTAGTGAATCAATGAATCATTCATTCAACCGATTCGTACAATTCCCTGATTCATTCATTGGGACGCAGCATCTATGAGTGAGTCATTGAATCATTCACGCAAGCTATTTGTTCAACAAAACTAATTTACACTGACAACACTGAATTGCATACAACTCTAACTTATTTTACCATATCTTTGTATGGCAGAAACAAAAAGAGTATTATGGGCAGTATGTGAGTGATTCACTGGAGTTTTTGAATCGATTCGTTCAAAACACCAATGGAACTCCACTCCTGGAGAAGCAAGACAGCTGGTTTGTTTGGGACAATTTTTGTTCGCGAAGCAAAAATAGAAATCTGGGAATATTGTGCCTAAAATATAAGTTACTCAGTGTTACCATCTTGTTTATTCAACCGTTGTATTCATTCACATTCCCTATGGCTGAATCTTCAGAGCTCTTGGTCCTGTGATTGCTTGTGATTTCAAAAGTACAGAAATAAATTTAACGCCATCAGCGTGGTCAGCTTTACCCACAAAGCAATCCCCCCCCCACACGTTTATAGGCTATTCTGGTTTGCACTCAGACTTAGGCCTGTATGTTTACCATCGTGGAGACGTCTATTCAATGGGCGTGTAAGTTAGAATTAAGTTCTAATTTAAGAAATCAGACAATATAGTTACTTAACCAAGGCGCGAGTAACAAATAAACACTATATTGGAAGGCATTCGCCGTGTCTGTTTTCTGGATGCATGTATCATGAAACCGATTAAAATAAACAAGACTGGAACGAGTGATATAAACATAATTTAATAATTAAGTAAGGAATTAAGTTGAAGATCTTACCTGACTTTGCTGTAGTCAACAAAATGTGTAAATCCATGATAGCATGTGAAAATTACAGTTTGGTATTCAAGAAAGGTCAAATAATAGGAGAAGCGTTGTGGAGAAAAAGAACATGCCACAATACACAAATTAGATTAAATATGTTAGCTAGGATGTGAGGAAAAAATGGGATACAAAAAAAAATCACAAAATACATATGTGAAACACACATTTACCTGACCTTCTCAAATAAAATATAGTCCCCGCCATTAAGTTTTAGTTTCTTTTGATAATCCTTTACACTTGTACTTCACAACATGGAAGAAAAAAAATATAATTTTTTTGTTTAAAGCTTTATTAATCCTCTTGGGGCAATTAATTCAGACTTTCGTGGTGCTTCACATATACAACACTTAACACACACACATACAAATACTCAAAATATACCAAATACATAGGGGGGAGGGATTAAAATACATAAAATAAATAAATAAAATAAATAAATCATCTAAAACAACTAAATTTATTACATAAATGTATTGCTTCAGGCACAAAAGTAAATTTGTACTTATTTGTGGAACATCTAATTGACCTTAAACATCTCCCAAGGGGCATCCACTCAAAATAATAATTCAAAGGGTGTGTGCAGTCTCCTATTATTTTATGTGCCATCCTCATCACTTGCTGTTCATAATAAGATGTAAGACTTCACAAGGGAACACCTAAAATGTTTGAGCACGTATTAACAATTCCTTGCAAACGATAACTCGTTTTTGTTCTTTGTAGACAATAAGGAAAACCTACAAATAATGGAAACGGACAGGATTCTTTCAACAAATTAATTATAGAAAGTCCTGAGAATGCCTCTCTGTACATTAAAATAATTCAGCTTCCTCATCACAAACAATCTTTGATGTGACTTTTTTAATGATTGCATCTGTATTTTGATCAAACTTCAGCCTATTATCAATAATCGTTCCTAAATACTTGTATTCCTCCACTACATGAACCTGTGTGTCATTAATGACCACCCTTTGAAGTGCAAGTGTTTTCTTACTAAAACTGATGATCATCTCTTTTGTTTTTGACACACTGAAATCTAATTTCATCCTATTACACCATAAAATAAAATTATCCAAAACCGGACCATATTCCTGATCTGGATATAACAGCAAAGACAGAAGCACAGTATCGTCTGCATATTTTACCAAATAACAATGTTTTACAAACTCTGACAATCATTTGTATTTAATATGAAAAGAACAGGAGAAAGTACACAGCCTTGTGGTGAACCTATAGAAATATTTAACGTGTCCCCATTAACTCTAACCCTTTGTTTCCTATCTGTTAAAAAAATCATAATCCATAAAACTAAACCATGGTTAAAATTAAACTAATACATTTTTGCCCTAAAATAATAGTTTGCAAAAAATGTAATTCAGACGAAAAGCCCGCAAACAAAAGCCATGCAAAGGCTCCACTATTTTCCAGATGTCGACTGAGAGCATTCAACAAAAACAGTTTTGCATCCTCTACGCCTCTTCCAGCGCAATATGCGAACTGCAACGGATCTAAGGGTGGTCCAACAACTGTCAACACATACTTTTTGATCTCTTTTTCAAAAGCCTTCATGACCAAAGAAGTCAAGGCAATAGGACGGTAATCATTCAACGATTCTGGCTTTGCTTTTTTAGATATAGGTACAAAAATTGAGCTTCTCCACAAATCAAGTACCAACCCTAGATTTAGAGAAGACTGAAAAAGTAAGTGGAGAACTCCACTAAGCTGTTCAGCACAGTGACTCAGTGTTCTACCACATATGCCATCTAGGCCTGGGGCCTTATTAAGCGGTGTAGCCTTCAACTGTTTCAATATATCAGATGGATTCAATTTAAAATTGTTGTTATACCGTGATTTAAACTATAAATGTACAAACATGATTTCCAAAGTAACTCCCAAAACAAGCAATAGTAATTTCGAGGAACAAATGTGAAGGCTATCAGACAGACCAGCACAGGGACTTTAATTTGGCACAAGAGGCTATCAGTTGGATGCTCATAGCATGACGGTACAATAAGAGGCTTTCCTTTACTCTGTGGCCTAACATTCAATCAGACTGCATATCTGAATCCAGCTGATATTTCTCCAGAACAATGAATTATCTCTTTAAATCCCCATGAACACAAGCACCATGAGAAGGAGGTTAATCATGGTCACTAACCACGCTGTGCACTGTTCAAAGGACAAGGTTGTTTGATTGTCTTCAGCATGCTGTGTTTTCTTATCTCAGGAATTCATAAGTCAGGCGAAACTATTCCTGTGCAGCTGACTGAGCTGCACTTTGTAGTAAATCTCCAAATAGCATCCAGAAGAAGAAAACATATGCTGCATCTTGTGTTAAAAAGATGGTGATAACCATCTTTGGTGAGCATAAGAAGTAATGTTGCATTCTAGAGATGCCGGAGACTGTTTGATGATTCCTGCTGCAGGTCTTTTTTATCAGGTCTATCGGCATGTATGCAATATTGCACTTTAAAGTGAAATAGATTGAATTCACGAGTGAAAAATGGATTTGCGAAGATGACATCCACATGACAGACGTTAGCACGTAAATTTGTTGGTCTCAGAACGTCATGTTGAATCCTGTCAAGGTTTTCCTCAGAATTTGTCATGTCTTCCTTGATTACTTGGATCATTTGGAGTTGGTAGACAACGCAGCATGACAAGTCAATTTCAATTTAATTTCAATCAAAACAGCAACGCCTGTTTTAACATGTTTCCATTAAAGAGAACAGCTGTAGTTTCTGGAACACAATAGTGGGCAAATTTGCTAATAGGCATCCCACGGCTTACAGGCATGTGTTTAACCAGCGTCAAGAGAAGGTAAAAGACGTGCAGTGGCAAACATGCCTTTGAATGCGAACAAACGCTTAACTCAAAACATTTGGGAATCCAAACAGTGTTTTGCGCCGTGTTCTACATGGTTGCCTACGTCTTCTCCGTAAGGTTTTTCAATAATGCATATCTGAAGCCAACAGGTTTTAGATGAGAAAACAGCATGATTCAGCTGCTATTGCTGATGTATTCTTTTTAACATGCTACATCGTTTCAAACAATGTCCACTATGTCTTGATATAAATTAAGTTGCTTTGTTTCTGTTGTCATAAAGTGAAGTGAACACTGAACAAATCATCTGTTCGGGATAATATCTGTGTGCTTTTAAAGCAGACAGTGTTGATGTCTCGTAGTAAGTGCTGCATATACAAGCTGTACCCAATTAACCATTTGAACATTTAATCCAGCAGGCCTCCCATCCCTGAGCTGGGTGGGAGGGCCCCTTTCCCAGCATGCACTCTTCCAGATAAGCAGAGATGGAGATGCAAAGCTGCCTAATATAATTGCATATTAGCTGGCTCAGGCCTGAGCTCCCAGTGGGGCTGTTAATTTATCGCAACCAATTTAAATTCCTGCCACTTTCTAATATCACTAATGAAAGGCCTCTCCCTGCACTAAGAGTACATTTGAGCTTTCTCATTCAGGCACAAGGTACATTGAACTCAACTAAATGCACAGAAAGCAAGCAGGAACAAATCGTCAACAAATGTTTACCATATGTCACCTAAGCCCTAATTAGTGCAAGCAGAACATTGGACAAAAGAGTTTGTTGGAGTGTAGCACACAAGAGTGCCCTCACTGGGATTCATTTTAGAGGCATAATGTGCACAATTAAGCTCCTTTGTAGCATGCTGCAGCTCTTCAGAGAGCAATAAATAGAGATCTTTCAGAAAATTAGTCACAACTGCATGTTTGCTGGAGGTGCGTGTGTCAGCATGAGATCTCATCAACAGCATGCAGCTAACTGAAGATGGCAGGCTTCACCTTTACAATGTTTTGTTTCTGTTGCTTACAAAACTGAACGAATGATTCCAGAAAGAAAAGTTATCATGATATACAAAGTGAGATTTATGTGCTCCGTTTAAAACCTGCCGTAATTACCTTTTGCTCTGACGGCTGTGACTGCTTTCAGACATTTTATTGTCCTGAGAGGGCAGTATGGGTGTGAACTGGCAGAGAAGGGGTGACGTAAAGGTCTTCAAAAAATACTCTGCACCTACAGAATGTTCTCCATTTAGATTGAAATAAGAAATAGAGGTGAGAAAATCAATGCATCCAGTCCGGACTTGTCAGTCTCACTAAAAAGAACAAAGATATGCTCTTTAGACGTTTTCTCGCAACAGCGAAAAACAGAGCAGGCTCCCTGGAGACCGGCTTCATGCAGAGACCTAATAGTGTTAGAGAAAAATAGCATCCACTGACTATTGCTTGTTGATTTATTCTACGCGATCATCGTTCCTGTAATCATAATTGGATTTTATGAAGGAAATGAAGCTTGATGAAAACAATGAATGAAAGAAAATACCTTTTGAGTTGAGGCTGAGATGTTGTAAGTGGTACTTTGAGATGTATGAGGCTAAAACCAAACTCATTTAACAAAGCTTAGTATTAAATGGTAGACCAGTTGGCACAGACCTCTCAATAAAGCTGTCAAGCTAACCATGATTTCTTGAGCTTCACAATAGGTTTTCTAGTAAATCTGATCAATACTTAACTGTATCTAGCCATGTGCTTTATATATATCGCTTAAGTTACTCAGACATCAGTGAGTGAGTTTGCATTCGCTTCATATTCCCCTTCCATGCCATGGCTTCTGGGAAGGGGTGCAGCGAAAGTGCTTAGTTTCCATTCTCGTTATCAGGAAGGCAGTGGGAGATGATATATCACAGGCACTTACCAAGTGAAACTGACAAATGAAATGGCATTGGGCTGTGGACAATGCCTGTTTAATGGAAGTGGCCCTCAGTCTAACACCAAGCTGCGGAGATGAGATGAAATCTGTAGTGAGGCCTTTCATGCAGATGCTGCTGTCCTTGATAACACAGCAACTCTTATGAGAAGAAAGAAACGAATGTGGAGTAAAATATATATTGAAAAAACTTAGTCAGTCGTTTTTATGGAAGTCCCACTGTGAGTCAGTCACCTGTCTGTGCAACTTAACATCTTCATTTGCACTTTTGTAGTCTCACCTTTACTTGTGAATACCGGCTGGTTCCAAGTTAGCCTTGATGACTCCCACTGATAAAGGCATCTGTTATGTAGTTTCATCCTCAGACGTTAGGCCCACGGACTGTTGGCTAAACGTCTGATGCATAAGGCAAACAAAATGGGAAACACTTTGGTAGTTTCAAAGTTGTCATCTGATTGGTTCTACAGGAATTCTATAGGACTTTCAAAAGATGTGTGCGCTGCTTCCATTAACAGTTCATAACCTGCCTTGAAACAAATCAATTGTGATGCCAAACCCCCTAATGGAAGAAGAAAGCCGTTGTGTGTACAACCGTAGTCCTGTTCAGATGGTGGACGTCTGTAATCTGTTTATTTTTACAGACAAATTTTTACGTCTGTAAAAATAAATGTACATGCCACCTCAGTGATAAAACTTGTGGATTCGGATGGCGATTTATTCACAGTGAAGTAGCAAGTTTTGTTATCCTATAAACATGGGGCCGTGCTGCTCACGTGGTCAACATGATTGTCTGCTTTAAATAAAATGTCATATGCTTTGAATAATAAGAATAAAGTCATATTAAATTTATTAATAGGCAAATAATATCCTTTTTATTATTTGATTATTTAAATCTCCTGTTTAAAAATGTCTTTAAAGATGTGGAAATAAGCAGAAATAAGTTAATGCAACATATGTTTTGCATACAGTAAACAAAGCTGCTTGATTTAAATGTTTTTGTGTATATAATTTTATACATTTTAAAATTGTATTCGTACCTGTTGCTGCCATAATAATGGCTATTTCGAATGTTTACTTGCTTTTCTTTTCTGAGTTCTTTTTGTTCTCAACATCTCCCACTCGCTGTAGTGGAGCAGTGATGCAATATGGTTGTTGTACATTTTTTCCAGCATTTCAGTAATACAATCTTTAAAATGCATGCAAATTCCAGTACAGTGTTACTGTACAGTGCTCAGATTTAAACAGTGACTTTTGAATTGATCCCTTCTTGTAAACTCAAGAGATGTGGATTCGGACAGCAGTTAAATTACCACATGACCCTGGTGTTTGTCAAAAAACAGTAGGTAATTGAGCTGAGGATTTTGGGTGCTGGGCAAAAAACATTGACATTCTGGATTCGGACAGCAATAAATTCAGACTAACCTCTGTAAAGGTAGAAACTAGCTTACATCGCCATGAGAAACAGTTACTGTCTGAATATGGCTTTTGACAATGAGTACTTATCAGGACCAACTAAACACTGGATTTTCAAAAGTATGTGAAGTTCAGGGCATAGCCTCATGATGACTGAAGACGATGTTCTTGAATTAATGATTTATTGGTTGCGTGCTGGTCTGTTATTGAAGGGACATCAACTTTACATTTTCACACCCCAAAACGTGACATGGAACAAAATTGTCATTGGTTGCTTTACATGTCGGTCAGACAGCCTCTTGTGTGGTCCTTAGCCAATAAAAGCTGCTATGGAGTCCAGACCTAATACACAGAGTTCCGGCATGAAACTCTAGATGGCGCAGTCCGATAGGTCTAACTCAATCTGACCTAATGACATCATTAGCACATGGCACAGCTGATTGGTTCTCTCCTTTATCGGTAGCCAATGAGCTCACTAATCAACATTCAAATATATGACTAGTGCTTGCAGTAGCAGTTGCAGCTTGCTTCAGAAACCCTCCACCTTCCCCAGCTCCACCTGTATAGATCTGCTACGAGGTGATTCGTGTATGCTATATGGGGGTTATTTAATGTATTTTATATTTGCAGCAGCAATATTTCTTAAATGCTCACAGCAGCATATTGTGGATGTATTGGCAGTAGCAAGTCTCGGTAGCAGATCTGTTCCGCCAAGACCAAATACATTAACATTGTCATGTACATTACCATGCCAATCCCTCCAAGAGTTGTCATGACAGAAATGCTGTCAATATGAAGGTCTGGCTACACAAGGCTTGGTGTGATATAGCTGTGCAGATTATGGAGAGTTTATAAAAGTTTGGTAGCTAATTGCGCAAGGGTGACATATAACATTGATCGACTTGTTTTGTCTTACTGTTGGATAGTACCTTTTTCTGTGTGACTTTAAGAGATCAGAAGCCTGTTTCTAAGAGCTCTGGAACAAAACAGTTAGCCTTTCCACCTGCTCAGATCTTAATTTTAATGAGGGTTAATGATTTGACTATGCAAGGAGAAGAGAAGTGAGAGAAACTATGACCTGTTGTGGAGAACCTGGATTAAAATACAATTAAGCTAAGCTATCCACAATGGGCCTGGACCTCACAGTGTCACGCAGCGTTCAAAGAGATGAGCCTAGAACAAGCTCTTGGAAATTTGAAGCAGCATATTTTAACCTTGGACACTCTTCACTCATCATAAGAAATGACCTGCACAAAATCTGTTTTCTGTGTTCATAAAAGGGAACATGAAAATTCTGTCATCTTTAACCATCATGATGTTTCAAACCTGTTTGACATTCTCTCTTCTGTATACAGTATATGTATATACATATGGCTATCAATGCTGGTGCATTTTGCACTCTTTCCATTCAGTCACATTTATTGTAGATTGCGTACAATCACAGCTCTGGTAAAGTATGTTTTCTTTTGCCATGATGCTGAAGATTCTGCAGAAAAGTGCTGCACAAAACACTGATAAAGTGAATCTGCTTACTTGGTACCTTACGAAATACTTAAGTGCAGTACCAATACGTGTTCATAGCCACTGAAAATAGATATTGTGTAAAAGATCAATCTTGGACATGTAAAAATCACATTTGTTCAAACAAAAACTGTGATTAATTAGGAAATCAATATTTTTGCCCGGTACTCTAATATCCTTGCTGCTCTTCTTCATGTAATGAAGGGGCCACGGGGCTGTCAAGCTACAAAATAAAACACCTTCATAAAAGCAGTCCATATGACCTGTGTTCTATATTCCAAGTGTTCTGAAACCATTCAGAGCTTTGTGTGGGGAACAGACCAACATTTATGTTATTATTCAGTGGTAATCAACTTAACTGGAAACTTAAAATAAACTGCAAAAATAGGACATTGATGCCAAACACCATTGGGTCTCATGTATCCAACATCAGATACTGTAATACAGTGCATCTAATGGCAACACATTTGATTTGATTTGAGAACTATACTGGAGTTGAAGTTTTTCAGAGTGACTTGAAATAGAGTGAATTGGGCCACTTCTATAATAATTCTATGGAGCTTTTTAGTTATTTTGGAAGCTAAACAGCCCCAGTCCCCTTTCACTTCAAATGGAAAAGAGTGGCCATAACATTCTTTAAAATTGCACCTTTTGTGTACCACAGAAAGAAGTAAGTCATATTGATTTGGAATGACATGAAGGGTGAGTAAATGATAACATGATTTTCATTTTTGGGTGAACTCTTCCTTTAATTGCACAGCTATTGTTTAAACTTTGCAGCGTCCAAAGAAGAAGAGAGGAGCCGGGCCTCATGTTGATCACTCTGAAGTCTTTTCCTCCAGGGTTTGTGATAACAGATTTTATTCCCTCATATATACGTATATATATATATATATATATATATATCACACACAGGGGCCTGAAAAGGGAAAACAAACATGCAGTTTCCACTTCAACACAGTAGTCTAAACCTCAGTCACCTCGCTGATTTGTCTAAATTTACTCAGTTATCAATAATACAACGTGAGTGAGGCTTACTAAAAAAGGCTCTGTGGTTTTTAATTGCCGTTCATTCATAGATCGATTTCAATTCAAAGTGGGAATAATTTAAAATGAAATTACTTGTGAGGCTTGAGGGAGAAAAAATGGTGACTTCACTTGGATGATGCAAAGGGATGAAATACATGATCTGGTTTGTGAAAGAAAGATCAATGTGTAGATTATTTTTGTTTTAAAAAAGAGAACGTTCTACTATGTATCCATTCCAATTTCCTCATCAACCAGAATTTTTGACCATGATTCATAATCAATGATAAGTCTATGGCTAAAAAGTCTTGATTTTTCAATTAGAGATGTTGTCCTTGTAGAAAACGCTAGCAGCAGACGAAAACTGAGGAAACATCTCATTGTACGAATGAAATTGGCATGGCAACGAGACTGCATTCAACCACTTGATATAATGTGGTGTGTGTTGCTATGCTAGGATGCTAATTCTGCAACAAAACACATGGTTCTTTGTTTAGTCAGGCACTAATGAATCCTCCTGCTGTCTTCCCATCTTGATAGATGAGCTGTTGATACGGTGGGATATCTGTCGCAGACACAGCAACCTCCCTGGAGGAAACTGTGTGGGACCCCCTTTGATACTTATCAAAGTTCCCGTTGAAAGACTGTCCCCTGCTGCGCTCAAGCTCTCCCCGAGAGGGAGGGCCCTCAGTCTGGGGCCCAACTTACTCAGCAGGCCCTTTTTCTGAGATTTACCAATTGTTTACCATGTCGGACGAATCAGCTTCACACTGAACTCCCTCATCTACAGCGCCCTCTACTTCCACCAAAGAGCCACAATGAGAAGATGAAGGACAGGAGAAAGCCAAAGCTTTAATGAGGAGAGTGGAGCAGATAGCCAGAATGCTGCACAGGGAATAAATGCAGCAAGAGATAAATAAATAATCATAGTCGGTGCAGCCAAGCGTAACGAGTGTTATGCCTGTGTTCCCTGGAGAGACACAAGGCTTCAAGGTTGTATATGCACAATATATATGTTGGGTTGAGGAGTGGACCTATCACCTGTGCAGATGTGTGCAGATAGCATCAGGATTTCTGTGTGAGCCAGGTCATTAAAGACGTCTCACTAGAGATCTGCACCATGCAGCACTTTTTAAAGACAGCCAACCAACCGGCCATGATACACTTTTCAAATGGTCCTGACACAACAGGATGTTAAAACAGGTTTTAGCGAGATGGTATGTTCAGTGCCAAATGTTTGTTTGATGTACCAGTTGCTTTTCAAATAATTGTTACCCATCAGTCTAATGGACTAAGTTATACATCTTCTGTCATTGTCTATTTTTATCCATCATGTTTGATTTAATTTATGTGATTATTATATAGATGTATGCCATGTCAGCCTGATATAACAAATTTTAATGATAATTCATATATACAATCTTATCATTTAATGATTGAATCAAAATTAAAATATGTATAATAATTTTATATATAAAATAAAATAATAGTATATGTAATAGTTTGTATATTGTTTAAATGTTTTTTTTTATTATTTGTCAATCAATATCCGTTATTTATCATATGATCATTTTAAATAATATGTACATTTTTTACTGCACAATATAATTATATACTATATATAATACTTTATTATACTGTATATAGTATATTTAAACAATCTAATATTTTTTTTTATAAGTAAAAATTACAGTCAGACATAGAAGCCACAAAGTACCAGGTGAAGATGCTAATTTTATTATGTTCTTTTTTTATTCCTGTCATAAATACTGTCAATGTTTTCAAAATTCAGTAAATGACAGGCAGTTTCCAGTTGCAACCTTATATAATATGATATAATATAATTAGAAATGTATAATAAGTAGAAATGCGTCTGCAGCAGTACAGCACTGCGTATTTGCTCAAGGCTATGTTTTATGAAGATTCTTATTCAGGATATGATATGTATACATACTAAATAAATAAACACATGCATACACATATAAAGACCTTCATATTTGTTATACATATAACAACAAATTGTCGTACATATGGTATGACTGAAGCGGATAAAGTTTCCTGAGGCATTCTTTATATCTTAGTACAAGAATACTCTGTACCAAACCCCTTTCTTTGGTCCTCAGTGATGCACTCATACATAACCGTGCTTGCTTTTTTTCTCTATAATGTTCTCCTTTATTATGTACAAAAAGCCTTGACTAACAGATAGCCTGGTTTGCTTCCTGTACAGACACTTCCTGTGCTCTGTGATCTTAAGATCTGCATAATGCATTTAGATGTTTGGCAGGTGGAGGTGTGGGATGGTGTCCTCCTCTTCAAAACTAGGCTTAACATCCAAATCCTCTCTCATAAGATTCAGCAGTCTTTGCAGTGGTGATCCGTGGTGGTGTACGCTGCAATTCTGGGAGGTAAATATAGGCTGTGTTGAATCACACTGGCATGTACGAGGTGTGACATTTACGAGTGCTGAGAGAGTCGCAGGAGCCCTGGCTGCGAGACAGCTGGAAATCAGTGCCGGCATGCAAAACCTAATAACAACACTGATATTTACTCTCTCTCTCTCTTCGCTCTCCCTCTGACTTGAATGTCTCCCTCTCTTCGATTCCTTTGATTTTCATCTTTCCTCATGGGGGCAGCACATCTCCACATTTGATGGAATGTGATAATCCTCTCATGCCCCCCACACAGAGATTCACTTCATTCTTATTTTCGTTTTTTCCCTTTGCATCTTCTCTCTATACTCTTCTGAAATCTTTTCTTTTTTCCTTTTGTGAGGGGCCACCGTGAGTCAAGCTCCACTGCTTTACCAATTCCATCAAAAGGCTAATCAACAATTTCGGAGTGGGGCAGTTCTCAGAACAGTCATTCTTTCTGTGCCCAACCGGCAATCCAGCAAAAGCAAGCAAGCGCTGCAGTAATAGACCTTGAATTACAATTAATCCTGCCTGGCTCGATTTGCCAATAGTAATTCCAGTGCTGCGAGAGCGGGACCGGGTTCGGGCTCAGCTGGAGACTGCAGGGGTGGAGAACGAGGCAACCAGAGTGAGAGAGAAAGAGTACAAATGATTTAGAGCCATGTTACCTGTCACTCAGGCAAAAATTACAGCTCCTTTACGGCCTCGGCAGACCGGGCCATTAGTCTTTCAGGTGCTTATTTTACATTTGTCACCGTGTGTAGCCCAGCACCATAACACACCATTGTTTCAGAGTACATTTTGAGAATCTCTGCATTGCCTGTGCTGAAGGTATAAGTTGTTTGATGTGCAGGCCAAAGCAGAGGGAAGATGAGGAGGATAATGGGAAACCTCTGAGCAGCAGGTTGATTTCCTGCCAGGAGTCTGCTGAAGTGCCCAAGGTGCTCTCTGGTATTTAGATTAGGAGGCAAAGAGGGATTTCATTAGTTGTTTATCTAGAATCTGTGAATATGTTATGCTGCTTTTTGTCATCTTTTCAGAAACCGCTTGATTCATGCTGTTTAATGCGTGACTTTCAATGGATGGAAAAAATGTTGAGAAAAATATCTTATAAAAATATTTTCATTTGTGTTCTGAAGATCAGTGAAACTAACATGGTGGGCATGAGTAAATGACAGAATTTTCCTTTTTCCCTGAACTACCCCTTTAAATGAGATGAAATGGTAATGTTGAGACTTTTCTGTTCTTATCAGAGTAGTCATTCACTTGTCAGGTTAACTGTGTGGGAACTCTTTTTATGATACCTTAGCTTAAGACACATACCGGAGTGGTCTGAAGTGCCAACAGACAAGGGCATATTTCAAGTCTAAACCTTTATTCTCTCTTTTAAATTGTCTTCCCTCCAACTCTGTCCCCCACATTTACAGCTCTAGATTCAAAAACAGCTTTATAATGGTTCCTTTCAGGCTGCGGGGAATGCACAGGGAGTTTTTTTGTCTAGCTCTTTTGATGACAGATTTTTTAAGAACTGCCACAAAAGACTCTTGCTTTTTTGTTAGTCATTGAGGCTTTTGTAAAAGGAAATATAGTCCCTCTCTAGATACAGCTAATATTTAATCATGTGGTATGAATCAAAGAGCCTTTTTGACCCTTTCATCTTGATTCTCTAAATAGCTGTCTCACATACACATGGAAACATTTGTACATAAAGCCAAATATGTGACACAGTTGTGCTGGACAGACCTCCCACCACTAATAGAGAAAGAGAAAGAGTGTTTGGAGAGAGTGGGTTTGGGATCTTTACTTGTTTATAACAATCCTAGTGTACCCGGGCCATAATATTTTGATGAGCATTGAGGAAATAACAAAGTAGGGATATGTCAAGATGCTTCAGCTGTCAGTTCAGTAGACACAATTATAGCTGTACAAACACTCAGGCACTCTCATATAGTCAGTCTGCCATTAGTAGGCCAACATGACATCTACAAAGCTCTAACGGAATCAATAAAGTGATGGCAGCCGGTGGAACATGCTTGACTTGCTTTTATTAGCAATCGCATGAAATCTGTCACATGTGTTGCTCGTTTCTAACATGTTTGATTGGGGCTTATGTGCTCTTCTGTTGGTTCAACAGAGTTTATGATAATGACATGCAACCAAATCGGCTTTAGTTTTACTTAGCAACAGACATTGTTCATTACAAAGATTGTAGGCTTTGCCATATAAAAAGTGTATTTTCTTGATCTTTTGAAAAAAAAGAAGAAAACAAAGTTTAATGTATTGTAAAATCATCTTAGCAGTTGACAAAAATTAAGAGTCTGTACATTGTACACAGTTTGTACAGTGTTATTTTTCCCCCATCAGACACAAAAAGAGAATATTTGAAGAATGTTAATGCAGCTTATAAGGGGAAGTCGTGGCCTAATGGTTAGAGAGTCGGACTCATAACCCAAAGGTTGTGGGTTCGAGTCTCGTACCGGCAGGGATTGTAGGTGGGGGGAGTGAATGTACAGCGCTCTCTCCCACCTTCAATACCATGACTGAGGTGCCCTTGAGCAAGGCACCGAACCCCCAACTGCTCCCCGGGTGCCGCAGCATAAATGGCTGCCCACTGCTCCGGGTGTGTGTTCACGGTTTGTGTGTGTTCACTGCTGTGTGTGTGCACTTTGGATGGGTAAATGCAGAGCACTAATTCTGAGTATGGGTCACCATACTTGGCCACATGTCACTTCACACTCACACTTATGTAAAAAAATCTAAATGTCCTTGTCCTCTTAATTCTTACATTTGAAACTTGGCATTTACTTAGAAAATAGCACCATGTTTTTATTTGGACATGTTCAATGGAAGTACCTTGGAGTACTATAAGAATTACATGGTACAGGTATTCCATTACTGTGGTGCATATAATAAAAATGCCATGGCATTACCATCTGATACCATCACTGTACTGTATTATGGTCCTTCCAGTATGAAGGTTGTGTGAATAAATTGGAGCTGACAATATCAACGCTTAAGGAAGTGTTTGTATTTGTTTAATTAACATGAAAAGTCTTAAAGGTACAGTGCCAAAATGTGCAAAAAACAAAAGGTAAAACCAACTTACGGCTGTTTTTATGCAAGAATCTTTGAGTTAGATTTTAAGCTGAACTGCTTGATAAACTGCTAAACTATTTTTGAAATAACTCATGCATTCTGCTAAGTCACGCTAAGTCATGCATTCTGTTTATGATCTCTCTTTCACCTCCTTACTCTTATTTTTTTGTTTTAGACTGCTGGTCTAGGATGCTGGCCTGCGCTGTAATGAATCTCTGTCCTGCTGGTTTGCTCCAATTTATTACAGTGTTTTCTAAGTCATCAAGCTGTGAAAGACAATCTACCTGCTGAAGGAGCACTGTTTTGTGAGGCATGTTCTCTTAATTATTCTACCTATATAAATATAACTACTCAGTCATTTGAATGAGTGACTGAATAAGGCTTGTCTTATGCAAATTCAGTTTACTCATAATTGTAGGCTCATTAAAACAGGAAACATAGAGAAGGTTTCATTACATCTATAACAACCAAAAACAATTGTTGTGTTAAGAGACATTAGGTCTTGTGTTATTTTTAAAGTTTGAACTGTAAAATTCCTCAGTAATCAACTGAATAGAGAATAAACATAAATGACTGTTGTTTACGTCTATTCTCTACTAAAATGCTTTTGGCTACCATTGCGAATCTTAGTTTTGGAGCTGTGCTCCATTCAAAAATACATTCTAATTCCAGTACAACTTCCTATGGGGTGTGGCCATTTACAAGTCATTTTATCCAAGCCTGAGATACTGCATAAATAGTTATCTTAATACATACTGGCAGATGGGGTTGATGACTTATTTAAGTCCGGATGTTTCAAAATATGCATTTTCTCTGTGATGTCAGTAATCAAAAGCCGTGAGTCAAGCAATTGTTAAAACATTCTCACCCAATCCATAAAGTTTGTCAAACTGGCTCTACACTGATGTATATAATATAGTATAGTAATAGTAGGGCTTATGTATTTATTTATTTTTATTTTTTTTGAACCGTCTGCATGGTCCAAAATATTCTTCAGCAGATTGTTGATATTTGTCTGTAGTCCATCAACTTACAGCTGTATTGACATGCACTGCAGCTGTTGACTGATTATCTCTCAAGCAGTGGCAGAGTAGAGCAGAGGCCTAATAGGAAAATAATCACAAATAATCTGTCATCTCTACAGGCCTGAGGAGGAGAAATATAAATCAGTACAATCATCTCTTAAAGGCAACGTTAAAATTGAATTGCATATATTGCATTTACGCTTCATTTTTGTTATTCATTTTATTTCTCATGTATTTATCAGTCAGTATCCTCAGGTCACCATCACCTAAGAACGTCAGAGCCGTGTATGTGTAAATGCCGGGATGTGGTTTCCTGTCTTTGTATTCTCCTTGGTCTGATGATGCACCTGACTGCCACCTAAAAGGTCAGGAATCCATGCCGTGTGCAGGGCAAAGCCACCCTCATGCCTCTGCTCCTCCCAATCACCCGCCCCTCCGTCCCCTGGGTGACTTTCAGCTGTGTGCACATGGAAGCACTTCATGCAGTGACCCTAGCCAGTGTTTGTATTCTCTAAACATCACAGAGAACCAAGAGAGTTATGTTTGTACATGCAGTCTATATACATTTTACATCTGTTGTACATCTAATGAGAAATGGTTTGTATCATTTGGCATTGTTTTGCACCAGATAACTGTCAGAGTAATATAGCGCAAATATCAATAATACTCAATAAAATAAAATATAAGAATTGTTCTTATCAATATATAAATGAGATATATGTTTTATAAAATACATATTTTAAAATGTAATTTATTCCTGTGATGTCAAAGTTGAAATTTCTACAGCCATTACTCCAGTCTTCAGTGTCACGTGATCCTTTAAGAACTCTTATTATGCTAATTTGGTGCTCAAGAAACATTTCGTATTATAATACAAGTTGAAAAAAAGTTGTTACGGGAAACCGTAGCACGTTTATTTAAAGATGCTTTGATTAATTAAAAAAAATCAAAAAAATCAGTAAGAATCATATTATTTGATCATAGCCAGTGTTTTAAAACATTATATTCTTTCCTGTTACTCCAGTTTAATGCATCATTGCTAATTATATTTTATCAGTAGGTTAGGTTAGTAGGTGTTTTTTTTTTTTAGGCTGAACTGCGCAAAAATTATGAATGGTTGTGTATTTATATGAGTAAAAAATATGCATTCACAGATACACTCACAGTCACGAGCGTTACTGACATGACGTCAGTCAATAAGAGGGAACCTCCACAACATTTAATGTAGGAGCAATATGTATCAGTGTTGAACCCACATCTAGGTGAAATATGTCCCTTTAGAGTGGAAATGCATATCATTCTACAGAACACACTGGTAAGAAAGTCACCATGGGGCCACAGCATCTCTTTGATGCAAGAGTTCAATAAGAGATAATTGCATCAGCCATGGTGAACTCACTGTTTCTGGCTTCCAGCGCTGCTCAGTCTCAGCTCGCAGGCTGCCGGTGACAACAGCTTATCTGGTGGTATTTTGAGTGGTGGTAGAGGAAGAGGTTACAGTGAGATTCACTCTCTCAGCGTTCTGCCCATCCTGTCACTTGAGACATGTCAGACAGGGCCAGATGTCAAGCTTAGATATCCTGCTCTGGGTTTGATGAACGAGAACGTAGGTGTGGCAGAGACAACAGACGGTACTCAAAGAGCGTGAGGGTGAGCAGAGTGAGCGAGAAGAAGAAGGGCAGGTTGCGCTCGTTTCACAGAGAAAGCGTGGAGAGCTCGTTGCAACCACTCCCACACACTTGCTTCCCTGCAGAGACTTGCTGCTATGAGAGGAAAGAAACAACCTGGAGTGAAGAAAGCTTTACCTGAGAGAGAGAGAGAGAGAGAGTGAGAGAGTAGTGTCTATACTTATCTGCTTTCCGTCAGTTACAGTGGGTGGATTTATCCTATCTAATCATCGTGTAGGCTGTGAAAGATATGTTTTTTCTTTTTTTTTGTGGGTGTACAGTATGTATGCATGTTTCAATATTTCAAATGTGCTTTTGCAGGCCATTGAGTAATGGTAACATACTATGGGGCACAGCACTTTCTTTGCATCTATAATACAATATATATTATTACATGGCTCTCTGGATTCCTTGACTCTGATTGGTCTGTTTCTGGTTAAATATTTCTGAATAATCGCCACTCATTCGGGAAACTTTTCTCTCGTTTTAGAAAAATGAAAGTTATATGTAATTGGTGCCATCTTGCATCTCACAATGGTTACAGTAATTTTGACTCTAAAATTCAGACTTTAATTTGAAGAAAGTGTTTTAAAGGAGACATCTGATGCCCATTTTCCACAAGTTGGTATGATTCTTTAGGGTCTTCGTGAAATGTCGGTAACATACTTTGGTTAAAATTCCTCAATGGTCGTCTAAAACAACACCCTTTTTACCTCGTCAAAAACAGCTCTGTTCACAGCGACTCGTTTCGGTGCATGTTTTGTTTCGCCTACACGATGAAATTGGCTAGTGCCTTGGACTATATGGCTCGGAGGTTGTCTTATTCAAATAGCTAGCTATCTACATAGAAATCGGCTACAAATTAAAACAGCTCGTTGGATGACACGGTTTGAGACCCATAACTTTTCTGAGCTGGCAGACACACCAGAATCCAATGCAAAATATAAATTAAATATAAATGTGTTTACTAAATGAGGAAATGGAATATAAATGGAATATAAATGTAGTTTGGGGGGGGGGGGAGGGCGGGTGTGGGTGGGGGGGGGAGGGGGGGGGGTGGGGGTTTGGGGTGGGTGGTGTCTCTTACTAAATGAGACCAGTTCATTTCACTTAAATATTACTGAAAATTCATTGCACCTTATAATCTTCCCTCTTGTGATGCATATCTGAGTAAAACAGCTTTTTGAATGAGAACGTTTATTTGAATGAGAAAATGTCATTTGTTAATGGCTGCAGTCTCATGTGAGTGACATGTGGCTGAAAGGAGAGATTATTGTCCCTATCTTGTACCATTGCACATATGCCATTGCAAGGGGTGGGGAAAGTTAATGTTTTTGATTAAAGATTACAAGGGCACATTAAAAACAAAAACTTACACACATACAAAGAAAAAAAAAAGATTGACAGTTCTTATTTTTCTACATAAAAAAGTTATGTGAACTCAAAAACTGATATTGTTAAGCAGAACTCAAACTGAATGAGACTTGTAGTTCTCAGCATGCTTTGCGTCAGGCTGTATAAGGGAGTGTAAATGTTGAAATTACTGTTAGACCTTATTTTATGTATTTTTTGTGCAAGATTAATATGGGGGAGATTGTTAGTGTTTAATTTGGATTTGAATGGGTTATGGAACTTGTGGTGAGGAGTGAGGTGTGGTGTTGTGTTGATGCTTTATGTTGCTTTATTTGAAAAAAACATTGTGCACAAACATGCGCAGTGATAGTCTTGCTGCTATTGCTAGTTAGCAGTTAACTGGAGAAGATTTAAGTTAATTTGATGTTTCTTGTTTTAATGATTTTAGTAGTGTTTGAGTAGAGTTTAGAGTTGCATTTAATTGTATAGTCGAGATTAAATGGATTTGGGATGTTCATTTAAGTATGATGGATTATGGAAAAAAAAGGACTTATACATCAGTTGTTGCCCTCAAAAATGGAAGAAGAAGAACACAAGCTTGCAGGGGTTAGTTGTGGCATTTTGATTTAAAATTATGAGGTAAAAAAAAAATATATATATGCATGGATGAATCGTTCGCCGCACCTACATATCGAATAAGCATGGCAAAAAGTGAATTTTCATTTTCATTCATTCATTTTGAATTTAATAACTATTTTTAGTGGATTTTTTTAGTTCACAATTCTCACAAAAATTGTTTCTAGGGGGTAAATGTAGCAAGCTCAGACGAACTTATAGGGATGATTTGAAATGTCTACATATCCGTGCTATTACTCTGGGGCCTAAAATATATTCTGTCTGTCACCACGCAGACTCCAGCCGCACTGTGGACCTTATATTGTATGACAGACAGGAGCCCCCCGCCCCATGAGCCCGCATCTTCCAGTGTCACAATTTTAAGCCTGTTGCTTTCAGTATGCCTATAGAATATAAAGGCCGGCACTTTGGTTTGCAAAAGGCACTCATGCCTGCTGTCAGGCGGCTTTATTCATGCTACTGATAGAGGTCATGTTTTCTTTCGACAACTTTTGTCAAGCATGAAATAGTATTTACAGTATCAGGCCTGCCAACATATCGATTTCTTCGCTTCACAGAACCTTCCTTCCTGTGTGGTTAATACAGTACCTATCAACAGTCTGGCCACATCTTCCATCCATCTGTCGCATTCACTTGGCGCAAGAGTCCTCTCCTCGGTCCATCTATCCGTCTGGCCAGCCAGCCAGCCAGCCGTCCCATTTATTTTGTTTGCTTTTGGAAGAAATGGACGTGAGCAATCACTTTGTTGCGTGCTGAGACTGAAATGGCAATTCTGTGGCTGTAGTTTCCCAGCTGGTTTCTGATGCCTCCAGTGTTGTACATGTTACATGTTCATTGATTCATCTCATCTCATTGTAGCTATGTATTCTAATGCAGCATGCAAGGAAAAAATATCTCAGATGACAAGAAGTTCAAATAGTCTTTACTACAGCTGTAGTGAAAGTTGGAATAAAAAAAAGTGTCACTCAAAAAACAAACAAAACAAAAAAATAAGAAAGAAAGAAAGAAAAAGTATTTGTGGTAAAAGTAAGTAAGGGATATAAGAATATATTTTCCCTAGCCTTTGTAGACAAGTGTGGTCTCATATTGGAGAAGTCAGTTCCATTCACTCACTAGCTGTGCCCATTGAGTGCACACAGCTGAATTAGACTTTTAAATCACACCGACTTTGTTATTTCCTTCCAGTCTTGCTGTGCACAAGGCTCTTTATCTCCAGACAATCAGCGTGCCAGGTCGAAGGGGTAAGAGAAAGGAATCATAGAAGCAGAAGTGTGAATGTTTAAAATGCAGCTGTCCTTGTTCTTGGCAGCCATGCTGGCTGCCAAAATGGCTGGAAGCCTCTAATGATGTGTGGAATAAGAGGACACGGTCTGTATCGTCACCGGCAGTCATGACGTCTTTAACTTTTCACCTTCCTGACAGCATTCTTGAAAATGCCAACCGTTCTTTTCCTCTCGGCCAGTCCGTCTCAGACAGCTGGGGAGTTAAAGAGAGTTCCTGATTAAAGCGCGCATGACTTTCATCTCAATGACTCTGCTAAGCATATACGCCGAATGAGCCTTAAACACAATAAAAATGTAATTAGTCTTTCTTGCATTAATTAAATGTCAGTCATAATGAATCCATTACATGTTATGAGGCTTTCTGAGAGACGCACCAGATTGCTTGACTACTGCGAGAGTACACCTGTACCACAAAATAGCCTCAGACAATTCTTGTTATGTGTATTATGTTGTTTAGTACAAGCATCAGATTATTGTTGTGGTACACATAACATGCTAATTCCAAACTAATTAAAGTGATATGCAATCTGTTAGTTTATCAGGAGGAAGATTGGAATGTAAAATACCTTCAAGCTAAACACCCAAATTTCTCAGGAGAAAGAAAAGCAGCTCAGTTTCTGTGTACAAACGAGTAGAAATTGGACTGTGGTCTTCCTGCCTCTGCTGAAAATGGGAACTGATTTTTTTCTAATTTTCTCAGGTGGTGTTGCAGCCTCAATGGCAAGTCACCTTTGTTTAAATCAATACTGCAGAAAGAGTGACTGAGAGAAATAGGGAATGTGGGGAGGCAAAGAGGTGGCTTTGTAAAGAGAGATTTAAAGTCGTTTAAAAAAAGGAAGGGACAAACATATAAACCTAAAAATGTCACATTTTGTAATAAAACAAGCTGTTTACAAGCTACATATATATGTAGATAGATGCACAGTATATGTGTGTGTGTGTGTGTGTGTGTGCTTGTGTGTGTATGTATGTATATAACAGGCTTAAAATTGTTACTGTCACATATGCAATTTTTCTCTAAACGTCAGGAAATTTGTTCATTTGATGAAGGTTATATTCTGGTTAAAGTTTAAACCAGTGGTTTTCAGTCGTGGTTCCCTGGACACACAGCACTGCACGTTTTGTCTCTCTTTTCTCACACACTCAGTTTAGCTAATGATCCGAATCAAGTGTGATATAGAAAGGCGATATTCAAAATGTGCAGTGCTGTGGTTGAACACCACTGGTTAAAATGCCTTTACTGTAAAAGCAAATTTTTTTTATGGACAGTTTATTATTAGGTTGGTACTTTTAAGATATATTTAGATATTAGATATTCCCTGGCAGACTTTGTAGCTTTATAGCCATTTGTTTTGAGCAGTGATTTTTTATAACCAACCTCAGATTTTATAGAATGACAAATTGTTGTTGGTTTGAACAGGAAAATGTTATCAGTCCTTGTCTTTGGTGTGAACAGGCCTTTAGATCTTTCTCCATTCATGTGTGGAGCTTCAGCAGAAATCAGTTCCCGTTCTTCAGCAAAGTCAACCATAATGTTTGCACATAGCACCAGTCAGCAGACTGGCTGGGTTATATGTAATATGTTATATATTTCATTCTACCTTTTGTTTTCTTGCAAGGTCACCCAACAAAGAGCTCATTTCACACTATGAGGCTGTAGGGAGGGGTGGCAACAGTTAGCTCAGCCAATCAGGGTAAAGGAGAGCCACCATTGAAACTGTAGGTTTCAGAGTTGAGCATTGTGTGATGAATGTAAACATATGGGAGTTCCTCTGTTCCTTCTGACTTAACATTGACAAAAGCTCTTAAGGGATGTTAGTGTAAATGCTGACTCTATTCTAACAAGCAGGAGTGTAATGTGGAAAAATTTGACATTGACCTTCCCGAAGTTTGTTCAGTGAGTTATTTTCCAGACTCTAACCCTGTCACCCTTAGTTGTGTGCTTACATTTTGGAGCCATAGTTTGTAAGTGACAATCACAACTGGTACATTCTTTGTATGCTGAACCTATCATATGAGAAGTGACATTTATGTGTATGAGTGCCTCAAGTCAAGAGTAGAGCAGCAATATAGAACCCAGTTTACAAATCAATGACAACTGAGGTTTTTCATCCATCCAAGTGCCCCATTTGTACAAAGACATCACAAAGAATCTGAGATCCTCTCAAATTTAACATCAAACTAAAAGAACCGTTTTCGACAAGAGATGTTTTCTCCGCGAGGGGATGAATCAAGTCAACCAATTGCAACCGATCCACACCAACTTGACATGACAGCAATTTCTAGCCTTCTCATAGGTGAAGGGCGCATCCTGATATATTCAGATGTATATTATGTACAGAAGGCTAGCTGAAATGACTATTGATGGCTAAAGCTGACCAACTCATGACTTGTCAAATAATGCTGCGTCTCGTGTTTTTTTTTTTGTAATTCTCCCCTTGACTGCATTTATTTGATTAAAAAAATACATTAAAACAGTAATATTTTGAAATATTATTAGAATTTAAAATAATTGTTTTCTATTTTAATATATTTGAAAATGTATTTGTAATTTATTCTTGTGATGGCAAAGGTGAATTTTTTAGCAGCCATTTTACTCCTGTCTTCAGCGTAATATGATCCTTCAGAAATTATTATAATAAGCTGATTTGGTGCTTGGCAGTAAGACATTTATTTATATATTATCATTTTGAAAACATTTGTGCTGGGGCTCTAAGCATTTGCGTTTTTTAAAAATACATTTTTTTACGCGCTAGTTCTTGATGAAATAAAAGTTCTAATTATGAGCAGCTATTGTAACCGAAATATGTATGTCTTTAAAGTCTTTACTGTTTTATGCAGTTTAGATGCATCTTTGCTGAATAATAATAATAATAAAAAATACTGACCACAAACATGATTAGTAGTATTTATATGTGTGTAATATTTAGCCTTAGCTGACCTGTAACAATTAATGATACCTTACTGCTTTAAGCATAGAATAGTTGATTTGAGGTTATGTGGAATTTTTTTTTTTTTTGGCTGGCTTTGTAAATAAGCTTAAAGCTTCTGTTATGATAATAGTCTATTATAACGTTTTAAAAATCTGCATGAAAACTGCAACACCATTACAATATGAATTTATAATACTGTGATTATTTCTTGACTATTTATAAACGTCAAGCTCTCGTATTGCCTTGCTAGCTAAAATGTGCTTTTGATTTTTTTTTCTTGTTATGCTCTTAATTAAAAATAATTATGTCCTCCATTTGTATTACAGTCGGTAGTCATGTAACCATTTAAAGTCGTCGGATGGTACCAATTAGCTACTGATATGGAAACAGAGGTTGAGGAGTGATACTGAATGCCATGGTATGCATGTTGACATGGGCAAGGGTTAAAGTTATTTATATAAAATATTTGACAGCTTAATATTACAATTGACAGTTTATAATTATGTAATCCGTAGAGCTGTTTAATAAAATGTTCTTTCCCCATGTGATTCATTATTTTCTTAGATGTTTTCTAGAGTTGACCAAAAAGCACATGCTCTCTCATAACCACTTAGTGCCTCTAGCAATGTCAAAGCTTGGTCTATGAATGGAGGAAAGAAAAGGCAGAGTGAACTGCTTCAAGAGGAAAATATGAAATGACTCCTGTTGTGCTGTGTTCATTAGCTTTAATTCATTAATGTGCAAATTAACCCCGGACACACAAAGACCAGCGGCGGCAACATAGAGGGGTGTTAAGAGAAGAATCTAATTTGGTCATCTAAAGGTTATGAATGAATAATTCATGAAACATTTTATTTCCGGTTGTCACATATTACTGTGGCCTCTCTGCCCTCTCGACTAGTTTTCAGCGGCGGTGCTAAGATGGCACACTGAGAGAGAGAGTAAAAAACACAGCTGTGCACTGATAGTTGGGCTCTGTTTCTTTGCATCTCCGCTAGTGCATCAGGAACAGATGAGTCTCGGTTAATTGAATTATTTATTAACCAAATCTCTGAGCATATGCTGGACATTGAGCATCCTGTCATGTCTGAGCCGCCCAGCAGTCGTCAAATTTCCGGCCTCCTCCCAACCGCGTTCCACATCCCGAGGAGAAGAGAAAGAGGGTCAATTAGAACAGTAGACACAAGAGGCAGAAGTGGGACGTGCTAATGATTTACCTATTTGCCTTTGGCCATTTCATTCCACTAGCAGTTTATTTTCCTCTTTCTTCTTCCACTCTAAGCATTGCTCTGGGCCTCCCTATAGAAGAGGATGCCACTTAGCTATCAGCAGCTCTGGGAGCAATAAGAGTAAGACTGGTGAGAAGTTTTTGCCCTCAAACTCTCCAGGGATAAGCAACACTCTGTGAAGATGCCCTCCCCTTTCCAAAAACGAAAAAAGGAGCATGAAATCACCCTCCACAATGTGCTTATCCTGACAAATGGGCCGATGATGATCCCCGATTAGCTTTGGTAGAGGTCACAATGCTCTTTTCCTATCTGCTTTAGAACACTGGCATTTAAAGACCTGGAACGTAATAAATGTGCAGCGATAAAAGGTTTAATACTTAGCAGGTCCAAACATAACTGTGTCTGAAATACTCATCTATACATGAGCGTCGAGAGCCCTCCCCCCCACCAAAACCCTCGGCGCCTCAAAAACAAACCATGCCAAATCAAATTTAAATCCACGACGAGGTTACATTCTTATTTTAGAGTTAAACATACGTGTTATTTGAGCACGTTCTGAGAAGACAGACAGTAGCTCATTCTCACCACCGTCACAGCACAGGCCCCGAAATCCTCTCTTCTCCTGTCTTGTCAAATAAAATGAAATGTCTTTGATATTCTATCCTAACTCAGCTCTGTATAATTTCAGCAGCTGCTGAGAAACCTGCTCTCTACCTGAGTGTTTGTCAGCCTGAGCAATTTGTCTTTGGATGGATTGCATTGGGTGATAGCTTTATGGAGTCACGGCCAAAGCTTGCAGCACTGCCTGCAAAGAACAAATCTGTGATACTCACAATAATGCGAGACAGGGAGAAGGAATGAAAGGAAGAGAAAGTAAAAAGGAACAAGACTGAAGGGAGAGAGAGAAGTCAATCAAAGGCAGCTATTGTTGGAACCATTGTAAGGGTATCAATTACTTTGTGTCAGTCTCCAAAGACCTTCCCTGGTAATGCTGAACACAAATACAGAACGATATGTGAGGTAAATTATAGCTACACGGAGCTCTACCGATATACCGATAAAGCAGAGAGACGCTAGACTGACAGCCTGAAGGGTAAGCCCAGAGATGTATCAGACATCTGTGCGAACGTTTCACTATCGAGTGTGTGCGTTGTTAGTGGTGGGCTTCTTCTGAGAGGAGAGCCATCTTTGTAGGCTTCTGTTGTATTTAAAGTGCACATCCTCTTGTGTTTCGAAGCTTGAGCAGATAGAATAAAATTTGCAAAACAGTTGGGGATCACTTGTACCAGCAGCCCACACAGCTTGTAATTGCTCTGTGACTTCAGCTGAGCGGTGAGAGGAAAGGAACCAATTAAAAGCCAAATACGGCCTATGAGGTGTCCACTAAAAATAGTCACTCAAGCAGTGTCTGCTGTGAGTTGTGACAGAAAATATGGCAGGTGGAATTTGGGGAATAGTATCCTACAGTTCTAAATAAGTGCGTCACTGTGTTGCTTTCATGGTGCAAAATGAAATGTTGCAAGCAATGATTATAAAAAAAAGGTCTGCCATTGTTTTCTCAAAGGACAGGATGTTTAAATATCCAGGCTCTCTAGCAGCTGCATGTGGACAACGTTAGTGGGAAATTAGGCAAGTTGAGGCTTGTTGTGTTGTGGCTGATGAAGCAGAGGACTTTTTTTTTTCAGCCACCACTTCTGTTCTTCATATTAATTCAGTTAATCTTTTGTCTAAACAAAGTTTCTCACTGTGTTATCTGAGGATGCACATTTATTGGATTGTGGATGAACATGATTTTACCAAGTTGTATGATTTTTTTAAATATTCTTTCACTATTGAACTGTATTGATCAAAAAGAGAAATATTGATCCAAAAAAAAAAATAAAAAAAAAATATATAATATATACTATTATATTATTCTAATGCTTTTTATATTGTATTTGTCCTATTGTTTATTTATTTTTATTTTATTTATATTATTATTTTTTCAGGCTTGTAGGGTTCAGAGCTTAGGCCTGGTTTGTGTGTGGACAACAGAGTGCTTTCTAAATTTCAGTCACTTATGAAGTTCCATGATGATCAGGATGCTGTGTAAGGCAGCTGTCTAACAAGGCAACGATGCAGATCACTACATTTTGGAACTGAGCTAAAGAGTCTAAATTTTCATTTAGAATTTTCATTTACTCATTACTGACATAAGTCTCATCTTGTCCGCCATCTTGGATTTATTCCTGTGCCTATCGCTATGCATTTTGGGATTACCTTCTCCATAAAGTGTACATCTGGAGCTGCCTTCAAATTCCTTGTATGCAGCTCACTAGGTTTTGCAATATATATATATATAATTTTATTGTTTATTATTATTGTTTTTTTCAAGTCATAATCTACATTTGTCTCACCTTGTCCGCCACCTTTTTTTTTCTCCCCTGAACCCATCGCTGTGCATTATTTTCTGCAAAGTATACAGACTGCACCTATGATGCCTTACGGTGCTCCCTCTGTAGACAGCTCACTTGTGGAACAGTACCATGCATATGGCTTATATTACTTTGTTGATGTGACCCCATATTGTTTTTCTTAATTCTGTAATGGTCGTCTCCATCACAAGAACTTCATATTCACAAGCAAGGTCAAATTTCCATCCATTACCTTCAGTGACGTGGCTAATTATGAGGTCAGCAGGAAGAGATAGCCTAAGGAATCATTTTATTAGGCCAAAGGTCAACTTGATATGTGATCTCTAAGGGTCACAGACTTGTTCTCCTGTCCTCTTCATGCCCGTTGCTACAAATGTCTTCAATCAGGACTCTAGGCTTATGGGAAAAATGCTCAATCTTTTCAAGATCTTTCTCAAGTCCTCTCCACTTCTCAAATATAACCACTCCAATCCAAATATTGTTTTAACCAGTCTTGCAACCCTTGTGCCCTGCATGTGGGTGGTATATGAACGTAATTAAAATGCCATTATTGTGCTGTATTTTCTCTGTGGTGGACACTTGACCCTGATGGTGGACTTCTATGCTGATTTAACTCTTCTAGCATTAAAACAAGGCTTTTTATAGGCTTTTGACCGCTGTCCACTCTGATTAGGCCATGAGTTGTCTCTCAACAGTATGTTTTCAATTCTCATCTCCACCAGTACTTCTGAAGATTGGATGTTTGAGTGCTCTGTAATTGAGACTGAAACTTGGCCATGCATTATGGATCATAAGTACTAGACCTCATTTGAATATGCATTGCACAGTCCACCAAAGTGGATTGCCTCTCTAAGAGTGCAGGAGCCCTGAGCTGAATTATGCAGGGGACCCAAACTGGATTGAGACTTGAATTTGAGATTCAGAAAATATCAATCTTCATTTATTTTGTTGTCATAAATCTGGTGTACTGGTGTATGTGTCTCATAAAAGCAGATTTTTCCCTCCTCCTTTTGCATTTCCACCATAGCTCTGCTCAGTAAGCTGTGTGTGTGTCGATTGGACGAACGCACAAACCGAGTGAGTGAATGACTCACTCCTATTCATTTAGTGCTGCATACATAGAGAAGTGTTTCATCTACTGGCTTTGTGACAGGTCCAACCATGAGCCGCAGCTCAGTACTTGTGCCGTGTATGATGATCTTCCTCTTTGGGGCTGTGAGAGCCGGAGATGCACCGGGGATGCAATGGGACTAACAAGTACGTGAGTACAATGCAGTTGGGCGTTGACTCACCAGCTGGCTTTCTGCTCAGTGGTTTGTCAGATCCCCTCTCTAACGTTTAAGGGCATCCCAGTCACAGGCTCCCCATGCCTGAGACTGTCACTTCCAAACTATTACCCTTCATTTTGAGCAACATTAATCTTGTTGTAATGGAGATGGTGTTTTATTTACTCAGCAGAGCTGTGCACACATGAATTCTGGAGTAAACAACCGTTGATTGATTCTGCAAATGTTAAGGAAACTGTGACTCCCTTTCAGGAAGTGTTTGATTACCAGGGAATAGTGACCACTTGTGTTTTTCTGAAGCAAAATGGAACATTCTTGTTTTGTTTACCATGTACAAACATGCATATTTGCTATATAGTGTGTGCACAAAAATGCACTCCTCCAATGATTACAGTTAATTTCCTTGACAAACAATCCTCTGGTGGTTCCCCCTTGTTCTTCAACATAGAACAATACTTCAAAATGGTTGAAACTGGTTTGAAAGTCAGTTTGAAGTCACTATATAACGTCATTCTTACCTCACACTGTCGTATTCAAAGGCCCGCGGTGCACCATGCTTTGCATCTTCTCAGCGCCATTCCATTTGAAGTGCAGTAAAACAAAAACATCAGTGGCTGGAGGTGTTTCTCTGGAGAAATGCTTTTTAATGTATGATTGTTTGAAGCTGCATCTCTGTGAAATTCTCATTTTAAGAGGATGCACACTGTTTTCATAGGATATGAGTGAGCAAAGTGAGGAACTGTCAGAGAAGTAAAGTTTGAATATGAATACTGGTGTCAACCATCTTGGTTAGAAACAATTGATTTCCATTGTGATACACCCACAGGTCCCATGTTCATGATGTACTTAGTGAAGGCTGCATTATTGATCTCTGGTTGAAATGATGCTGGCTGTCATACGTATATAGGCCTACGCATGAGATGTAATTTGAACAGGGATGAGGTATGGCCTGTAGCATTGTGTAGAAATATACAAATCATATATTTTTCTGTCTAAATGAAAATAATCCACATACAATGCATTTTTGCAACATAACAGAAGTAGCAACAGATCTTTTCTTCCATATTGTAACATAAATTCAAATGAAACTTGATTATCGAAAAAAAAAATGTAGAGGGGGATCTTGGTTCAAACCATCAGTCGTTGATTGGGTGGGCGCAGATCTGAATGTGAGTTTGCAGTTCATTGTAAGAAAGGGACGAATGTGTTGATGGCAGTTAAAGAATCAAGAGAGATATATCCAAGGATTAACATGATTACCAGTCAATAACAATTATAGCAAGCTGAAACTCCGTATCCAGGACTCATTAGCGTAGCTGTTAGCACAGACAGGCCTGATTATTTTTAGCTGAGGGGGAAAGAAAGGCAAAGGTGCAATGGGCAGCATGTGGAGACTATTGATTAGAAGTGTGTGCTCGTATGTTGGAGGGGCCGATCTGACCTTGGTTAATGACAGAGTAGAGGCGATGAGTATCACAGCTGTGGCTGCTGTCGGCTATCATCTCACCTTTCAGCGCTCCTACCTACAACATCACACAGACATAAAGCATCCCCAGGACTAAGAGCTCCATGTGCTTTGGGCCTTATAGCGACCTTTTTTTAACTTAAGGGCACGCCGCACGTGTAGCCATTTGTATCTTGAATGTGCGAGGCTTCTGGTGTCATCCGCTTCCACTTATTTTAGCTGTACAAAAACATGCAGTTATGCAGTTTGACATTGCAAACTTGTATTTCTTATCATATTACTTAAGTGTATTATTGTAATCACAAAAACACTGGCGCAAATAGTGGAATCACAAGAAAATAGCTTACTGCCACATAGACAGGTTCTGTCTTTTCATTGGGCTTTGAATTAAACTTCTTGATGTTAACCTTGCTTTTACATATGATGTACCAACACGACAAATGGACTTGGGTCCACACCAAAAGCTGTAGTGGGAAAGCATCCTGAAAGCCAACATTTGCATTTAAATTGCAAATTAGATCATAGTGCGGAGCAAATGTCTAAAATGTGTTATAATTTTGCGTTCTATTATTTAGCAATAACAGCAGTCATAGCCTTAACTGCATCCATGCCACTGAATAGCTACATTAGTGGCGTTGCTAATATCCATCCATTAGTCACATATTACTGAGTTGTAAATAAAGCTGTTAAGAATAAAAGGCAAATAGTTGAAGACTTCAGGAATAACCTTCAGAGATTCTGGGTGGAAAGATGAGGTGTACACAAACACCCACCCACATACACACACGCACGCACACACGCACGCACACACACACACACACACACACTTGATAAACACATACCAAAACATCATCATCATTGTTTTTTCCATTTACTTTTTGGAAGTGTTCTTGTGACCCTCATCTTCTAATGGTCATCTTCTAATGGTCGGAATGTGGGAATATTTTCAAGGCTTGACATGAAAAGTAAGAATGGTCAGGCCAAGATCAACAGAACACAAGTATATCACATTTAGCTTGTGAGGGGAGATGGTGAGAGCTTGTAGTTTGTGTTCCTCCTCCCTCTCTAAATTTATATCTGCCTGGAAAATGAATCTCTATAAGGTCACACTCCAATCAGGATTCCCACAGCATTCCTGTCTAAATGTAAACTGAGAAAGCTATCAGCCTGAGCCAATGTGAGCCTTATTGAAATAAATGAGACTTCATTAGGAGAGCAAAATAAATGGCATTGCACATTGAAATTGTTTTACTGATTTCTCACCAACACATGCCGAAATGGAGTTACTGTGTGTTCTCCTGATCCTGATAAAAGGCGAGGCAGATGTTGTGTTGAAAATTTCCTTTTACAATAAATTATTGCTTCCTCCGCTTTGACTTAACAGAGGGGTAGATTCCTCCCAAAATTCAAAACAGAGGGTCTGTTCTGCCATTTTCTGTCGGAAATCTGCAGATAGATGTGCGTGCGTCCAGATGCCTCCTGGTTGCAGCTAGCATGGTGAAATCCAAAAACGAAATGTGCTAGCAATTGAAGCCAATGCCTCATATCTCTCTTTACTGACGTTTTTATTCATTTTAACATGTGTGAAAGCAGATGAGATGGTTAAAGAGATTGACCCTAAAACAATGGGCAAACTACAGTCAAACGGTTTGTTTTGAATTATAGGTGTTTGAGGTGAAGAAAACAAAAGAGGAGCGTAACGACGATAGAAGGGGTTTAAATGGGAGCCAAATAAAAGACAGAAAGCCTGCCTGCACACATCTGGACAGAACAGCGTGTGTTGGTTTAAGCGGAACCTCATACATCAATGAGCCATTTCAGCACATTGACTTTAAGGTTATTGGCTTTGGATGTTATAGTGAGGGCATTCATTTTCAGCACAAGACATCTGCTTGGCTTTGGCTGCGGTGTAAAGCTGGGCCTGCCTCTCCGCCTACAGAAAAGGGTTGTTCACTCCAAGGATGATAACTATAAAAATAACAGTTTAGTATTCTTTCTAATTCTATGAGAATAGAGAAATCCACACCACAGACATAATGAGAACATTGTTGGAATCCCTTTTCCAGCTTATGGATGATACACACATTTAGTTATTGTTCTTGGTGTAAACGGGATTTAAGTCTACTCAGAGAGAGAGCAAGAGGTCCATGAGTCAGGGTGTCTACTACAAGAGGTTACTACAAGAGACTGCAATTAACCTCCTATGATTATTATAGTTCCCAAGCACAGAGATGACGTGAGGGTTTTCAGTCTGTATGCCAGATCTTTTGTGTTTGGCCTTTGCTGCTGTTGTCATGGAGTCTTGAGATGTGCGTGTCTAAAGGAACCTTTTTTGTGGCGTGAATGAGCATTATGAAACGTGACAAAAAAAGCGACGTTTTTTTTAGCTTGTTAGGTGAATGTGCTTGCAAGATGTGTGCACGTGAGCCAAAGAGACTTCGAGACCTTTTCAAAAGAGAACGAGCAGAGCTGTGCAAAGGAGAGGAGAACAGAGTGTGCAGTCATCGATTCCCATTTTTAGAAGTGGCTGTGCTCTTTCCGTACTGAATGGCCGCGAAAACACATACTCCTCATAGTCGGCGTGTGACTCATTGTCCATTTGACTCCTGAAGCTCATCTTTCACTTGCAGAGTCTTTAGAGAAAGTTCATGTCTGGAGTAATTTCATCAATGATCCACAAAGACCTGTCTAGCTAGCAGAGGGGTCAGGTATTGTGATCCATCATGCAGTACTGAGCAGCACCTGTATTCAGCATTTATGCTGCTCTGCACACTCTAACTCAATGTACAGTAGGAGACTGTACATTCTGTGTTGAGCTGGAGAAGAGAGAAAATACACTCTGATCCCAAGGTGAGGATGAAGATGCACTTTGTGAATCTGCTTATCTGTGTATCTGTTTACTAGACAGGCTTTGTTTTCTTTATATAGGCTCCTTTTCTTCATTTACAGTACAAAATGCACAAGAGTGGATGTAATACGAACAGAAATTAATAAAAAAATGTAATTGTAATCCGCAGTAACAAATAATCACTTTTATTACATGACTGGGTCTACATAGGTTTAAGACGACATCCCACCAGCAGATGGCGATGTGATGTGAGATGCCATATATTGAGTGCTCTCTAGGTTTGGCTGGTTAGCACGGCTTCATTAGTTCCCTACTGGTAGGTATTTTTTCATTAACATCCGTTCAAAATAATTATTGTATATTGGCAATCACATATACTTATAGTTTATATTATATAATATAATAGATATATATATATCTTCAGTTGCTCTATAGTCACATGAAATCTTGTGCATGTTAGTCCTCTTGCTTTTTTCTGCTGTATTCCTCTTGTTACTTGGATATTTAAAGTTCGGAAATCAGGAAATTTTTTTACAAATAAACAAAACTGTGTCCATCAACATAAGCTAAGTGTAAATATGAAATCATGGCCCTTGATTGTTTTTTAATTTTAAATGCAGATAACCAGTACAGTACAATAATACGTATAATAAATTTGTCAAGCACACAGGCTGTTACTGAGCATCTGAATAAAAAAAATGAATTCTTACTATTTTTTTGCTGCTTATCTATATAATATAATAGATATTTATATTATTATTGGTAATGATGTGAAAAGGACAAACTTGGTTGCCATCTGATCTGATGATCAGCAGGTTTAAAAATGTGTTAATTAGTGTCAAGTATAAAAAAGCACTCTTTAGTATTGAGTCAGTTTTAACAATAATAGAAATCAGACATGAACAGTAAAATAGGAAAAGTTTAGCATAGTCCATCGTAGAAAACACAGGTATTGAACCAGATCTGCAGTCAACATTTATTGTTGTTATATGCATTATATAAATATATTTCACTTGACTTGAAATAGTAAATACATTTGGTGTGTAAAAACATTGTGACTGACTTGGCATGTTGGAATGTGAGTGGCTGTGTGTGATGTACAAGAAGGAAAGATGCAGGAGAAGTGTGTAGGGGAGTAATACCAGCCTCTACTCACTAACCTCAGTGCCTTTTGAACCGATTTCTTCACTAGAGAGGTCAGCGCACATGCTGAAGAATCCAGTGATGACAGCATAAAGTGACAGCAATGAAATTGGAAAGAGTGGTTGACCTTTCAATGACACTCAGAAAAAAAAGTACGGGCACGGCAGACTGATAAGGCTCGAGATCTTTTTCTTAAGATGGGCTGCTGGGTCTGTTTCAATGTCCTCTGCCAAAAAGAATAATAATAAAAAAGGCCCAATGGAGAATTCATTGTAGTCCTGTTGATACTGCAACAGTACTGGAGATTGCATTTGCTGGCAAACACTTTTACTATGGTATGCAGTGGAAGGGCCGTCAAAGGAATTTGTTGTCTGATGATTGTTTGTAGTGCCTGGTGCTATCAGCTGTCAAAATGAGTTGAGGTGAAAACTGTAAATATTAGTTTGCTATGTCTGACAGCTCAAAACATGCATTTCAATAACCACGCAACCAGGCCATGTTACTCTCACTCCAACCTTTGTATTCAAGCCCACTGATGGACAGCTGCACAATGTGGAACCTCTTTCTCCCATATACCACAGATGTAAGCATATCTTTACCTGGAATCTAGCACTGGTGTAACATCACATTAGGTGGGCCTGTCAGTACTTGAGTTGGCCATTCATATGATTCTATGTGCCCTTAAAAGTAACCCCACAGACACTGCTGACAGCATTAATGTTTCCTCCATTCTAGGAATACATCAAAAGAACAGCTGACTGTACTCAAGTCTGCTGATAGTTAAGTGTTGGATACGACCTCAGTGACATGAGATTTTTGAGAAGGAGTACAAAATGGTGAGACCAGAGGAAGTATGGTGGGTGTGGAACAGGTGACGGTTTAAAAAGTGTGTTTCTTCAAGAAAGCCAGAAGTGCCCACAGGGAGGATTAATGGGAATAAAATGAAAGGCTCCTGTGTGCCAGACTCTCTGAAACCAAACTCTTCAAAATCAGACGTTGCACCACCCACCTGATCCTGAGCAGTTTTGCTGTTATTTTTGGAGAAAATTGCCTTTCTTTATTTTGGTTTGAACCAGCTGAGCAATATTAGAAGGCACAGGAAATTTATTTTGGCCCTAGAGTAGAGAACAAATTAGGGGATTATACGTAAGGGATAATGTACAGTCAGCAGGTCATTGTTGCAAAATAAACCCCTTTGGGGTGATACGAGATCCTGTCAGGGTTTATTTTGTGTTAATAACTGACTGACTATCCATTATCCTGCTAGTTACATTACTGCTTAATAAATAAATACACTGACATAAATATACTGATTTACCCAAAAATGAAAATTGTTATTGTTTACTCAGCCTGATGTTTTCTTAAATTCTATGACTTTTTGTCTTCTCTGGAACATAAAAGAAGATATTTTGGGTAATGTCTCAGTGTTTTTTTTTTTTGTCCCTATAGTAGAAGCTAGTTGTCACCAGAACGGGTTGGTTACTAACATTCTTCAAAATATCTTCATATGTGTTTTTGTTTTTCTGTAGAAGTATAGTATGTCATGCAACAACATGAGGGTCCACAACTATTGAGCACAACTATTCCACATGTTATTTTCTTTCCACCATCAGGCCTAACTGTTCACATTATAAAACCATGCTGATCCAAACTAGTTTGCACATTTTAAGGTTTATTTTCCACTGTGGTGCTACAAAATCAGGAGTGTACAGTATGTTACCTTGTTAATGCAAGAGCTGGCATACTGTAGTACAAATTTGAGCGAGTGCACTATGGAGGATGATCAATCATATTGAGAAGGTAAAAGTATCCAGGCTAGCAACAAATAACATTTATTGGCTTAATATTATTACATTATATGAGTAATATTGGTATATGAGTTTTAAGGAGTTACTGGAGCTAGTGTAATGTGCCTTACTGGGGGAAAAAGCATGTAGAAAAATATTGTACTGTAAAATCATCACGCCGTTCCACCAGCATGGTTAGCCAACAGTGCAGAGAAATACAGGCTGGAAACGGATTGCAATTGTAATGTGCTGAACCATGCTCAAGTGAAAATGTAGCTGGAAAGCATTGGAACCACTGGAACAAATGATGGAAAACTGCCAACAGTCACTGTCACTGTGTCACTGAAATAAGGCCATAAAACACATACAGAACATTTGTTCACAGGACTATTGAGAACTGGATCTTGAAGTCTAGAATTTTTTCATCAGAATGATGTGAAAATCATCTTGTTTACTCACTCACAGAAAACAATATATTGATTTAAATTTTCTAAGACACTTTTTGTGTAGAAAAGGAATATGCGAGGGGGCGTGAATGGTCATGTTTATAAAAAAAAAAAAAAAAAAGCGTGATTCACACCTGAGAAGACAAAGGCCTGAATAATGAGCTGCATAATGAGCTGTCAGGTGTGTGAATGAGAGGGAATTGCTACAAGAAATAATGAGGAAAAGAAAAGTATCTATTTTTTTGTTTGTAGTTTATTTAAGAATATATATAACTATCACATCATTTCGGGAGTGTGTGCATCACATGGTCTTAGCTGTGGTCCAGGCTCTTGTGCGGGGCAGGAATCTCAGAGCCTGTGGAACATGTCAACGTCAGTCTCTGGTTTCCATGACCAAGTGAACGAGTGCCCCCTTCCTATGAGAGATGCAGGAGAATGCAAGAGTGGTGTACTCCCCACAGTAACTTAGTATAGTATGCATACTTCATGAGAAAACAATGCCAATTCTTACATTTTAACACTATCAACCACAAATAATATTACCACATATTCTGGGAATAATACAATTACTATACTGTGCACTTACTCAGTAGGATTTTCCAGCGAACTCAAAACTAAACGACACGTATGCCTTTCTTGTGCAATTATGCGAGTGATAGTCCTAAACGAAAACTGAAACAGTTTCAAACATTTCAGCGTCATTACACCATAAGACACGGGTATAACACATTCAAAACATTTACAACAGAGCAGATATTCCCGAACAGAAGCTTAGTTATAGTCATAAACACAAGCATGCTTTGTATGTAGACCTATACAATCCAAAAACTATAATTATAAACATATATGGCTATATTCATGAACAGAGAATATCCTACCACAGTAAAGTTTTGACTAATCATTCTTACTGACATTAGGCTAGTGACATTATAACTCATATTACTTTTATATCATATTTCTGTCTGTTATAGAACATAAAAAAACATTCTGGCATCGTGACATTTAGATGCTGTGACTGAAACTTCATAATGTTGCACTTGATTATACATTTAGTCAGGAAATATAGTAAAAAAACGAGTAAAATGTGTACAAGTCATGTGAAAACTAATACAAGTAGGTTAAAAAAAAGACTTACTCATGTTTTTTCCTGAGGTAATCCAGCTTCTTGAGGTGAATTCTGTCTTATTCCTCTCAGCGTGACGCGAACAGTAAAGCTTGAGGTCTTGCTGCTTTTGCTGTGATGTGGGCGTTTACACGGGGTGCGCTTCACGTGGATGATTATAATATTTATAGCGCGCTCAGCGCGTGGGCTTGGTCGCATTAGAGATAATGAAGGGAGATGTGAAAAACTGGACACCGCGTTGGTTTCATATAGATTACTTTATCACAGAATATTTGCTTTAAGACTTGCTTAGTTTAATAGTAGAAATGTCAAGCTTTCTATGGATATATCTCTCACGTCTTTGTGTCGAGTATTCGTTGAGTTTCAGTTCATTTTAGTGACGCATTTCTAAATGAAGATCACGCAGACCAAGGCAGCAGACAGCGCACCCTGTTTGTTTTCTATATTTTATAAATGCACAAAGTTCTGTTATTATTATGTGTGTATACAAATAAAAGTAGACCATTTACAGATTTGATTGATGTATTGATCTTATCTGTAAGATCAAAACTGAAAGTGTAATTTAATTTCTTTTCGGTGTTATCAGGAGAAGATACCACAAAACGCGTATCCGCATTAGTCGACTTCAGAGGGTAGATATCCAAAATAAGTGACCCACTATTAATTAGCAACAGTACCAAGATCGGCAGTTAAAGACATTAACTTGTAAGCACAAAACAAAATATACTTCTCTTTTCAATATACATAAGGCTTTATTGGATAAATCTAAGTCATATAAACTAATCTAACACATGAACTCACACATTCACATAAGTTGCAGAAATAAAGTGAGGAAAGAATGAGTCTGAGAGAATGAAAATGTGAAATCCCAAGTTTATAGCAATATGTGCAATTGCATAGACCTGAACAACCACCAATCACTTAATTAACCCTCGCATTGAGTTCCTCAATGAGGTTAAAATTTATATTAAATGCACCAGTTCAGCTAGAATCTGGAGGTATTGCGTTGCATGGTACGGGGTACCGTTGTTGTCGTACTTGCAGGAAAAGGGGTAGTTCCGAGGTTGATGATTGGCTGGAAGTTCAGTCTTGGGAAGCCAGTGGTTGGGTGTTGGCTGACGACGCAGAGTTGTGGGCTGGTTGAAGTTTTAGACGGCACTCGAGGTCGGACTCGGAGACACGGTGTTAGGCAAAACTTAATTCAGAACATGAAACTCTCAATGGAAAAGAAAAGAAACTAAAGTAAAGAAATAGAAGTAAAGTTTGACGAGACTAGGTGGCTTTTCTCCTCATGGATTTGGAGGAGCTGGCGTGTAAGCCAGAGCACGCTCAAAGAGCGCAAAAAGCGATGACTGAAAAGCACGGCTAGAAGCCATGACCAAAAAAGCTAAAGAGCTAAAAAGGCGATGACTAAAAAAAAAGCACAGCTCAAAGCTATGACTAAAAAGCCGCATGGCTAAAAGTGATGACTTGAAAGCACATGACTAAAAGCGAAAAACTAAAAGCTAGACGCAAAAAGCATGCTAAAAGCAATGATTTTGTAATATGATGGTGTCCTGAGTATTTAAACTGGGCTTTTGGACACATCCCAAATGGTGTTTTGACCAATTAGACACTGTCTTAGCTCGGGGTGTTGCTATATTTCTCCTCCCAATTCATAAATCAAATGTTATCTCATCAGTCACATGGTCTGAGTTTTCCCGCTCTTGCAGAGTATAATTTTGGACATGATTTATATATCAACAATATGATACATTTGACAAAGAATTGATTGGAAGAAACATTTCAAGCAAGAAGATTCAAACACACACATACTAAACATGAATATGAAGTTATTCAATAGTTATTAAAAAGACATACACAGTAAATGATTAAACATGATGAACTAATGTGTGGGTTACATACATGATGGGGAGTTAAGCAATGGACTGATATTAGTTAATAAGCCTTTTTGAGTTCATTTTGGTGCATCTACATCTGTAAAAGACAGTTTCTGTACCATTTCTCTGAACATAAGGACATGTTGTCATGGCCCAGGTGTGTGGAGGCAGGCAGGATGACGAGGACGACAAGGATTCAAAATAAGGATATTTAATGTAGAGACAACAAGGCAGAGAGACACAAACACACTTGGGGTAACATTCACAATAACCAACAAACTAGAACACAAGAGACAGGAACAAATATAGGGCAGTTAACAAGGGACCGACAGGTGAGCACAATGAGGTGATCAACTAATAATTAGATGGGCTAAACCACAACAAACAGTCCACAGGGGTGTTACATTACTCCCCCCTACCGGAAGGTGCGTCCTCGCACCGTAGAAACAGATGGAGGGGCGGAGGGGGACTAGGACGTCCACTACTAAGGACAAGGCAGTGAATGTGAGATGGTGACAGGGGAAGGCAAAGGGCTGGCAGGCAGAGCAGACAGGTGGAGGTTTCGGCGGAGGACGGACTTCCAGGAGGAGGACGGCTAACAGAGTCCAGGGAGGTGACGATGGAGGCAGGAGCCAGGGAGAAGACAGGAGGGACCTGGAGCAGGAGGAGCCAGGTGGGACCCTGGCCACAGCTATAATAGCGGCACACGGTGGAGCCGACGGAGGGAGGAGACATGGAGGAGGAATGGCCACCGACTCCAAGGGGCCAACCAATGGCGGCGGAGCAGCCCGAGGCGGAGACAGAGAGCCAAAGAGCCAGGGGGATGCAGAGGATCCAGAGGGCCAGGGTGGAGCCGAGGGCTCTGGCGACCAAGGTGGAGGCGGAGATCCAGAGATCCGTGGCGGAGCCGGAGCGACTGAGGACAAAGGTGGAGCTGACGGGAGGAAGGAGCCCAACGGAGCAGGTAGGACAGAGCGATGAGGCGCAGCCAGAGGAGAGGAGTCCAGAGGCGATGGCGGGTCGACGCCTGACCAAGGCGGAGCCGGAGGGACGAGGGAGAACGGTGGAGCTGATGGATCGATGGGTGACGTGGAGGCGAGGGAGCTAGGAGCCGAGGTGGTGGAACTGCTGGGTCTATGGGCCGAGGCGGAGTCCAGGCCTCAGAGGCTGGAGGCGGAGTCAAGGGATACTCCACCCATGGTGACGCTGGAGGATGGACGAGAGACGGGTGGGAGGGCGGGCAGTTTTGAGGACCGGGGATTGAGCGAGCTCTGGGCTGGAGCCCTTCCTGGGCGGAACTGGGGATAAGGAGCCCTTCCTGGGCTGGACTGGGTATCAGGAGCCTTTCCTGGGCTGAACGAAACATCAGGAGCCCTTCCTGGGCTGGACTGGGGATCAGGAGCCCTTCCCGGGCTAAACGAAACATCAGGAGCCCTTCCTGGGCTGGACGGCGTATCATGAGCCTTTCCTGGGCTGAACGGAACAAAATCAGGAGCCTTCCGGGGCTGTGACTGGGGGAACAGGAGCCCTCGGGGCTAAACAAAAAATCAGGAGCCTTCCGGGCTCCTGATGGGGATACAGAGGTCTCTCCTCTCGTTTTGCACTGACCGCCCTCATATTATGCTCACCCTCAGCCGTGGTGCAGGGGGCGGAGCTCCTCTCCATGGCTCACACTGTCCACGGCTTGCTCCTTCGTGGTGGGCACCGTCACCGGCTCTCGCACCTGGTCTGACGGGTTGGGCTCAACAGCCGAGACAATTCTCTTCTCAGCCGCAGGGCTTCGCTCCGGCTCGTGGATCGCGGCGGGAAATGGCTCTCCGTCATCGGTGGTCTCGGGCTGATGCTCCGTACCGCGGGGAGATGGTGAGCTGGGCTCAGGGTCCTGAGTGGGGCTGGTGTCGTCGTCAGCGATGCCCACGGTTAGCTGGGACTTGCAGGACACCAGCACCCACTCGACAAAGGTGGTGAAGCTCTCTCGAGGACCTTCCCGGGCAACTGCGCTCGTGTGGTGGCATTAAGTCCAACTCTATAGAAGGTACAGAGCAGTTGTCCGGGTAGTGCGTGAGGTGAGCCAGGGACAGAAAGTCATCCATGTGGTCCTCAAGAGAGCGTTCCACCTGCTCCAGCAGGAGGATTTGGAAGGCGGGGTAATCCATACAAAAAATAAAAACTGACAAAAAAACGGAAAAACAAACGAGGGGAAAGACGCAGCTATACTTTACTTTTTTTTTGGGGTCGGTTATTCTGTCACGGACCAGATGTGTGGAGGCAGGCAGGATGACGAGGACGACAAGGATTCAAACTAAGGACTTTGAATGTCGCGACAAAGGCAGAGGCAGAGACGCCAGAGACAACACACACACACACAACACCCCACCACACACTCGGGGTAACATTCACAAAAACCGACCAACTAGAACACAAGAGACAGGAACAAATAGGGCAGATAACGAGGGACAGACAGGTGAGCACAATGAGGTGATTAACTAATAATTAGACGGGCTAAACCAACACAAGGGGAAGAAACCACAACAAACAGTCGACAGGGGTGTTACACGTGTTCTGTGAAGACCAGAGGTTAAGAGGTCTCTCATAAGGAATCTCAGTCTGTTCTTTGTCTTCTAGGTGGGGGGAAAGTCAATCCAAAGAGCTCGTGATCGTGATTACTATTACTGGTTTATATGTGGTCATACTGTGCATTTCTTTGACCATTAATCTTGCTTACTTGCCCCAAAATTGACAATCTCCTTGGAATTGTCGATAAGTGTTCTTTTGTTTAAATGCTGTGAGCTACTCAAAGCTGCTAGTTGGTGGACTTGCTTCAGGCTTGTGGCGCCAGGAACTTGGGCCTTTCTGTGGAATTCGGCTCCTCGTGTTTCAACCATGTTCTTGATCGAATCTTAAATTGTCTGATTCGGTCTGATACCCTACAATGCAATTGACCAATCAGAATCAAGTGTTCTAGACAGCTGTGTAATATGGTGGTATCCACCCACTCATTTTGCATAAGTCATCGACATGAGGTGTAATGGTGTAAATGTGTGAATAATCACATCCTTTAACTGAACATGCAAGGTAAATGAAAGCATAGCTTTTCAAGCAGTTGCAGTAAACTAATGAAATTCCTCATCTGCCAAATAGAAGCAAGCATGAAGTTCGACCTGACTGTGAATTCAGCATGAATCAGAGACTGTTTTGCAATTTGAATAACCCATGAGCCAAAGTTAAGCAGGTCTATTTCACCACAGCCAACCTTTACAAGTCTGATTTATGTAAATTGCTATATTGTGGTGCCACTGCAACATATCGGATTATGAAAAAAGGAATATTAAGTATTTATATTTGGTCCAGAAAATACTCAATATTCAGTGCGCTGTTGTGTTTTGCCCTCTTATATGTTTAAGGAATATCCTCATTACAGTAATAGGACTATGTTACATAATTTGTCATTGTGTTTTCTGGAATCGTTCCCTCCAACAACATCATTTTACCCAAGCAAACAAACAAGGAAAATGCGTTGTGCCGTTTCCTATGAGATCTCCTTAGGCGTCAACAAATCTGATCAAGTTTTCCAAATTCATCACATACGGGGAGTTAGATGAAATATGCTTTCACTTTTCACAGCTCTAGTTGCATAATCCTATTCTGTCTCTGACCATTAATTTTATATTTAAAATTGTGCCATGGTCAGGGCACCGTTCAGTGTGTGGGAGAAAAGTAATGGCTACCTGGAACCCTCTGGCATGAATGTGACACAATGTCTTAGACATACAATAATACTAGTTAAAAACAAATTCATTCTTCTCCTTCGAATGTAAGCCAGCATATTGATATAATACACTGACTGGAGAAGGAGAGCTTAAGGGTCTGAGGAAAGTGGTGGACAAATCTCATTTAAAAATGGCAGAAAGGACATGCATAATTCTAACCCATTACAGGGTGCGGCTCCATTGCTCAACGTTAATTGAGACCTTCACATCTGATCCAGAAAGAAAGAACTCGTCTTGTATGCTAACATAGTATAATTTATATACTGTATCTTTTATATATTATTGTTCATGCACGGTGGGGTACAATGCTAATTCAAATATATTTAATGTTTGTCAAAATACTCATCAGATACTTAATGGATGGTGCATTGCTTCACTAGTTTTTCAAGAACCATTTGATGAATCCGTCTCTTTTCTCTGTTCTGTTTTTCTGTCAGAAATTGACTTTTTCATTCTGACATACATTGGCTGAGTACTTGTTTACAGCGTTTCTGTCCTTGCGTGGCGGTCTGCTAGTGCTTGCATTGTCAGTAGGAGTTTTTCTTTAGCAGGTGTAGTCAGCTGTGAAGAACATCTCTCTGAATCAGACTTTGAGTGAATTTTGTCTCTTGTTTGGTGCTCGCTCCTCTTATTTTCTTTCTGATAAATATTTACCAAGCTAAATTAGCTTGAACTCTGAGGTATCACATTGATACAGTCGATACACTTCCAGTCAAAAGTTTTGACATACCTACTAGTTTTTTATAACTGTATTTGCACATTGTAGAATTATAGTAAAGCCTATATGAAATCCCACTTATTGTGCATTGACAAATCAAAACTATCATATAATTTATTTCCTCTACATGCTGACATAGTTTTTAAACACTATAGAAGGATTTCACATGTATTTTGGACCCTTTTTGGCATTTGTTCACTATACAGTCCATACCACATTATATATATACAGTGGGGAAAATAATTATTTGATCCCCTGCTGATTTTGTAAGTTTGACCACTTACAAAAAAATTTAGGGTCTATAATTTTTATGGTAGGTTTATTTTAATGGATAGAGACAGAATATCAAAAAAAAGAAAGAAAAAACACATTATATAAAGGTTATAAATTGACTTGCATTTCAGTGAGTAAAATAAGTATTTGATAAGTACAAGACCAATTCTATATGGGGTTCAGGTCTGGTGAGGTTGCTGGCCAGTCAAGCACCATGGTCATTTAACCAACTTTTGGTGCTTTTGGCAGTGTGGACAGGTGCCAAATCCTGCTGGAAAATGAAATCAGCATCTTCAAAAAGCTGGTCAGCAGAAGGAAGCATGAAGTGCTCCAAAATTTCTGGTAAGGGGTGCAGTGACTTTGGTTTTCAAAAAACACAATGGACCAACACCAGCAGATGACATTGCACCACAAATCATCACAGACTGTGGAAACTTACACTGGACTTCAAGCAACTTGGGCTATGAGCTTTCTCCACCCTTCCTCCAGAATCTAGGACCTTGGTTTCCAAATGGAATACAAAACTTGCTCTCATCTGAAAAGGAGGACTTTGGACCACTGGGCAACAGACAGTCCAGTTCTTCTTCTCCTTAGCCCAGGAAAGACTCCTCTGACATTGTCTGTGGTTCAGGAATGGCTTAACAAGAAAAATACGACAACTGTAGCCAAATTCCTACACACGTCTGTGTGTGGTGGCTCTTGAACCCAGCCTCAGTCCATTCCTTGTGAAGTTCACTCAAATTCTTGAATCGCTTTTGCTTGACAATCCTCATAAGGCTGCGGTTCTAGCGGTTGGTTGTGCATCTTTTTCTTCCAAACTTTTTCCTTCCACTCAAATTTCTGTTAACACGCTTGGATACAGCACTCTGTAAACAGACAGCTTCTTTGGCAATGAATGTTTGTAGCTTAGCCTCCTTGTGAAGGGTGTCAATGATTGTCGTCTGGACAACTGTCAGATCAGCGTCTTCCCCATGATTGGGTAGCCTAGTGAACCAAACTGAGAGACCATTTTGAAGGCTCAGGAAACCTTTGCAGGTGTTTGAGTTGATTAGCTGATTGGCATGTCACAATATTCTTAATTTGGGAGATAGTGAATTGGTGGGTTTTTGGGAAATGTGAGCCAAAATCATCACAATTAAAGAACCAAAAACTTGAATTACTTCAGTCTGTGTGCATTGAAATTATATAATACACGAGTTTCACAATTTGAGTAGAATTACTGAAAAAAATGAACTTTTCCACGACATTCTAAATTATTGAGATGCACCATTGTTCTATATATAAACAAACACTAGCTTTCTTTTTTTTCTATTCTATCTACTTGTATTTCTTTGTGTGTGTGTGTGTGTGTGGGATAAATATATATATTAATATATATATACTGTGTATATAAATGTATAGATACATATCTATGTATATATACACATATGTATATATATTATATATATATATATATTATATATATATATAAACAAACATATGTATATATATTATACAATGTTATAATATATATATATATGGTGTGTATATAATGTGTATAGATATATGTATTTGTATATATATATAATACCAACCTTGTAAGTGTACTGCGTTAGGTTAACTGAGACTTGTTATAGCACTTTTTGTTGATTTTGATTGCTTCCATTGTTCTCATTTGTAAGTCGCTTTGGATAAATGCGTCTGCTAAATGACCTATATATGTATACAGTATATATACAGTCTCAGCACACAGTTTGAGATACAATAGCACTTGTCTTTCATCATTTGTTAAAAAGCCACAGTAATGTGTTTTTCAGCTGTTTAACAGTATAATGGAACTTGTCTACTCCTCTTTAATGGTGCCCTCTATCCATAATCAAGCTGATCTTCCCAGTGCTCCTGATGAACATTAGATTTTAATTAGCTGCACTGCAATGATTTGTTCAGCTGATTAAAGTATCTTGCCTTCTCTTTGTGTAATAATCACTGTTTTATCTCTAAATGCCTCCCAAACATGAGGCCTCTCTTTATTTCTGTGTAATAGACCTGGAAGAGTGTGTGGGGCCTGATTGCTTTTCCATTGCATCTAGAGGGCAGGAAGTTGCCCTTGACCTCAAAGCCGTCATTCTTGTTTTGGAGGTTAAATCCTGCCTAACGGCACCTGGATCCTGCATGTTTTATTTAGACACAAGCTGTGATCTCTGGCAAAATTAATAGTTGTGTAAGCACATGCATACACATCACCCTCATGTTATCATTTACAGTCTGTACAGCTTGGATTCTGGCGGTTCAAATCCATTTTAACCCAAGCTTATTAAACCACAAAGATTTAAGGCTCTCTTTTTACCCCAGAATGCAGAGTCATGAAGCATAGCACAGCTGGAATGTAAAGGGAAAAGGTACATTTATCATGGGTAATGTACTTAAAAGATGATTCGGATGGGTTATTTTTGTCAAGAAAGGTCTCTTTGTTAACAGTCACAGTATAAAGCTATAATATTATGTGCAGTGTGAACTTGGAGCCTAGGACATATAGTCCCTGTACTCACATTGGAAGATGTGGCACTGTACATCTTAATGATTAAATACTTGCCAGTAATAACTCAACTGAAGTGCACTACAACCAGCTTGATATCAAACTCAGGGATGGACTTTCAAGATTTAAGAAATACTAGCTATCATTCATTACTTTCATATCAATTATTATTTGTTTCTTAAGTGTCTTTCTACCCAGAAGGACCATGGACAATGCTTGTTTTGTCATATAAGTCCTTGGAGGGAAGGAAAGCGTCACCGTCCTCTAGAGAGCAGCACATTGGCTTTTCAGAATTTTTAATCAAGGTTAAGTAAGATGATTGTGATGATGTGCATTTTGATGAGATCCCCCCATGGTGCTCTCTGTCATGACCTTAATCTCCAAAGGACGGCCTCCTCCACACTGGCACCACTAATCGCAATGCTGGAGAGCATCCAGGTGTGCTTTATAAAGTGACTGTGATATATCTGTCACACTTACCCACACTCTGTGCCCTCAGATCAGTGGGTGGGGGATAGACGAATGCAAACTCTGATGGATGAAGGAGACCAGGCTGGTTAAATTGCTGAGGGAGTGTGTAAATATTTCAAATGTGGACCAAAGACAACAGCTGTCAAAAAAGTTGACAGAAGATGAGAGGTGGTGATCAATGTGCAAAGTCAAATAATCAAACAATATGAGGTGCATCATAATTCACAGTTTTCAGTCAGACTGTGTACGTTCTCAGGAAAAGTTGTGCAGCGGGCCAAAATCCTGAAAACCAAACACAAAGCATATTGGACACCGAGGTCCCATTTGAATGATAACTGCATTCTCTGTGAATGCTTGCAGACTCTCTGTTCCATTGTGTCAACAGTCGGGCAACTCGAGGTTCGGTCTGGTCAGCCTCCAATCAGGAAGTGGATGATATATGACTGCAAATTCCAGTGGTTTAAGTTAACACATTCATAACAGCCCAAACACTGCATCTGGAAAAGAGAGAGAGCAAAAATAAGCCTAACCAAAGACATATGGAAAATATTTTCTTTCCCCTTTAAATTATATGTCTCAGGGCTTCGGAGTCCAATTACCCTACATATTTAAACTGCTGTTTATATTTTAAACAAAAATAAAGCCCTAAAACTCATAACCCTTTTTCTCTTGCTTTTGCCAACTCCTCATTGTAGTAGAGCCAGCAGATGGAGACGGTGACATTTCTGCGTAAGTCTTTGCGAGGCAGCTTTCAAAGTTTAATTATCAGTTGTAAAACATGCTCCAAGAACAGAGAACAAAAGAACTGCACGCGCATAATTTGGCAAGACGGGAAACCTCTAAATGCAAAGCACATATTGTAATGTGTAATGTTCAGCTACGGTCCAAAACAAGACTTTTTTGCATTTCTGATAAAACCTGAATCTGTTTTTAATCACTGTAACAAATGTGGTCATTTCCAAAGCGACGAGCTGACTGTGAGAGTTAATTATTTTGGCTTTTCCTTGCTTTAGTCTTTTTGACTTTCCCAGCGAATTGAAGATATTCAATAAGGGGTGTCCTCAATGTTTAATTTCATGCTCGAAGACTTCCAAATATCTCTCCAACAGGGTGGGGAGAAAAGGGACAGATTGCAGTATGTTCTGACCTGTCCATGTTTAATTAATTTGGTGGCATTTTGTTCCCCCAGAAAAGGATTTATTCGATCTCATTTGAAAAGGGCTACTCTCCTCTTCTCTGTGTCGATTACTGCCAGTACTGTTACTTGGCAATGTTAAGTACTCTCCCTTGCTGATGTGAAATTATTGTTTTACTATGCCAATAATATTTTGGAGGCCTTTAAAAAATAACAAAATTAATAATTTGAATAATTTAGTGTACATGCAAGATTATATTATGTAAGATGGGCAGCACTTTCAAACGATTTTGAAATGGAGCATATTAAAGGAAACTGCATATGGTTCAGTTTGGTGTCCCATTACTTTCTTAAAAGCATTAGCGGCACAAAATGTATGGTTTTGTTCCGAGGATTATCTAACATCAAATGAACTTTGCCAGCATGTTAAATGTCTGTGGTGATTATAGTCTCTCACTTCTTCTTGACCCTCTGACCTTCTCAAATGTATCCAACAATTAAAATTGCAGAACAACACAGAGCAAAATCTATTGAACTAATATTCAGATCATTGTAGTGAAAATATTTATATATTAACACATTTTATTGACTGAAAGCCTGATATTTAGTTATTGTCACTAATCCGGTCCGTGGCCTTCCGGCCGATTACCAGTAGAGATCACTCTACCATTACATTGACTATCACACTACACAGACTGTTACATGTCACTCCGGACTACAGTTCCCATCATCCATTGCTCTTACACAGCTGAATTCACTGATCACGCGCTCACCTGAGAGCCATTACTCACTCTATTTAACACCCACTAAGTTCCTGGGTTTAACTCGGGAACATGAGCCCTTTCTGGCTATGGAGGCCGTTTGCGATCTCTCTGCTCGTCCTGTCACGGCTATGGAGGCCGTTTGTGAAAGAGTTGTCTGTTCCATCCATGAGACTGTATATGCTGTGTCTGTCTCTTGTGTCTCAGTTTTCCCCAGGTTCCAGTCCCTACCAGGGAGGACTCCTGTTCCCGAGTATAGCCCACGGAGGGCTCCTGTCCCCGAGTTAAGCCCAGGTAGGGCTCCTGTTCCCGAGTTAAGCCCAGGGAGGGCTCCTGTTCCCGAGTTAAGCCCAGGGAGGGCTCCTGTTCCCGAGTTAAGCCCAGGGAGGGCTCCTATTCCCGAGTTAAGCCCAGGGAGGGCTCCTATTCCCGAGTATAGCCCACGGAGGGCTCCTGTCCCCGAGTTAAGCCCAGGTAGGGCTCCTGTTCCCGAGTTAAGCCCAAGGAGGGCTCCAGTTCCCAGAGAAGATTAAGAGTTAAGCAAAGAGCAGGGCGTGCCGGTTCCCGAGGAGTTTAGCCCAGTGAGGGCTCCTGTCCCCGAGTTTAGCCGAAGTGAAGGCTCCTGTCCCCGAGTTTAGCCCAGGAAGGGCTCCTGTTCCCGAGTTCTGCCCAGGAAGGGCTCCTGTTCCCGAGCATTGCCCAGGGAGGGCTCCTGTTTCCCCGGCTCCAGCCCCGGAGCTCGCTCCAGTGTCGGCTCCAGCCCCAGAGCTCGCTCCAATGCCTACTCCTCGAAAGCGCTTTGCTGTGCCTGCTCCTCCAGAGCACCCTCCAGTTCCAGCACCCCATAAGCACTATCCTGATCCACAGTACCGCCCTGGAAGGGATTCAGATTCTCAGTTCCGCCCAGGAAGGGTTCATGTCCCTGAGTTAGGCCCAGGGTGGGCTCCTGCTCTGTCTGCTCCGCCATGGAGGTCTCCTGCTCCATTTGCTCTGCCCTGGTGGGCTCCTGTTCCGTCTGCTCCACCTAGGTGCCCTGCTCTGCCGGCTTTGCCTCAGTTCCCCGTCTCTCCATTTCCACTAGGGACCTGGCCCTCCATCCTCCCCCTGTTCCGCCTCCGCTCCACAGCCCACCTGGATCGTTTAGTGTTTGGAATGTCTGGAAGCCGCTCCTTGGAGGGGGGCTCTGTCACGAATCCGGTCCGTGGCCTTCCGACCGATTACCAGTAGAGGTCACTCTACCATTACATTGACTCTCACACTACACAGACTGTTACATGTCACTCCGGACTACAGTTCCCATCATCCATTGCACTTGTACAGCTGAATTCACTGATCACACAGCCTTCAAAAATCCCACACTCACCTGAGAGCCAGTACTCACTCTATTCCTGTTCAGATCGCCGAGTATTCTAGCGTTTTTCACTCCCCTAGTGTTAGCTGCCTTACCGAGCCATTCCATGTTTTCTGTTTTAGTCTTGTGTATTGTTCTGCATTTTCCACTCCCCTAGTGTTAGCTGCCTTACCGAGCCTAGTGTCTTGTTTTTCCTTGTTTTCTTAGTCTTGCCTTGTCTGTTTCCCCGTGTTCTGATCACTGCCTGTGTACCTGGATTATCCCTCGAGTCTCGCCCAATTGGAAACTGTTCGCCCCTGCCTGGATCTTTGCCTTCTACCTGGATTATCCCTCTTGCCTTGCCATCAATATACCTGTTTGCCATTGTCTGACCTATGCCTGTTTTTGACGTCTCTTGTGAATAAAGCCTTGCAGATGGATCTGCACGCTTCCTGTGTTCCCTCCATTACAGATATGTTCCTGGTACTTCTCTTGAAATGAAAACAAATAACAAACTAAAAAATATGTTTAAATATATATTTTTTTTTTACATTTATTAGCATTTTTATTAAGATTGTGTGTGAACATAACTAAATTTAAATAATTTTAAGACTTTTTGGGCCACCCTTGGTTGAGAAACTCTACTCCAAAACCTTAAAGTTGTAGTAACATCATTTGGACTCTTTCTACAACATGGTAGTAAGAAATGGTATGCATTTGTTTTCCAGTTTTGTTGGTTTCATTGTTCATTTAATGTAATTTCAAGAAAATAAAATTGAACATATAAAACATGGTTTTAACTGTAAAAACTGCTCATATTTTACAGGTTGGTTTTACCTCCTGAACTAATCAACATGCCCTGATGCTGAAGTATTTCTTTTCACTGACCATATGTTGGAAAGGAAGAAAGACTTTCAACCTCTATTGTGTACCCTGTTTGTGCAAAATGGCTAATACATCTGTGATTTCCTGCTTGTAATGCAGGGCGAGCATGTACGATTAACTGGATCTGGAATACTCAGCACTTTTAGGTTTGTTTTACATATTATTGTTGAAAGAAATGGACCAAAACAAAGATGTGACTCGTATGAAAATAGGATCAGTGACTCAAATGTTCTCTACAATAGCCCTGCTCTCTCTTAACTTCTGATAAATGCTTTAACTTCCATGTGTTCCCATCATCCCATATGCTCTCTTACTTCAAAACATTTTTTCCCCTCAGTATTCACATAAACAGTGATTAATAGACTTAAATATTTATGTGAGCTGTACAGAGGGTCCTTCTCAACAGTCTGTGGTGGTCTGCAGGCAGTTGAGAAGCCATTTGTTGCCACGGTGATTTCATGCCCACAACTGATGCCATGCTATTGAAAAACTTTCACCGTATCAAAGAAAATGTAAAATCTACCTATAACAGAAAGTGGGCAGCTTATATAGAGAGAATCAGAGGCAGCTGCAAGCTAGCATATGTAACCGGTGTAATCTGCGTTGTGTGTTTTTTTCCAATGAGTAGTAACCAGACGGACATCAGCTGACGGTTCGACTCTTCTTTTACTGATAAAACATAAAACAGTCTTTACAGTGTGTTTTCGCCCTTCTTGTCCTTTCTCTCCCATGCAGAGACAGAAAGGGAAGAGGAAATGGTATAAAACTGGCATACAAAATTAATTTAAGGAGTGAAAAAACAGCATACCTGATAAAACATAAAACAGTCTTTTCAGTGTGTTTTCGCCCTTCTTGTCTTTTCTGTTAAATGAATGTAAAGTGCAATGCAATTAGTACGTGCTTCAAGTGCATTGATCGGCAGAAAACTGATCAAACTTACTGAAAATACAGAAATAATCAAATATACATAAAATATTGTCACAAATATGATTTAAACAGAGTATAAAAGTGCTTTTATGCAAAGATGAAATTAGATTAATCAGAGCTCATTAGAAACCCACCTCTCCCATGCAGAGACAGTGCAGAAAGGGAAGAGGAGGTGCAAAGACAGGAAATTAAGACTAACGCTGCTGTCAGAAATTTAAAGGGGAAGGTGCACACACAGACAGGCATATCAGGTATACATCGTGAACATTTGTGTAATTCTACATATGAAATTAACATTACTTTCCATACCTGTTACACATAGTTTAGGGGGAGGGGGATGATTAAACTTACAGAGGATTTTTAAATAATTATTTAAAAAATATTGCATTATCCTCCTTGGATGATTATAATTATTTTATTTTACTCCTGCATAACATTAACTTGAAATATAATTTTAATGAATACACTAACAATCATTAATTTTTAACAGTAAATAAACACAGAAGATATTCAGTCAATTAGCTTATTTTCCGTCTTTTTCACATCTCATCTTTTTCAGATGATCTAAATTTCACTTATGTGGTTTTCCCATGACTAATATCAGCTTTTTTTCTTTCTTTGTCTTATTTTGGTGTTTCCTAAACTACTATATAAAAAACAATGCTACAACTAGGTCCAGGAGTGGATGAGAAGCAAGCATCCTTGTCCAGGATAGATTCAGGGAATGGAATGACAAGGGAACTCCGTTGCATTTTTTTTTTTTTTCCCACAAGAGCATGTGCCACTTCGAGTGACCTTCATGCTACCAGGAAAGATCAATAATCTTCAGGATGTTTCTCCAGTGGTGGAGGGGCATATTTCAAGATTCAAGACACTGCTGGCAAGAGGGGTTGATGGTGGTAAGGTCAAGGACATCAAGGCAAGTGTGGGACAGAACCACCTGGGGACATAAACAGTGGACCCAATTCTAAAAAAGAACTTTTTTTTTTTACTTGTTAGGGAGGTTTAAAATGTAACACCCTCAGGGGGGTGAGAGTGAACATTCACTGGAGTCACATTACATGAAGTAATTAACAAAACAAGAGTTATTAATGTGTGTGTGTGTGTGTGCATTTGTTTTAGACCATGTCAAATTTATTTTATGCCAAAGATCAGGTGAAGATTAAACTTTGCTAAACCTTGCATACATAATGTTACAAAAATATCTCTAGTTCAAATGAATGCTGCTCTCTATTCAACAAAAAATCCTGAAAAAAAAGTATAATGGTCTCCACAAAAAGCAGCACAACTTGTACCTTGATCATCATAAGTAATTCTTGAGCATCAAATCAGCATATTAGAATGATTTCTGAAGGATCATGTGACAATGTAGACTGGAGTAATGGCTGCTGAAAATTCAGCTTTTCCATCACAGAAATAAATTACATTTAAAAAAAATATTCAAATAGAAAACAGTTATTTTAAATTAATAATGATATTTTATAATGCTAGTATTTTTACTGAAATTATATAAGTCATATAAATGCCATCCTTCGGCGAGCATAAGATTCTTAAAAATAAATAAATATATATTATTATAGATATATATATAAGGATATAAATCCTACCAACCCCAAGTTTGGAAAGGTATACTCTTCTGAAATGTATTCATTTATTTCTATGAAAAGATTCTAGTGCTTTCAGATGCAAGCCGTGACAACATATTAAAGAGCTTCTTTCTTCTGTGGCACACACATACACAAACATTTATTTTTCTTTTTTGTTTATGTTAACTTTAAAGTAAAAGCTATTCAACATATCTTCTTTTGTGTTCCACATAAAGAAGGTGATATACAGTGGGTACGGAAAGTGTTCAGACCACCTTAAATTTTTCACTCTTTGTTATATTGAAACCATTTGCTAAAATCATTTAAGTTAAGTTTTTTTCCTCATTAATGTACACACAGCACCCCATATGACAGAAAAACACAGAATTGTTGAAATATTTGCAGATTTATTAAAAAAGAAGAAATCTGAAATATCACATGGTCCTAAGTATTCAGACCTTTGCTCAGTATTTAGTAGAAGCACATTTTGATCTAATACAGCCATGAGTTTTTTTTTGGGAAAGATGCAACAAGTTTTCACACCTGGATTTGGGGATCCTCTGCCATTCCGCCTTGCAGATCCTCTCCAGTTCTGTCACGTTGGATGGTAAACGTTGGTGGACAGCCATTTTTAGTCTCTCCAGAGATGCTCAATTGGTTTAAGTCACGGGCTCTGGCTGCGCCATTCAAGAACAGTCACAGATGTTGTTGTGAAGCCACTCCTTCTTATTTTAGCTGTGTGCTTAGGGTCATTGTCTTGTTGGAAGGTAAACCTTCGGCCCAGTCTGAGGTCCTGAGCACTCTGGAGGAGGTTTTCGTCCAGGATATCCCTGTACTTGTATTCATCTTTCCCTCGATTGCAACAAGTCGTCATGTCCCTGCAGCTGAAAAACACACCCACAGCATGATGCTGACACCACCATGCTTCACTGTTGGGACTGTATTAGACAGGTGATGAGCAGTGCCGGGTTTTCTCCACACATACCGCTTAGAATTAAGGGCAAAAAAATCTATCTTGGTCTCATCAGACCAGATAATATTATTTCTCACCATCTTGGAGTCCTTAGGTGTTTTTTAGCAAACTCCATTTGGGCTTTCATGTGTCTTGCACTGAGGTGAGGCTTCCGTCGGGCCACTCTGCCACAAAGCCCCGACTGGTGGAGGGCTGCATTGATGGTTGACTTTCTACAACTTTCTCCCATCTCCCGACTGCATCTCTGGAGCTAAGCCACAGTGATCTTTGGGTTCTTCTAAACCTCTCTCACCAAGGCTCTTCTCCCACGATAGCTCAGTTTGGCAAGACGGCCAGCTCTAGGAAGGGTTCTGGGCATCCCAAACGTCTTCCATTTAAGGATTATGGAGGCCACTGTGCTCTTAGGAACCTTAAGTGCAGCAGAATTTTTTTTGTAACCTTGGCCAGACCTGTGCCTTGCCACAATTCTGTCTCTGAGCTCTTCAGGCAGTTCCTTTGACCTCATGATTCTCATTTGCTCTGACATGCACTGTGAGCTGTAAGGTCATATATAGACAGGTGTGTGGCTTTCCTAAAAAAGTCCAATCAGTATAATCAAACACAAATGGACTCAAATGAAAGTGTAGAACCATCTCAAAGATGATCAGAAGAAACGGACAGCACCTGAGTTAAATATATGAGTGTCACAAGCAAAGGGTCTGAATACTTAGGACATGTGATATTTCAGTTTTTCTTTTTAATAAATCTGCAAAATGTCAACAATTCTGTTTTTCTGTCACTATGGGGTGCTGTGTGTACAATAATGAGGAAAAAAAATTAACTTAAATGATTTTAGAAAATGGCTGCAATATAACAAAGAGTGAAAAATTTAAGGGGGTCTGAATACTTTCCGTACCCACTGTAGGTTTGGAACGACACAATGAGTGAGCAAATGATGACATGATTTTCTGAAAATCTGACAGAAAATCTGTCAAACAGATTAAATTTGATGTCTGCATTTAGACATACGCATTTAACTGATGAAATACATGATGCAAACATTTTCTTCCTGATGAAAAGGTGTGGGGAAGGCATTTTATTGCATATACATTATTAAAAGTGAGGGGAATGCTTGTGCATTCTACACATAGGTACCCAGAGGAAAGAAAAATCAAAAGTGAGATCTCTGGGAAGTCTCCATTTGATGTTAAAGTAACCTCCATGTCTGTCTAGCAGAAACATTTGGGATGTTAAAGAGATCTCTTTAAATTTTTTCTCCCCTCTGGTTAGCTTCAATGTCATTTATCCACACCATTTCAATCAAACACAATACATGCATTGTCATATTTGGAGTTGTTTTGTGTAGACACTGTTGTATTGCACAATAATTTAACAGATGAAATCATTACCTATATTTACATGCATGCAAAAACTCATGCATGTACAAGACAAACTTTTTAATGCTAAAAAAAACCCCCACTGGTACACGCAGGCCCGGCTCCACAATCAAATCACTGAGGGTGTAAAACATTTTTATAAGAGTCTTGAAAGAGATAACAGCAAGACAATAAAGAGATCTCCCATGTTTCTCACAGTCCATTGTCATTTTGGATTACTTTCAGAACTTTCTCATGTCTCAGTTGTGCCTACTTTTATTTATCCTAAGGAATTTTAAGAGAAACATCTAAGACACTGTTGATACTAAATTGAGGAATAAATGAGAATCACAACTAAGTCTCTTGAGTTAAGAAAGAACAAACTCTGAGCAATAAAAGATTCCTATAATGGAGTCTTAATAGAGATTGCAGTAAGACAATAAAGAAATAGTCTATGTTTCTTCCACCACATTCTCAGTTTTGACTATTTTTTTCTCAAATATTTCTCAAGTCTCATTTGGGTTTACTTCTATTTCTCCAAAGGAATTTTAGGAGAAACATCTGAAATGCTGTGGATACTAAAATTAGAGATAAATGAGAATCTCATTTAAGTCTCCTGAGCTTAAGAGCAACCACTGAGTAATAAATTTTTCTTCTGGGCAGTCCTTCACTCTTTTTTGATAGGAGCTCATTTTTAAGGGCTCTATTCACATGTTATTCTAAGTCCTGCATATTCCCTTGATGTATTTAAATGTGTGACCTTGTCACAGTGATGAAGACCGTCTGGCAGCTGACCTTACACTAGACCAAAGAGAAGCACGGATACCATTGCTGTTTTCCTTTCGCTCAGTTGAGCTCACGTCAAGCGGATACGGGCGTTCAAACGCTCTGCTCACCACAGCAGGGGGGCGGACAAGGAATCTGTCCCTTAGCTACACATTAAGCTGTAACACACACAAAGACGTATTGGAAGCAGCACAACACCGACATCTCATTCTTTCACACCCATCAACCATCTCTGACCTGCCGTGCTGTGAAGAGAGCTTGAGAAAACAGCTTTGTTCGAATGGAAAGCACAGACAGACGGAAGAGTTTTCGGAGTCTCACAAAACGCTTTTACACAGCAACGCTTTGTCCTCAAGAAACCCTCTTAAATCAAACGCTCCCTCAAACACACACTCCTCGTGCTGTGTCTTCTTAAGGCATCCTAGGAGCCATATCAGTGTGGGAAGAATTAACTTTTCTCGTAGCTAAGCGGAGGCCATGGGTCGTGCGCAGAGGGGCTGCTGTATCTGCCACACATGCAGAAACCAGATGATTCCTAAGAGCTTGATTTCCCCAACCTCCAGTCGGAGAGCTTGGCCTGCTCCCCCAGAAATATGAAGCTCCCTCTGTCTTTTTCTCTATCCACGGCATGTGCTCATATGTACGGTTCCCTTGTGTGCGCCAAAAGGCACAAACTCTTCACTGCAGACACGGCCCCCAAAACAACCTCAGTAACTTTTCAATGACCGGGAGCAGCACACACATGATTTGTGGATCACTTTGGGATCTCCACATTCCTTTTTATTTTTCCTTCTTTTTCTAGCATTTTTTTGAGTTCAGAAGCTTTTTTTCTGTACATCTCAACAGCTTGCATACAATGCAACCTGAACATAAAATACTGAAAATATTCAACTCAAATAATGCATTCATGAATTCATCCATTGTTTTATCCATCTATCCACCATTCTATATATCCATCCATTTTGTGAACCATAGTACAACATTTACTTAATTGTAATTCAAAGACATTAAAACACAGATAATGCATCCATCCAAAGACATTAAAACACAGATAATGCATCCATCCATTTTTTTTATCAAAACTACATTCATGCAATTGCTTATGTCTTGTTGATCAAATTATATGATGCTGGTTCTCTGTTGAATAGCATTACCCCAAAATCATTTTGACATTAGTTCACTGCATATGTCATTAAATGAAAAATGGTTGAACAAGTCATAATCTGTCAACCATATTTTCTATACATTTTTTATGGGTGAATCTGAGTGTTGACGGAACAACAGTAAAAGCACAAATGTGAATCCTATCCAATCTCTTACAATCAATATCCCATATACAGTAATGCATAACTTTACACTGTTGAAATTGAAATATGTCATACAAAAAGTGCAGACTTGTGCATTTTCAATCACTGTCATCAAAACTACAGCCATATATACATCAGGAAATGTTGACAGAGTATTGACAACATGGCTACACATTTTGAATATGTTTTTAAGTGAACAATGACACAAGGACTTGTCATTCTGAAAGCAATGATATGTTTATTGACATAAATATTTACCTTTAAGAGGATTTTGAGGAAAAAAAGTACAAGCTTTTGTGCGTTAATTCATTGTGCTGTGTTGTTTGTACAAGTTGTTTTGAGAAATGCACTTTCAAATGTCAAGGTGATTCAAGAAATGTACCAAAGTGAGTGAGAAAAACTAGAAGTTTCATATGACAAACTTTCTAATTCTTTAAATTCAAATTTGAATTGCAGTTCTGCATCCTTCATTTTAAATTCATACATTTGAATTGGATTTTAAAAGTCATTCTCTATTCAGTTTTGAATGCAATACAACGCTGATTCAATGCAACATTACAATACTGCTGTTATACAGTTCAATAATAATTCTCAGGTTCTCACTTGGGAGTCCCAATCACCTAGTAAAAAAACAGCCCAATGGGCATTGGCGAGTGGAATTTGCATGCCCAGCCACTTCCCCATAAACACAGGTATATAAATGGACGGCGTGCATCCACTCATTCAGATTTTTGCTTCGGAGACAAGTGGTTGTTCGTGTTTAAGTGATCACTCTCCCATTCATCTCTAAAAGAGTAGAAGAGAGGCAAAAACCTTCTTGCTGCTATTGATTCCGGCAGCGCATTCAGCAGTTTTGTGGCACAGATGAGACAATCAGACTCGGCTATGTGACCCAGTTCACCAGGCACTGGTGAGTTCACCCCCCCCCAGATTCAGTGGCACCCTATTAACCTTGGTGGCAAACAATGGTACCTCAGTCCTGAATGGAGATTGTGGTCCTGATGGCGAATGTACACAATAGAGCCTGTCCCTCCAGCCGAGATAGGGTCAGGGATACAGCCCTCAATTCATCGTACCCAAGAAAAGCAGTGGGTTGTGACCAATCCTGTGTGTCTTGAATTGGGCTCTACACAAGCGCCTGTTCAAGATGTTGACACAGTTCTCACATGTGTTTGGCTACAGGATTGGTTTGCAGCGAACGACCTGAAGAATGCCTACTTTCACATCTTTATATTGCCCCAATGCAGACCGTTTCTTTGGTTTGTTTCGAGGGTTGGACGTATCAGTACAAGGTTCCCCCCCTTCAGGCTGTCCCTGTATCTCCCTGACTTCCCAAAGTTACGGAGACCCTTGCCCCGCTAAGGAAAGTGGGCAATTACACTCTCAGCTATCTCAACAACTGGCTCTTTCTAGCTCACTCTCGAGATCTGTTGTGCAGACACAGGGACCTTGTGCTCCGACACCTCAGCCAGTTGGGGCTTCAGGTCAACAGGGAAAAGAGCAAGATCTCTCCTGTGCAGAGCATCTTTTTTCTCAGTATGGAGTTGGACTCGGTAAACATGAGGGCATGTCTCATGAACAAGCATGCCCGGTCAGTGCTGAACTGCCTGAATGCATTTAGGAGGAAAACAGTGGTTCCACTGAAACAATTTCAGAGGCTCCTGGGGCACATGTCATTCACAGCTATGGTAATCCTGCTAGGAGTTTTACATATGAGACTACACGGGTGAGTCCTGAAATGGGCATTGCGTCATGGCACACTCAGCGAGTCCATTATGCTGAGTTGTTGCCAGACTTTCGGCCCTTGGTTGGACCTTGCCTTTCTACGAGCAGGAGTGCCCTTAGAACATGTGTCCAGACATGTTGTTATTACAACAGATGCCTACAAGACAGGCTGGGGTGCAGTGTGCGATGGGCATGCAGCCTCAGGCTCCTGGACAGGCCCTCGACTGCAGTGGCAGATCAATTGCCTCGAGTTGAACAACATTGCGACCGTTGCGTACATCATCCATAAAGGAGGTCTACGCTCCCTTTGCATGTCATTCCAGGGAAGTTCAATCATGCAAAAGACATGCTCTCATGACAGCTCACGCTCCCGGAAGGATAGAGACTCCATCACGAGTTCTCCCAGTTAGTGGCGGCTGGTGAAAAATGTTCTAGGTAGGGTGCCACATCCAGAAATTTTAGGATACATCCAGGTATGATTTGTCACATTATAACAAAAGGAGATGTAGTAAGACTTTAAACATTTTAAATAATGATAATTGTATTACCAAGGTAAAGTTTAGGATGATTCCCACAAAACTATTTTCTGCAAGCTTTTTTCAAGATAAATAAAAAAAACATTTTAAAATTTTCATAATTCACAGTTTATTGATACAGTGCAACAGCAAAAACTGTGAGAATTTAATTATTTTTTTTACATTTGTTTAGAGAGCATTTTCTATACATACAGTATAGAAATAGCTACAAGTCAAGCTGCAATACCCAAACATGACCACACGGAGATGCAAACCGACCACTATACCAGTCGTCTTAAACTGACTGTATATATATATATATCGATCCATTCCGAACTATTAAACAGAGCAAAACACAAATTAAATCGAATATGGTGATCTGAAGGCAGCTCGACATCAACAGTGAACAGTTTTCTGTCAGAGTGAGTGTTTTTTGTATATAAATGTATATAAACACCATTGAACATCGCAAACTCTTATAATAACACACTTTATCAGCAAGTGTCCATTATAAAACACTTGCCAGACATGCTACCATACTGAAATGTGCTCGTGCAAAAAGCTATCGGAGAGCGCCCAGACATGGTCTGTTTGTTTGCACATTAATACGACTCCTGTAGGTCACTGTAATCAACTTTACCTCCATTACAATCGTCATCCATCTAAACGTTACTGGTTTTCTTTATTCAGCCCATACAGACTAGTCCTGACTTCATATTTCATTTATAGAGTTTGTTCCCACCAATCACTGCACAAGTATGGGTTACATATGATGACGAAAGAAAAGTTGTGCTTCAACCCTCCCGGAACTCATAGACATTACATTGCAGTGCCTGCATTTAAAAAAAAAAACTTTGTATGGAAGTCTATGAGAACAGCCTGGGCGATTCTCAGCCAGAGTGAAATTGCCCAAAAAGGGGCGGTACTCCATAGAACGTGACTTGGACTTTGACTTGACGCTGATTGGACTACATATCCAGAGGCAGAACAAGCAGTCTAGAACAGCGATAGTTGTGATAGAAAAAAAAACCCTCCCTTTCGCACTTTAGTGGTACATCGCCAAATCGCCCTAATGAACAAACCGCCCCTGCTCCCATGCCCGCTCTTTTACTCCCTGACTAAGGAGACCTCAATCATGGCACATGCACACAAGCGGGCACGGGACCTACGCGAGCATGCGTTGTCCCCCAGCAAGCCTCCTTGTACAGACCCTGTGCAAGATCAGGGAGGACGAGGAGCAGGTTTTGTTTCTTGATAGTCAGCCGAGCTTAAGATCCTGTCTCTTAAGGCAGCATTCCTGGCTGTGCTTACCTCAATCAAGAGGGGGAAGGACCTGCAAGCATTTTCAGTCAGCAAAATGTGCCTTGGATTCGGGCCGGCTGACTGTTATATTATCGTGAGACCATGGCCTGGATAAGTGCACAAAGTTTCCACCACTCATTTCTGGGACCAGGTGGTCAACTTCCAAGCGCTGCCTTTGGAGAAGGCAGATCCAGTCCTTGCACTTTTGTGTCCTGTTCCCACTCTACATATTTAATTGGACCACACTTTGAGCTTTAGAAGTTCTGACCAACTATTTGTCTGCTTCGGAAGACAGCAGTAGGGGAAGGCGGTCTTAAAACAGGGGTTTGTCCACTGGCTAGTAAAAGTATTTTTTTTTTTTACCATTCCTTCGCGTTACCAAAAACAAGGTGAGCTGACGCAGGATCAGTAGTATGTTTGGCTTGCCCCTCGGTCAGTCCCTGTACCGAGCGGTGTTACAGTGGTGTGAAAAAGTGTTGGCCCCCTTCCTGTTTTTTTAAATGTTTTGCATATTTGTCACACTTAAAAGATTCAGATCATCAAACTAATTTTAATATTACACAACGATAATGCAAGTAAATACAAAATGCAGTTTTAAATGATCATTTCTTTTATTAGGAGAAAAAGCTGTCCAAACCTGCCTAGCCCTACGTGAAAAAGTAATTGCCCCCTAAATCTAATAACTGGTTGTGCCACGCTTTGCAGCAATAACTGCAATCAAGTGTTTGCGATAACTGGTAATGAGTCTTTCACATCGCTGTGGAGGAATTTTGGCCCACTCTTCTTTGCAGAATTGTTTTAATTCAGCCACATTGGAGGGTTTTCGAGCATGAATGGACTGTTTAAGCACAATCGGATTTAAGTCCGGACTTTGACTAGGCCACTCCAAAACTTAATTTAGTTTTTCTTGAGCCATTAAGAAGTGGACTTGCTGGTGTGTTTGGGATCATTGTCCTGCTACATAACCCAAGTGTGCTTGATCTTGAGGTCACAAACTGATGGCCGGACATTCGCCTTCAGGATTTTCTGATAGAGTGCAGGATTCATGGTTCCGTCAATTATGGCAAGTTGTCCAGGTCCTGAAGCTGCAAAGCAGCCCCAGATCATCACACTACCACCACCATGTTTGACTGTTGCTATGATGTTCTTTCTATGAAATGCTGTGTTGGTTTTACGCCAGATGTAACGGGACACACACCTTCCAAAAAGTTCAACTTTTGTCTCATCAGTCCACAGAATATTTGCCCAAAAGTCTTGGGGATAATCAAGATATTTTTTGGCAAATGAGAGACGAGCCTTTGTGTTCTTTTTGTTCAGCAATGGCTTTTGCCTTGGAACACTCCCATGGGTGCCATTTTTGCCCAGTCTCTTTCTTATTGTTGAAACATGAACACTGACCTTAATTGAGGCAAGTGAGGCCTGCAGTTCTTTAGATGTTGTTCTGGGTTCTTTTATGACCTCCTGGACGAGTCGTCGTTGCGCTCTTAGAGTAATTTTGGTAGGCCGGCCACTCCTGGGAAGGTTCACCACTGTTCCAAGTTTTCTCCATTTGTGGATAATGGCTCTGACCGTGGTTCGCTGGAGTCCCAAAGCCTTAGAAATGGCTTTATAATCCTTTCCAGACTGATACATGTCAACTGTTTTGATTCTCATCTGTTCTTGAATTTCTTTAGATCGCGGCATGATGTGTTAATCTTTAAGCATGCTTCACTTTGTCAGACAGGTTCTATTTAAGTGATTTCTTGATTAAACAGGTCTGGCAGTAATCAGGCCTGGGTGTGGCTAGTGAAATTTAACTCAGCTTTCTAAAATAATGTGGTTAATTGCAGTTCTTTCATGATTTAACAGGAGGGGGCAATTAATTTTTCACATAGGGCCACGTAGGTTTGGACAGCTTTTTTCCCTTAATAAATGAAATCATAATTTAAAAACTGCATTTTGTATTTACTTGCATTATCTTTGTGTAATATAAAAATTTGTTTGATGATCTGAATCTTTTAAGTGTGACAAACATGCAAAAAAATAAGAAATCAGGATGGGGGCCAACACTTTTTCACCCCACTGTATTTATATGCCCTAAGATTCCTCAGTTCTTCGTTTGGCATTGTATTTGTAAATGTGCAAAACTGTTGCATTCTCCTGCACCTATGTTCCGTGGGTTTTGGTTTCTTTTCTTTGTTTTGTGTTTTTGGTTTAAAAAAAATATACGTATAGCTGATGCATTTAGATCCATATCACCTTTTCCTAGCCTGAGCAACTGTGATATTGAAATTTTAAGGGCTGTCAAGTGGATTAATTCAAAATAAAAGTTTGTGTTTACATAATATATGTGTGTGTACTGTGTATGTAGCGCCCCCTGCCCTCTTAGGCTGGCTTGGCCTAAGCTCTGTAGGGTGGAGCACCGGGTTCCTTTAATTGATGTCTCTCGACTATAACTCTACACCCCTATTCTGATACCACTATTTAGAGATATGAACTTCACTGATAATTAAATAAACTGATAAGGTTATACATCAAAGGGGATTTATTTATAAAACAGAAAAAAGGAAATGAGAGAAAATAAAGTATATAGTTATATGTATATATTATTAGTATAACTGTATAGACATCAAATAGGAATAATCGGCAGAGATATTCTAGTAATGACCAATAGGTAAATTCAATATGAATACGTAGAGATATTAATACTCAATGTACAATATGAATACACAAATTGAAATAAACAATGTATCCCACTCAATGAGTTTCAAATAACTTTTTAACGTGCCTCCCTTAGGATGCACTTTGTACACACTCCCTAACTCATAAAGAGTAAATTCACAGTGAAATATTAAATTCAGTAACTCACTTAATACCCAGTGCACTGCTATAACCAAATTATAAAGTCTCACAGTGAATATTTCCCAAACAGAGGGTATAAAGTAACACTTTTCACTGTCTTATGAACTGTGATTGTAAACTGGTAATACGATTTCAATAGACAGAATATAAACCAACGTGGGCCCACTCACACACATAAACACACTCACACACCACCTCGATGCAGGCCTGAGACGTTGCTTGTGTGCGTAGGGGCATTTGAAACTGCAAATTGGCCTCTTCGCTCTTCAGTGAGCAAAATAAACCCAATAGAATGTACCTGCGTTCTTTAAGCAGCCCTGATACTCTCCCGTGTCCGGCTACACAATCCTCCACGAACAGCCGTCCGTCCCACGAGGCCGAAGGAACACCCAACACTCCCGGTGGCTGGGTGCGCTATCCGGTAGCGTCTCGTACCTTCCCTCGATGTCAGAGGACCTTTGAGTGCTTCTGGTGACTCGAAAGGTCTATCTGAGTCCTCAGTCACGTCCCACGACAAATAATGAGCTAATACCAAGCTCAATAGTGCAGAATAGTTCAGCAAATAATACTCAAAGAGATCGCTGGTTCTCAATAAACAAATAGTTAACACACAGCCTGCGTCAACTGTTAAACTTAAACCCCAGAAGATACTATAAACAAAACTAAATCATACAACTCGCGTTTTGCAGTTATAAAAGTTAGCTTTTTATCAGAACCAAACCCATCAGCGACCATCTCCTAATCGCTGCTCGTCTTCTCCCCACAATCTTTTAAACGGCCAATAAAATCAGCCTCACCTATGAGAGGGCGGGTCTAAACCAGTATATATCCAATCAACTAAAATAAATCAAACTTGATAGCGAAAACCACGTTTTCTCGCAAGTGCACATCAACCAAGCATTAGTGTTCAGTGAAGGGTCTCTTAAAGGGGAACACACACATAGCCAAGTGCTTTGTACCGTATACATATTTGACTGTAAACCCTTAACGGCACAGTGTTCGGTTACCATGCTCTCAATAAAACCCTAGCTGGCTATTATAAAATCTACATTATAATTCAACACACTCTTTTAAGGGAAACCCATCTACTTTGCTGTAAAGCTACTTATAGCTTATATACATATTTAACTTCCCTGATAAGGGGGTTACATGTATGTTTACATGTATATAGTGAAAGTGAAAGTATCACGTTTTGAGTACATTGCTGTATAATATAAGTACATAAACACACAGAATATTTTGCTTTGAAGAGAATCAGTTACAAACAATGAAATGTGCAGTACATATGCATATTGAGTAAACTGAACCACAGTTTTCCAGCCAAGATGGGCAATTTTCTGTAACTTGACACCTCAAACCTGTTTTTCTTTCTCCCTCTCATTCTCTCGCTCTTTTCCTCCATCTTTCTTGTTTCCATGTAAAAGTTTGTATTCAGCTTTTTTGCTGTCTTGTGACTAAATGTTACATATTAGAAATTAAAAGGCTCAACTGACCAAGGCATTCCGATGATGAGCCCTGACCTCATTAATATTTTCAGGAATAGCAGAGCAATGACCTTGTTAACATTTCTGGTGTAATTAATTAATCCACACGAGTGCTGAATCTTTGCCGATTCCTGCCAGCATAGTCCACTCAGGCACAGAGTGAGTGATGTATTGACGGTGGAGGAGAGGCAGACCGCTGTCAAATTCTCAGGTCACCCGCAGGGGGCACGGGTGACAGCAGTTGGCTAAAAGCTTAATGTAGGAGATTTTATCTGTACGCATTCATTATAATATTTATTTATTTTACAATGATTCATTTTGAAGGGCTGGAGAGAGCTTCCTCCATAAATTGTGTTCATGCAGACATAAAGTATCTGTTTTGGCTTTCGGTAGTTGTGTTTCATCATTCTTTGCGATAAAGACACATGCACTAGATAGCGTGCACCACGCATCATTCTCTTAGTATTCAGGGTTAAAGAGTCTCTGAGTGCTGAATATGATGAATCATTATGTCTTCAGCATGCCACAGTGGTCAAGTTGTTTGTTCAAGGCTTTTTTTCTTTTTTCTCTAGAGCTAAAACCAGCACTCTACAAAGAGCAGAGGATAGAGAGAGACCTAAGGCTGTCGGGCTATCACGGTCTTACACATTGCTGCTCTCATGCTCTGAATGCAAATTGGATCAGGTAATTGGGAAGCAGCTTGAGAGGGCTGCTTCAGATCTCCCTAGTGACAAGCTCTGCGCACAATCATGATTGGGCCCAGATGGACTGTGAAGCACTTACTATGTTTCCCACTTCACATAACTGTCTATATGCCCGAACACAGGCAAGCCTTGCATAGTAATTTTATTGTCACGTCCCGTACATGTACATGATGTTCACAAGGAGTCTTGTTTCTAAATAATATGTACTAGAGCTGTGTAATTACTCCCATGATTGTAGCACATGGCTCGTCACCCCTGTAAAGCCGGTTCCATGATTAGTAGTAAATCTCCATCACCTGCTTTCAGATTCAGCGGCATTTACCTCACAGAGCTGTAGTTCAATGACAATAAGGCAATATCATGCTCATTATCGCAGATTGATTGTTAGTGAACTACGGCTCTGTGTAGTAAATGCCACTCCATCTGAAAGCAATTGATGGAGATTTACTACTAATCACGGAACCGGCTTTACTGACGAGATGCGCATGGCACAGCCTACTATGTACATGCAAAACACACTTTGAAAAGTGCATGCAGCAGTTCACACATCTTTTTTTTATTTAAATAACCTTGAAATAAAAATAAATAAAATAAACAAAATAAAAAAATAAAATAAAATATCAATTGAAAATTTAAATATTAGAAATGTTGCCTTGGCACCTAACTAAAATAAGACAGGTTAAGCACTAAAATTACAAAAACTAAAAATTTAAAATAAATTTGTTCTAAATAGAAATAGTGCATTAACAAAATTACTAAAACTGAAACGGATCTAAAATCTAAAAATTAAAGTAGTGTATAAATAATACTAAAATAACACTGTCAGACAAACAAGGGACATACTGAGATTTATTAAAGAGACATACGAAACTAACTTTCTCATTGTGCATATTCACTCTTCTACTAGTGCTGGCATTTTCCAAACTAGACATTTGAAAATAATGTTTTTAAAAAATCGTGGTGCTGAAATTGTGATGATCAAAAAGGTAATTGCAGCAATAGGCAGTTTTGTACCGTTCAAGCTGTCTTTTTTTTCTTATCTTTGTAAAAAAAAAAGACTTTAGCTCTACTACTTTGTAATAACTTTCTAATTACTTTGTAATACAAATATAATGCAATTGCATTAATTATTCAATTCAATTCAAGTTTATTTGTACAGGGCTTTTCACGATACAAATCATTGCAAAGCAACTTTACAGCAAATTAAGTTTCTACAATATTTAGTGGTAGCTTATCAGTGGTGACTGTCAGTTAATGTACATATGGCAGAAATGTACGGAAAAATAAATTAAATACGTAATCAAACAGACGATAAACACTATTAACAGCAATAATTATATTATGCAATCAAACTTATAGAAAAATGTGATAGTTCTGTATGTTGTTTCAGGGTTGCATCATCTGAGGTCCTCTGAGGAGTTGGCATCATCTCTTCTCAGGTGTTCTGGATACAGACTGAAGCTTGTGTAAATCCCAGTTATCCCAATCCCGTGGCAAAAACAGAGAAACAAATAGAGACATAATTAGCGTAGCTGCTGTTCCAACCAAGCAAAATTTATTTGTTTAACCCAAACTAAAGAATAATAATGTGCATTTGATCAGATATAACTGCAGTACAAGATTATGAGATGCATTATTTGAAAGCTTGGCCAAAGAGATGTGTCTTTAAACTAGATTTAAACAGAGAGAGTGTGTCTGAACCCCAAACATTATCAGGAAGGCTATTCCAGAGTTTGGGAGCCAAATGCAAAAAGCTCTACCTCCTTTAGTGAACTTTGCTATCCTAGATACTACCAAAAATCCAGAGTTTTGTGACCTTAGGGAGCGTGCTGGATTGTAGCTGGTAGAAGACTAGTTAGGTACGCAGGAGCTAACCCATTAAGGGCCTTATAGGCAAGTAATAATATTTTGTAACTGATACGGAACTTAATAGGTAGCCAGTGCAGAGACTGTAACATTGGGGTAATATGCTAATATTTTCTTGACCTGGTAAGGATTCTAGCAGCTGCATTTGGACTACCTGTAGCTTGTTTATTGAAGATGCAGGACAACCACCTAGCAGTGCATTACAATAGTCCAGTCTAGAGGTAATGAATGCATGAACTAGCTGTTCTGCATCAGAAACAGGTAACATGCTTTTCGTAACTTGGCAATGTTTCTAAGATGGAAGAATGCTGTTTTTGTAACATGGGAAATATGATTTTCAAAAGACAAGTTGCTATCTAATATAACACCCAGATTTTTGACTGTAGAGAAAGTAACCGTACATCCGTCTAGTTGCAAATTGTAATCAAAGAGATTATGTGTACTGTATTTTGGTCCAATAAGTAATACCTCTGTCTTATCCGAATTTAATAGGAAAAAATTATTGATCATCCAATCTTTTAAATTTTTAACACAATCTGTTAGCTTAGATAATTTAGAAGTTTCATATGGTCTTGTGAGATATATAGTGGAGTATTCATCAGCATAACAGTGGAAACAATTCCCGGTTTTCTAATAATTTACAAGGGGCAACATGTACAGTGGTGTGAAAAAGTGTTGGCCCCCTTCCTGATTTCTTATTTTTTTGCATGTTTGTCACACTTTAAAGATTCAGATCAAACAAATGTTAAATATTACACAAAGATAACCCAAGTAAATACAAAAAGCAGTTTTGAAATAATGATTTATTTTATTAAGGGAAAAAAACTTGTCCAAATCTGCCTGGCCCTACGTGAAAAAGTAATTGCACCCTCCTGTTAAATCATGAAAGAACTACAATTAACCACATTATTTTAGAAAGCTGAGTTAAATTTCACTAGCCACACGCAGGCCTGATTACTGCCAGACCTGTTGAATCAAGAAATCACTTAAATAGAACCTGTCTGACAAAGTGAAGCATGCTTAAAGAGCAACACATTATGCCGCAATCTAAATAAATTCAAGAACAGATTAGAATCAAAATAGTTGACATGTATCAGTGTGGAAAGGATTATAAAAGCCATTTCTAAGGCTTTGGGACTACAGCGAACCACGGTCAGAGCCATTATCCACAAATTGAGAAAACTTGAAACAGTGGTGAACCTTCCCAGGAGTGGCCAGCCAACCAAAATTACCCCAAGAGCACAACGACGACTCATCCAAGAGGTCATAAAAGAACCCAGAACAACATCTAAAGAACTGCAGGCCTCACTTGCCTCAATTAAGGTCAGTGTTCATGATTCAACAATAAGAAAGAGACTGGGCAAAAACAGCATCCATGGGAGAGTTCCAAGGCAAAAGCCATGCTGACCAAAAAGAACACAAAGGCTAGTCTCTCATTTGCCAAAAAATATCTTAATTATCCCCAAGAATTTGGGCAAATATTCTGTGGACTGATGAGACAAATGTTGAACTTTTTGGAAGGTGTGTGTCCCGTTACATCTGGCGTAAAACCAACACAGCATTTCATAAAAAGAACATCATACCAACAGTCAAACATGGTGGTGGTAGTGTGATGGTCTGGGGCTGCTTTGCAGCTTCAGGACCTGGACAACTTGCCATAATTGACGGAACCATGAATTCTGCACTCTATCTGAAAATCTTGAAGGAGAATGTCCGGCCATCAGTTTTGTGACCTCAAGCTCAAGCACACTTGGTTTATGCAGCAGGACAATTATCCAAAACACACCAGCAAGTCCACCACTGAATGGCTCAAAGGGGGGGGAAAAAAACAAATGAAGGGTTTGAGGGCCCAATTCAAGTAGATTAAATCGATCCTCGGCACATGCAAAAACAGTCCATTCATGCTTGAAAAGGCTTCAATGTGGCTGAATTAAAACAATTCTGCAAAGAAGAGTGGGCCAAAATTCCTCCACAGCGATGTGAAAGACTCATTGCCAGTTATCGCAAACACTTGATTGCAGTTGTTGCTGCAAAGCGTGGCACAACCAGTTACTAGATTTAGGGAGCAATTACTTTTTCATGTAGGGCCAGGCAGTTTTGGACAGCTTTTTTCCCTTAATAAATTAAATAATAATTTAACTGCATTTTGTATTTACTTGCATTGTCTTTGTGTAATATTAAAATTTGCTTGATTATCTGAATCTTTTAAGTGTGAAAAATATACAAAAAATAAAAAAACAGGACACTTTTTCACACCACTGTATATTGAAAATAGCAGAGGGCCTAGGACAGATCCTTGGGGCACTCCATATTTTACTGGTGATAATTGAGAACTCCCCATTTAAATGAACAAAGTGGTAGCGATCGGACAGGTAGGATCTAAACCATCTTAAAGCCTGCCCTTGAATACCTGTATAGTTTTGTAATCGATCTATGAGTATGTCATGATCTATAGCAGGGGTGGCGAACGTCAGTCCTGGAGAGCCGCAGCCCTGCAGAGTTTTGCTTCAACCCTAATCAAACACACCTGAACAAGAATCAAGGTCTGAAGGGTTACTAGAAAACTACAGGCAGGTGAGTTTTAATTAGGATTAGAGCTGAACTCTGCAGGGCTGCGACTCTCCAGGACCGACGTTCGCCACCCCTGATCTATAGTGTCGAACGCAGCACTAAGATCAAGTGAAACTAGCAATGAGATACAGCCTTGGTCTGACGCAAGAAGCAAGTCATTTGTAATTTTAACAAGTGCAGTTTCTGTGCTATGGTGGGGCCTGAAACCTGACTGAAATTCTTCATAGAGAATTTATTTTTGCAGGAAGGAGCACAATTGAGCAGACACAACTTTTTCTAAAATTTTAGACATAAAAGGAAGATTTGAGATGGGTCTGTAATTAGCCAGTTCACTAGAATCTAGTTGTGGTTTCTTAATAAGAGACTTAATAACCGCCAGCTTGAATGGTTTTGGGACGTGACATAAAGACAACGACAAGTTAATAATATTAAGAAGCGGTTCTTCTACTACAGGTAACAACTCTTTCAATAATTTAATGGGTACAGGATCTAACAGGCATGTTGATGGTTTAGATGCAGTGATAAGTTTATTAGCTCTTCCTGTCCTATAGTTGTGGGGGGGGGGGGCGGGGGGGGGGGTTTTCTTGTAAAGCACTGCAGTTTTTATTTTGGTGCGATGAATGAAGCTGAAGTAATATAAGCTGTAGAATCTACATTTGTTACTGTATTTCTGATGTTATCTATTTTATCAGTGAAAAATTCATAAAGTCATTACTATTAAACTGTGAGGGAAAATTTAGATCGGGTTGTGTCTGGTTATTTGTTAATCTAGCCACTGTGCTAAATAAAAACCTTGGATTGTTTTGGTTATTTTCTATGGGTTTGTAGATATGCTCGGCCCTGGCCGCTTTTAGAGCCTGTCTATAGCTGGACATACTGTTTTTCCACGCAAATCTAAAAACTTCAAAGTTAGTTTTTCTCCATTTGCTCTCAAGACTACGAGTTTTTTTCTTGAGAAAATGGGTATTACTGTTGTACCATGGCACAGTATGTTTTCTCTAACCTTTTTCAATTTGATAGGGGCAAAAGCTTCTAATGTATTAGAGAAGATAGAGCCCATGTTGCTAGTTATTTCGTCTAATTCATGTGTACTTATGGGTACACAGAATCTCGGTAACATATGGTAACCCTCGTTCCCTGAAGGAGGTAACAGAGACGTCACGTCGGTGACCGACGAATTGGGATATCGCTTCGATAGACCAATCTACTTCGAGTGTAAACTAAAAGAGCCAATACACTATTGGCATGCAATATTGCACCCAGCTGCCGCGATCACAGCGTGAGGATAAATAAGGGGGGGGGGGGGGGGGGGGGGGGGGGGGACAGCAGGTGCTATGATACCAGGTTTTCACTGAGGAAGCCGGCGGCGACCGGCACGGAGCCTCCGCTCGCGGTGGTACAGCAACCGTGGTGACGGGACGTGACGTCTCCGTTCCCTCCTTCAGGGAACGAGGGTTACCATACGTAACCGAGACGTTCCCTTTCAGTCGGTCACTCCGAGTCATGTCGGTGACCGACGAATTGGGATCCCTACCAAAGCGCCATGGTGCTGCCCCTTCCAGTGCCCTGTGCGAGCCGCCTGCGCCCCTATCTTGTGCAGGCCGGGGCTCGGGACAAGTAGTTCCACTCACCATTTTTCAAAGCACTACCTTACTGAGTGAGATTGGATAACACTGGGAAAACGTACCCGCTCCACTTGGAACAGGGATGCTGCGGAAGCCCCATCCTTCCCGAAGGAATTTTCGGAAGCAAATACACATATAGCATCCGTTTAGGTGTATATGGAGAACTGGAGGTGATTGTAACCCTTTTGGAAAGGCAGAAGTCTGCCAGGGAAACACGGGCTCTATGGCTACAACGTGGGCTATACACATACGAGAACCGCTTAGGTCTCAATATGGAACTCAGCCCTCCACGGTTCCCGTGGATTCATCGTGAAGGCCCAGCGCCGGACGTTCTGCCGCATCCGCTGCCGAGGGTGACGGAGGACCTCAACAGGGTCTACTGTAGGACACTCTGGAGCAGTTTTAGCAAGCTGATACTAACCGGGACCTCTCGGCGCCACTACCCGTTTGAGGTGAGAACACAGGAGCATACCGGCTCCACGGAGGCTATAGAATCTAGCGAACATGTTGGGGGTCACCCAGCCCGCAGCCCTACAAATATATGTCAGCGAGACGCCACGAGCCAGCGCCCAGGAGGATGCAACACTTCTAGTTGAGTGAGCTCACAGCCTGGATGGGCAGGGCACACCCTGTGCCTGATAAGTCAGGGTGATGGCATCCACTATCCAGTGGGCCATCCTCTGCTTCGAGATGGCATTCCCCTTCTGCTGGCCTCCGTGACAGAAAAAGAGCTGGTCTGAGGTCCTGAAGCTTTGTGTCCGGTCTACTTAGCACATTAATGCTCGGATAGGACAGAGCAAAGCCAGGGCTGGGTCAGCCTCCTCCGGGGGCAGCGCTTGCAGATTCACCACCTGATCCCTGAAAGGAGTAACGGGAACCTTGGGCACGTAGCCGGGCCGGGGCCTCAGGATTACCTGGGAGTCAGCCGGCCCAAACTCTAGGCACGAATTGTCGACCGAAAATGGATGCAGGTCCCCTTACCATCTTGATGGAAGCCAGTGCAAGCAGGAGCAGAGTTTTCAGTGAAAGAAACTTTAGCTCAACTGAATGTAAAGGCTCGAATGGGCCCTGCTGTAGTGCTGTGAGCAATAGAGTCAGGTCCCAAGAGGGTATAGATGGGGGCCGGGATGGATTCAACCTCCTGGCCCCTCTAAGGAACTTGATGATGAGGTCATGTTTACCTACCGACTTCCCATTCACCGAGTCATGGTACGCAGCAATAGCAGCAACCTGGACTTTGAGGGTGGAGGGAGACAGCCTTCGCTCCAGCCCTTGCTGCAGAAAGGAAAGCACGACCGCAATCGGGCATCTCCGGGGGTCTTCTCGGCGAAAAGAACACCACTCAACGAACAGGTTCCACTTCAAGGTGTAAGCGTGTCTCGTAGACGGTGCTCTTGCCGAAGTGATTGTGTTTACTACCTCCTGGGGTAGGTCACCTAGAACCTCCGCGTCCAGTCCAGGGACCATAAGTGGAGATTCCAAAAGTCTGGACGCGGGTGCCAGAGGGTGCCCCGTCTCTGAGTCAGTAGATCCTTCCTCAGAGGAATCGGCCAAGGAGGGGCCGTCACGAGGAGCATTAGTTCCGGGAACCAGGTCCAGGTGGGCCAATACAGAACAACATGGCGTGACGAGAGAGGTTCTGGGAACAAGCAAACAGGTCTCCCTGAGAGTGGCTCCGAAATGTCTCCAAATCAGCTGGATCGTCTGGGGATGGAGTCGCCATTTTCCCGGGAGCATTGCTCGAGACAGCTCGTCGGCTGTACAGTTGAACAGGCCCGGAATGTGAACAGAACGAACTCCTGTGGGGTTTGCCATCACTGTAACCCTCAAACCGCTCGCGCTACTGCTGGAAGTGGTTCTTGTCTGTCCGCCAGAATGAGCCCCAGATCGCGGCAACGGGACTCCGCCCCTTGCGAGTAGCGAAGCCTGGTTCGCAGCTCCGAGATGGTAATCTTCCCGCAATGAGAACATGACTCATCCATGAAGGCCACCTCAGCGTGCTTGATGCCCAGACATGTGAGGCAGCGATCGTGACCATCACCGGTGCCAGGTAATGACTGCATCCAGAAACGCACGGGTGAAACGGAAAAGCTGGTATGCATTGCACCTGCTGCCTTTTTATACTCATGCTGTGATCAGCAGCAGATGGATGCAATAATCGTATGCCAATGTGCATTGGCTTGTTTAGTTTACACTCGAAGTCGATTGGTCCCTCTAAGCGAGATCCCAACTCGTCGGTCACGACGAGAACGGATGGTGCCCCGACTGAAGGGAAAACAGTTGCGATAAATCAGGCAGGTTATTTGTGAATCTGTTTTTGGTGGCTGGAACAATAGTTCTGCCTGGAAGATAAAAAAGAAAAATATAAATATTTTATAAATTAAATGTATGAAAACTATATTAATGGAATATAGTTACTTAGATGCCAGTTGTTTTTAAAACCTTACAAATGACACTAACATATTCATATTGTAAGCTTATTTCTCACCAAAAATCAAGCATGACAATTAGATAGGAAAGTAGATGTAGTAAAAATTAAGCCCTTGAACTGGAACTTTAGCGGCTCAGCTCTGAAATGTTTTTCACTTGCTACATCACTCATGTGTCTTCATTTGACTAAAAGGCTGCAAATTGCATTCTGGGGTAAACAGCACTGATAAACTGAAGCCATTGTATAAACAGCTGCAGCTATAATGCGAGCTGTTGTGCTGAGCAGAACCTCATATAGTGATCGATTTAGACAAAGACAATTTAATATACATACAACCATTGAGTGAGGCACTATGATTTATGCTTATGAAGTTTTATAGCACAAATTTGACAGATGGCTGTCTGTAAGTGGGCTACAATGTCTTTCACACTATAAACAAAGTGAATCTTGATAATAGGAAATGTTGGTAATCCGCTTCTATAGGGTTTATGTGAGAAGGGAATCATGTGTGGTGAGGGCTATCACATTTATTACTCGTTTTTGTGTGAAGGTAACAAAATTGAAGGATCACTGTTGATCTGCAGCTGGATTTTTTCAGGTGTCAAACACTACAGTAACTCAAAATATAACAGGCGTTGGGATTCACCGCATGAGAAAAAAAAAAAAAAAAAAAAAAAACACAATTATATAGATTATAGATATAATAGCATAATAATATATATATATATCAAGACATCTGTACAAGGTATTACACGGTCTCTTTTCCAATTGACCCTTGATATTGACTTGGGCACAATATGCAATATAAGCAGAGAAAAAGTAATATCTTACCAATGTAAATAGTAAATAATAAAATAAAAGGCAGAACTTATGGCAGTTCAATATTTTCCCTCTGAAAGGAGAGAGAGGTGCCATGATGGCCCCCTGGTGTACCCTGTCGCCACTTCATTGAAGTCAGCAGAATAGTTGGTGATTTGAGAGTGAATGTCAGGATGATGGGATGGCTTTCATCAATGGTCTGAAGGCCACTCTTATCCATCCAGATAGACTTGCTGAAACGGCAAGATCTGCTGCAATCCCAGTGCTTCATCTCAACCCAAAATACAGGAAAGCCAAGGAAATAAATCATACACACTTCTGACTTCACACCAGAGGGTTTAAATGCAGGAATGTGAGTATTCCTTTAAGACAGTGGATATCAATTCCCTACATAGTGTTCACTGCTCCCTATTCCCTGAGCACACGAATAAACATATTAACATATCTAATTTAAGCAAATTACATTGCAACAGACATTGATCACAGTTTAGCACTTTAAATATGACAATTTGTATTACATAACTCAACTTAGTTTAAGTTTATACTCTTTTCAAAACTGTTAAACTTGCATACAAAACCTATATAGTAAAACATAATACACATAATACAAAAGTGAATAAGCTCTAGAGAAAAAAATTGCTACATTTCTACAATAATACCATACTGAAATATATTCTAGATCTAAAAACCATCAATACCAGTAGACGTAGCTAAACACATACACAGATATTAGTCTTTCAATTTCATTACTATCTATACAAAAGGGGAAAACAAATTTCGTATTATAATGTAAATATGACTCAAGTAACATACTGCAGTGAATTCTACACAATAGAGACCTGTCATCCTTGTTTTCTAAAGACATTTTACAAAAGAAAACATTGTATAATGCTACCTGCTGTTAGAGTTTTTAGCTCTTTGTTTTATGATTGACGAATTGTGCTTGTTGGGTGACAGCTTTTATTATAGTGTTATGAAAGAGTGAGTAGATTTGAGACATGTTTTGTGTTTTGATAATTTAAGTGCATTTTGAATGTGAAATCATAGAAGACGACTGTCAAGCTTCAAAGAGCTGTGCAAAAAGTGACCCAAGTATGAGAAATTGGTCCTAAGTCTGTGCTTATATTATATATACTATATATATATATTATAATATATTATATATATATATATAGCCAGGACCTGAATTGAGAACACGCTTTAAGTTCATCTGAGAATGTTACTGAACGTAGCCAGAAACAAGTATTGCCTTTACAGTATCCTTTTTTCTTGGAGCAGAAAAGATGGGCCTGGGCCTCTTAAAGTTAATGTAAAAATCTATATTTTGATTGAACAGGTTCCATGGTTTGACGGTAGGGATAATTAGAGTTTATGTGCTATTTTTACCCTTGTAGAGAGCAGGACTATTTTTATTTTGGGCTTTTGGTTAATATTGGTTCTGCATTTGTAACAAATGACCTGACAACATCAATTTCACACATATTCATGGTCTTGGGGAACACATGTAGGACAAAAAGGAACTGTAAAATTAATGATTTCTTATATAATTACTGCTGATGATTGAAAACAAAATTCCTAGAATGATGAATTCATAGGTAAATAATACTTAAAATGACTGCCTCAATTTGACTACTGGCAGTAAAGACTTTCAAAGGCACTCAATAATTGGGTTTAGGAAAATAAATCTACACCTCTGGAGCTCTTGCATACTCTACAGTGCTCAAACTTACTTGCAAACAGTAAATGATAGTATGACATAATTCATAAACATGAATTTGACTCTTTAAAAGTCTTTAGACTGCATGGCAAATCCACCATTATTAGGGTTGGACAAAATTCAGAATTGAAGTAGTTTATTGTCTCCCTTTAATTCATGAGTGTGAATTTTAATTGAATTTGACACACCCCACTTGAAATTGATCAGACTGAATTTTAATTGGAACGTGGATTTTTGAATTGAATTGTGATAAGAATGATAAGAAGAGGAATTTACTCAATTGCAATACAAAGAAATTCAACACAGGTGATGCATTTTGGAACTGTTCTTCAAACCTGATCCACGAAGGACAGTTTAAATATGATGTAAAATTAAATTAACTTAATTCAGTAATTAGATTGGAATTTAAAAGTAATTCTAAATGCAATTCTAAATGATGCACAACCAAATAAAATATATATTCTCTATAAGTTCTGTCAGTGTGAACCAGAAGGTACTATGCATCATGTTCAGGTTTTTATTTTACAGTTTATCCTACTAGCACTTAAAGACTAAAGCCAGGCTCACACTACAAGAGTTTTAAAATCCTAACCGATTATGAAATCTGGTTGCAGCACACACATAAGGAGAATCTTTGCAGATTATCTTCCCTCAAATCTTAAACATGCACACACTACAAGATTTTAACATCATGGCGCATCACACACTACAAGATATTATTAAGATTATCATGCCAGAGGGAGCGCCTCACATGATTTCACACAGCAGATCGTCATTGACATTTCAGTGATGTTTACATATGTTAGCTAGCGTGCTAGCTGCTTTCTACACTCACACGGTACATTCAAAACTGAGGCGATTTCACTCCAGCGCTTCTCTTTCTCCTTACGGTTGTAATACGTTTTCGACACATTATACAGACAGTCATGTTACTATAAAACGTCAAGAAGCAGTTTCCTCCGTCTCCACTATCCAACGGAGCCACAGCAGCTGTTTTGTGGTTGCGCATTGGCTATTGTGAAAGTACTGACATAATCATATAGCCGTCATCATCCTGATTTAAATCCTAAATATCAACCATGTTGGATATGATTGGGGCACCCCCGATTTGTGTGCGAGTAGATCGGGAAGTGCAAGATTCGATCGGTGAACACATTACCAGATAATCCGCGCCGAACATCGGGACCAATCGAGGGGCTCGACAAGATTTTTGCTCCGATACTCGGGAGAGGGAAATCAGGGCAAAATTCGGCTAAAAATCCTATCGTGTGAGCCAGGCTTTAAACAACGTCTGTTTATGTGGTCCATCTAAATGATAAAGGACAAGATATTGTTTCTCCATTTAGTGTGGAAATAGCATCCACATTTTACACCACTTTAGAGTACTTTACTGTGGTTTCAAGAGTAAAAAGACAAAGAAGACACTGTTGCTTAAGCTGTTAGGTGGAAAGAAGTGATTGATTAGATAGTGCTGGTGGAGTGTCTGGAAATAAATGGTCCCCACATCACGGTGCAGAGTCATAGTGCTTTCACACCTCTGCTGTTGCACCACTCTGCCTGGTTTACTCTCTGCTTCCAATGCAGTTAAACATTACAAGTCTTCTTCATCTCTGTAACCCAGCAGGCCACCAAGAAGATTTACATGTACTTTCTTACATACAGGACTGAGTCCTTCAAGACTTCTCAGTAAGGATGTCTAACAGTGCTTTAGTGCACACTAACTATGCCTGCATGAGGCTTGTTAACATTCTAGTGTAAATTGACAGCATTACATAAAAGCAAGCATTACGCTATCCCGAACAATTACAAAGCCTTCTGCAGTACATTCTGTACCGAATTACACTACAAGTGTAATTTTGTTTGCATCTGTACAGACTAATTAGCCATTAAAATCTGATTTTTTTTCTACCAAATGAACATTAACCAGTTGCTTAGATACTAGAACTCCTTTATGATGGCAGAAATCTTGTAACAATCCAGACAAATGAGAGCGAGAGAGAGAGAAGATAACTTTTGTCTGACACAAGCTTTATCCTTCTTCCAACTTGCTAAAAGGTTTCAGAAAAAGAGCATAAAAAGGGAGTAGAATTATGTGTTAGCACCTCTACTAGTGTTACTGGTTATTAATATATTGTTACTTTTCGTAGTTATAATGCATAACACATTTTTTTTCTAAGTTGTATCCTTTCATCTATTTGATATTATGGTCATACATCCTGCTTTCTTCCTATGAGTTATTGACTATTTCACAGACAGGTCATTGCTGTCACATGTCTCTGCAGTTCAGAGAAATTTACAGTTCAACTTTACTTTTTCTGCTTAAAATTGTTTGGTTTCGAGCTATGTGGGTGCGTGAAACACTTTTTCATACTTTGGTTCTGATTCTATTAGTGTGCTGGCCTCAAACTGTGCTGCCCTCCAAACTGAAGTCAGCGTTAAGAGGAGAGGTCACTTTGAGGTGTTGTTAATGTCTCACCACATGCCCCGGGCTAGGCCAAATGTTTTCCTTTTTAACCGCAGATATATTCAGTTGTGAGAAAAAACACAAAACACCTGGTGTGCAATGTAATGTTTTTTTTCAGAATTTTTTTTCCCCTCCTGAATCTTTGTTTTAAAATATCTCACTCATTATTCTAGCATTTATCTGTTATGCCATTGTGTTTGTTTTAATGGTGGCATAGTGACTGTAGAGTACATATGCAACACATGTTTGCAGAATGTACAAATGTATAATGTACTCGGTTACTAACGTAATCTCGGTTCCCTGAGATACGGAAACGAGTACTGCGTCTGCTTAAGACGCATATGGGAAAAAAGCCTTTTTTTCATGCAGTGAAACTGCATGGCTCGTGCAGTGCTTAAAAAACGAACCAATGGCTCGGCAGCGGTGCTGCATGAGCCTATGGCAACGAAGCCTGCCAAAGCCCGCCAGAATGGGTGGGGCATTTGGCTATATAAGTGGGTGCTCGCCACAGGATTCTCAGATTTACTTCGACTGAAGCGACAACTGAGTCGTGCAGCTACATAGCAAGGCAAGCAACGCAGTTCTCGTTCCCGTATCTCAGGGAACCGAGGTTACATTAGTAACCGAGTACGTTCCCTTTCGATACTTCACTCATACTGTGTCTGCTAGAAGCATATGGGAACATAGTACAATCACGCCATGCTAATGTAGTGGAACGACTTAAGGTATAACTTCCATAAGCAACCAATGCCTATAGAGAAGTCAACAATAACCCAGGGCTAAAATGGGCTGAGCTTTCTAGGTCACACCCGGCCTGGTTATTCGTTCCAGAGTACTCCCGTAACTTCGACACCCATGGGTCGAGAGCTAAAAGGTGAACAATGCCAAAGAACTTGGGCGTGGTACGGCCAAGGGCTCTCTGCCATATCTGTGAACATTTCAAGCGGAAAGGACCCTGGCCTATAAGGACGGGACTTCCAGGTTATAAAACCTTTCAAATGTGGACGGCAAGGCCCACGGAAGAGTACGCTAGCGAGATGGCGTCTACTATCCATCTAGAGAGTTCTTTGCTTCGTAACCGGAAGCCCCTTGGTGCGGTTACCGAAGCTGACAAAGAGTTGTTCCGATCGCCTATAGGGGGCGGAACGCTCAATATAGGTTCTCAACGCTCTGACGGGGCAGAGGTTCTCTGTCCTCTTCAGTTGGAGGAAGCGCGGAGAGCGTAATGACCTGTGCTCTGAACGGAGTGGAGAGCACTTTAGGTACGTAACCATGCCTTGGTTTCAGGACGACTTTAGAGTCGTTAGGCCCGAATTCCAGGCAGGCAGGGCTAATAGAGAGCGCCTGCAGGTCCCCTATTAGCTTTACTGATGCTAGTGCTAGAAGCAGAGCAGTCTTCAGCGATAGCGAAGGGCCCTCAGCACAGTGGGCAGGTCCCATGAAGGGACGGTAGGGGGATGAGGCGGATTCAGTCTCCTTGCACCCCTCAGGAAGTGGATGACCGCGCTATTTCTGCCCACCGATTGACCCTCAATAGGGACATGAGAGGCCGCTATAGCCGCCACATAGACTTTGAGCGTGGATGGGGAACGACCCTTATCCAGCAGCTCTTGTAGAAATGACAACACCTCTGCCAGTTCGGAAGTGAGGGGGTCTTTGCCGCGGTTTAGACACCAGTCGGAGAAAAAAGACCACTTTCAGGCATAGAGGCGTCTCACAGACGGAGCTCTAGCCGCCAAAATTGTGTTTAAGACTCGCTCTGGGAGGTACGAAGGCTCTCGTCAAGTGGCCAGAGGTGCAGGGCCCATAGGTCAGCCCGAGGATGCCATAATGTCCTGTTCGCTTGAGAGAGGATATCCTGTCTCAGTGGAACAGGCCAAGGGGCCGCTATCAGTAGCTGAGTCAGCTCTGATAGCCACAGCTGGTTCATCCAAAGGGGGGCCTACCAGGAGAACCCTGTGTTCTTGTTCCCTCACTCGCCTGATTACTTGTGGGATCAGAGCGATCGGGGGGAAAGCAAATAAATAAATTTGGCAGTGAGAGTTGTCTTCTGAGGCGAAGAGTCTACCTCAGCCTCGCCGAAGATCTCCCAGATCTTCTGAACCGTCTGAGGATGGAGCTTCCACTCCCCTGAGGGGACATTGCTCCTTGATAACATGTCCGCTCCCCGGTTCAATTTGCTCGGTATATGCCCTGCCTTTAGCGAGAGAAGGTTGGGTTGAGCCCACTCTAAGAAGCGCTCTACCAGCATGAAGAGGCACTTTGAAGAGAGGCTTCCCTGGCGATTTATGTAGGACACAACCGACATGTTGTCCGATAGGATTAGCACATGGTGTCCTTTCAGGACTGGCAGGAAGAACTGACAGGCTCGACATACTGCTAGCATTTCTAGGCAGTTGATGTGGAAGCCTTTTTCCACCTTCGACCAGTGGCCTAGAGTTGGAGGCGTCTGTCGTGACAACTGTCCTTCTGTGAACCATCCCCATGGCCACGCCCTGTTCCATCCAGCGGGAGTTCTTCCAGGGGGTCAGGGCCGATACACAGGCCTGACTCACCCTGATATGCAGGAATGGAACCCGTGGTTTCAACCAGCGCTGAAGGGGGGCAATACGAAGCAGACCCAACTGTAGCACTGACGATGCCGCCTCCATGAGGCCCAGCATCCTCTTAAACGTTTTGAGAGGGCAAGAGGTGCCAATCTCGAAGGAGGTCGCCAGCCTCCATATGGCCAAAGCTCGTTCTGGCGTGACTACAGCTTTCATTTGGGCTGAGTCAAAGATTGTTCCCAGGAATGAAATTCGCTGGCTGGGAAGCAATGAGCTCTTGGCAAGATTGACCCTGAGTCCCAGGCACTCCAGGTGGCTGAGGAGAAGGGCTCTGTGAGATATTAATTTTGCCTCCGACTGGGCCAGGACGATTCAGTCGTCGAGGTAATTTAGAATGCGGATTCCCATCTGTCTCAGAGTGGAGAGAGCCGCATCCATGCACTTCGTAAAAGTGCGGGGGGCCAGGGACAGCCCGAAGGGTCCGTATAGGTCTGTATATTGATAAGCCACACCCTCGAAGGCGAATCTCAAGAATGGCCTGTGACGAGGGGCTATCTGGATGTGAAAGTATGCATCCTTCAGGTCCAAAGAAAAGAACCAGTCTCCCGAGCGAATTTGCGCGAGGATCTGTTTCAGTGTAATCATCCTGAACGACCTCTTCATGAGGGCGCGATTCAGGTGTCGGAGGCCACCATCTCTTTTGGGGACGAGGAAGTAACGGCTGTAAAAGCCTGACTCGCTCTGGGCTGGAGGAACCTTTTCCACGGCTTATTTTGCCAGCAAATTCATCACCTCTGAACACAGGACGTGTGCGTCTTTGCTCTAAACCAAGGTGGGAACCACACAGCTGAAGCGCGGGGGTCTTCGAGCGAATTGGAGTGAATATCTCCGCTTTATTATCCCCATAACCCATCTCGACAACCCGCGAGCTCGTCGTTGCTTCCTCCGAGGTAACTGGGAGGAGAGAAACATGAGAGTGGGGAGGCGGGGCCGCCTTCCGCGAACGAACGGGGCCCGTGTCTGTGAGCGCAGCCATAGTGACACACACACAAATTTGAAGCAGTCAGCGGCAGCATCTGCTCCGATCTACTTAGGAGGATAGAGCCGCTCGATGTAATGAGGGAAAACTGATCCTTGTGTGAGAACGGATCGACGCGCAGCGGGGGGGAGAGCGTACGAAGGCTCGTGTCGGAGGTGAGATCGCTCAGACCAGGTTGAGTAGTTCCAGGCTTCGTTCATTTCTTCTTGTACGAGGCTTGTGAGAGCGGAGAACAGTGAGAGGGGCTGTTCAGGGAACGGCGGGGTGCGTAGGGAGAAAAGCGGGGACTCGTGCTCGAGTAGCATTCTGTTCCGAAGCGCGTAGCTCACGCCTTCTGCGGCAGGATATCCCGAGTGCAAGGCGCGAGAGCAAAGGAACTTTAGTGCCGGCATGAGAACAGCAGAAAGAGTGCTTAGTCCGATATGCTGTTTCCCTCTACGAGGCATCGCTGAGGAGAGTTCGAGAGGGGAAAAGAACGGGGTGGGGAGGGAGGGGAGCTGGGCTGCTTTCTGTGAAGGCGGTCTGCGAGTGGAGAAGAGTGAGACTCCTATGCTCGACAGTGAACTATTCGTCTCAGTAAGCGCATAGTCAATCCTTTCTGCGGTGGAACCACTGCCGAGCCATTGGTTTGTTTTTAATTCACTGCACGAATCAATGGCCATGCAGTTTCACTGCGTGATTGAAAAAGGCCTCAGTTCAGGAGAAAGAAAACCGGCTTTGTTCCCATATGCATCTAAGCAGATGCAGTACGAGTGTAGTATCGACAGGGAACTACACATTTACACTAGAACTGTCCTGGGTTGGCTCAGCATCTGACGGCTCATCTGACAGTGATCCAGACATCATATTTAGATGTTTTCAGCCGAACGTTACTCTAATTGGTCAAACTTTGGTTTCATTATTACATTTTTGTCTTGCCATATCCTTTATTGTCATCTACTGTGTTGCTATTCTAGTCTGGCCATTTCCAGAAGAAGAAAAAAAATCCGATCTATATGATGTTATGAATAAAACCATTTTTTGATTACCCAAAGTTTAATGGTGTTGTTCTCTTATTCAAATTATAAATTATATAACTAAACAAATTAATAAATATTTAGGTGAAGCTGTGCGCTTGAATTTGTCGTTGCATCATCCGCAGTGTGGTGAATTATTATTGCTCATTATTGTCTATAGGCTATTTTAGTAATTTAAATAACATATAGGTTATCTTAATATATTGATTAATGACAATGTATTATAATATAACACCACCCAAATATTTAGACTACTACCTTCTAATTTCCGTTGTGAGTGCAGGCTTTTTTTTTTAGCCTAGTCTACTGACCGTTATGGAGTAGTATAGCCTGCATTAAAAAGTCTTGAAAATAAAACAACAGGATAAAAATATAGTTGATGACTAGACATAATCATTTCATGACTCTAGACACTTCTTTGTGAAGACAGTAGCATAATACAGTGAAATAATATGTTCTTTAGCCATATAAATACAGTTGTCATGAGCGTGGGTAAAATTTAACCGCTGGCGCTTTTAGGTATACAGCGACCTCTGGCGGTTCTAGTGTTAAGCACATAAATTGTCTTTTTAAACAGCTGTTTTAATTGTCGGTGTGAAATGGACCAAAACACAAGCAAGGACAATTAATTTTTATCATCCCTCTGTGTATAAACTAATATTCAATAATAAGCTTGAAAATGAACAAATTAAAAAAGAACTTCACAGATTCTAAGGCAAGGTTAACAGTAATTCATTTAATATGTTGATGCTGCTCAGCGTGCAACATAATTAGAGCTTGTGGCAACTCATTTGATTCCAGTAACAGATTTTCAAACACAATATTTTAAATGTTAAATATTTTACAAATATTTAAACAGATTAACATCACAGCCAAGGGATTCCGTTGGGTGAAATACACTTCAAGACAACTTTGATTTTTAAAATTGCATTTATGATCAACTTATTCCATCTCTCAGTGGTGGGACTCATATACAGTATTGATGTGTTTATCTGGCTGTCATAGTTAGACAACATTCACCAGGCAAAATGTGTTTTACAAAAATTATTTTTTATATACAGTATGCCTCATTTCAAGAGATACAAATCAGTTTTAATAAACCAAATTTAGCCCTTCACTGATAAATTTTGCCCTTGAGCCAACCAGGAGAGGCTTTCTGCAAGAGGCAAACTGAAAAAAAGAAAATTAAATGCAATCTAATTTTAGATATTTTGAGATTCAATTGTAAATAAACCAAGTTAGACACAAACATACGGCCAACATGCATATGCATGTATAAGCTACTAATATGTAAAATGTGTTAGATATTAAGATATAATCAACGAATACATCATATTTACATATAACGATACCAGTTAGACCTGCACTCGAAATAAATCACATGCCCTATAAAGCCACACAAAAGCTTGAGGATTTCACAGTGTCCACTATGTCCTTGTCACTGAGGACTAGCGGAAGTTCATCATAGATGTCATCTGAGGTCTAAAGCCTGACCTGAGCATGTATCAGCTCTGAATGCTGACCCCTACAAGCTCAACACTCAAACTGCATTAGGTAACCTGCATCAGCAGATGATGGCAGGGATTTGGCTAGAGCAGCATTAAAACAGACCCATGCTGTCTGTCCTCGGTGGATTGCAAGGTTACTGCACTATACAGACCTTAGAATAAGTTTGATTTTATAGGCCAAACATAATAACAATGTATAATGCATGGTGAACAACCGCAAAACAGCACAGTGGCGGACATGTCACTACAACTGACCTCAAAGAGCATATTTCAGATTAGCTTCCTCCAGAGCAAGCTGTGTAGTAGCTCGCTGTCCCTTTTAACATGATTAAAGTCAAATTTGACTATATAGAAAAACAGCACAATTCAGAGTAATATTGCAAGAGCTCTGTGTACAAGAAGTCAATTAACTTTTATTTTAGACTCAATATTGTCAAATATTGTCTGTTTTGTTCCATGAATTAGTGTTTTTGAATGAAGAGGTTAAGTGACTCATTCAACAGACAGACAGCCACTTGTTTAATTCCTAAATGAATAGATGTTGTTGAACCAAGCAGTCAAGTGAATTATTCAATGGATCTCTCATAAAAACTATGGCTGCACATTCTTTGTACTTCTTTTGAGTATTGTAATTACTTTTAAACCTGATTAACATATAATATTATATATATATATATATATATATCTATTTATATATAGTAGAATGTGTGTAAACTGCATTTAATTGGGACGAGAGCCATTGAATAATAATAATAAAATAAAATAAAAGGAATAATAAATGTTATGCAACGGCTCTGATCCGGAACTAGCATTCATAGTTGCCTCGGCTATGTGACCTACCAGTGTCATTTCCTTCACTTCACTGCCATTCACAAATCCCCTCCCCTGGCCTCATGGGATAGTAAAGTGTCATCAGAATCTTGGTGGAGCGAAGGCTTTTGACTTTCTTTTCAGTTTTCTTTAGAATAAATATTACAGTACATAACTTAAGACATGAGTAAGATGAAAAGTTTGCTAGCAAAGCCTCAACTAGCCAGAGTGTTTTGCTGATTAATCTTTCTTTTCTGCTTTCAACTGAACATAACTAGTGAAATCCCCCATCACATTTAATGTCAAGAAATGTGTTTTCTAATTGGAGCACGCTGCTTTCTTTTGAGAATTGCAAAAGACACAGTTGAACTTGCGGTTTTATAGTTTGTTTACATTTCATATCTTTTGACTGAGATGACTCGAGGAATGATTTGCTGAATCTGTGAAAAGCTTTTCTCGACACTACAATGGGGACAAGTAGGGAGCCAGGAGATTTGGGCCTTTGGATTTTTTCTTTCATATTTGAAGTGCAAATGGATGATGATCTCCCAAGATGGGTGCTTCTAAATGCTTTCATTTTTTTTCCATCCATGCTCTGTGTATCTCTGTGATAAGTTATGTTTAAGTTGTAAACCCATTAATCCTAGTTCAGGTCTGGCTGGACTCATGATGAGTTAAGCTTTAAATATTTAATTGCCAGATCCCTAAATCTGTCTTGCATTTTGCCTACAGCATAAAAATTAGGTACTGTAATTCTCTATATGTGCTTCTGAAATCAATATAAAATCATTTCAGCCATTTTTTGTTAATGCTGCTGAGATATACTTGCCCAAGTAATGACTCCATGTAATGACTTTGTTTAGACGATACACTTCAACTTTTCAGTTTTCATGTAACAGTCTCATATTAATTTAAATAATATAGCTAAAGTCTCAATTGTGAGATTCCTTGCATATTATACTTTGCATATTTTATGGTCTCAACACATAATAGCCAACACTGAGAGAGAAAAATGTAAATTTGCAATCCTTAAGGGGATGGCAAAACTTATTTTGACAATTCACAATAGGTCTAAATGGCATTGTATTGATAAACATTGCACTCTATATCAACTACACATGACATTTGCAATATTTATTCACCCCAACCTCAACCATGCCGTAAGCACATACATGTACATTAATAGGATTATTTAAAGTGTCCCTATTGTGGATTTTTGAAAATTATCTTTCATGCATTCAAGTAAATTACAAAAATCTAATTTGTAAATTCTAATACCACTTCCGAGAAGTTCAGACATAACAAGTTACCACATTTGCATAATGGCCGCCTACATTCTGCGTGTACATCCCGCAAAAACTTGAACCCCCTTCAAATGCTGTAGCTTGTTTGTGTGGATAGCATGTCGACGAGGCGCTGTGCTCTGCACTGTGACAGTAGATTCAGTTTATTTTCACTTCCAAAGGATGAGGCTGTGAAGAATCAGTGGTTAAAATGAATCTTTACCATGATAACACAGCAGTATAATCCCAAACTTTTGCTGTGTTCCCGTCATTTCACTGACAACTGCTTCCCCAATCTCCGCGAGTTCAACACAGGATTTGTAAAATGGTTGTCCTTCAAAGATGAGTCAGTGTCCAGTTTGTTTGGACCAGCTTGCTCCTCTGAATCACAACATGTAAGTATGATTAATAATTGTTGCTTTATTGTTCTGTCGAGCATGCAAAAATGTAGGTTTTGTTTGTTTGTTTATTTCATTTATTTGTACAGGGACAACGCACAACAACAGTGTTGTGCCAGAGTTAGCTATAAAGCTAATTTGCATCTGCAGTTCCTGGGCAGGATGTTGTTACAAAATTACAATATTAAGTCACAAACAATACAGTACATACAACACATACAATATCACATCATAATACATTAAATTACAAAGCTAAGTCAATGATCACATATTTGATTTTCCTTAATCCATACTTTAAGCATAGTTTTAAAAATACTAAATGTTGTAAACTCTCTAATATAAACATATATAAATAGATGGTATTAAATTCCATCTTTCTGCTGCTCTAACTCAAAAAGCTGATTGTCCAAAAACAGTTTTCTTAAATTTAGTTGAACAATCACCTCTAACTGATGACCTAGTCTGCCTGGTATTATCCTTACAGAAAGTCACACATTGTTTAAGAGGTGGTGGTGCAAGATCATGAAATAGTTTGTACATCAAGCACACATCAGCAAATAATAAAAAAATATCAAACGTCAATAATTTATCATTTTTAATAATATTGCAGTGATGATAACTCCTTGGCTTTTTAGCTAAGATTTTCACAGTTTGTTTATAAATAGTATATAATGGTTTTAACGTGGTTATACTTGTATGAGACCAACTTGTAGCACAGTAAGATGAATGAGGGAGGATCATTGTATGCATAAAGAGTTTAGCAGCAGCCATAGGTAATTGGTGCCTAATATTCCTGAAGATCATCAAGCTTGATCTAGTACTTTTAGAGACCTTTTTAATATGTTTTTTTTTTATTTAAGTTAGAATCCATAATCATACCCAAATATTTAAAATGCTCAACAATATTTATTACCTCTCATTTAACTAAAATATCTGGACAACGCTCATCAACTTTCTTGATCGAAAAAAACATTCTGTATACATTCAGTGCATCTGTAGGTCTCTGGCTAACCCACATTCTGCTAATCAGCTGTGGGACCGCTATTGTCTAGAAATGTGTCGATTAATATAGAATGTCTGTTGTTCTTATTACTTGGAGTCAAGTAAAAATGGAAAGATGAATCTTCGAACTAACTGTTTGAGAGTCTTTCAGAAATAAGGTAAATTGAAATATTATATTATAAGAATATGAAAGTGTTTTTTGACCTTGCATGCATGTAAACCTGTTGCTGGGGTTTCCCAAAACTAAATTATGAACCTTTCAAATAGCATAATGGGGGCTATTTTAATAATAAAAAAACAACAACTAACAATAGTACATATGATTTAGGAGCTAATTTTGCTCACGTGTACAGATTTGCAGACAGAGTTTACTGATTTAGGGTGCTTTTATTTTGTTTTGTCATTTTTTAACCTGACAGTAAAAAACAGTCTACATTTATTGAATGAAACAGTACAACACAAAAAAAAACGCCTCTTGGGTGCTGTGGACATTTTGTAATGCTGGTTACATATGATATCATTAAGAACAAGTTATTATTGACGGCTCATTCAGGGTGGTTGAGATCTCACTGTGCCTTTGCCACTCTGATCTGTACAAACAAATTACAGGTGTTTCCTGTACATTTATCACACTATGGAGCCATGGCATGTGGTGACATTACATTTGCCTTTCTCCCAGTATGACTTTAACCACAAACGCAGCTAGTTCTGCCTGAATATTATGAATTACTGCACATGTAAGCCAGTTAGAAAGCTTATCTGTAGCTAAAATTTTTTGTAAAATGTCTGAATTGAGCAGATATGGGGCTAAGGCACCTCAATTACTAATATCAATTGAATATTAGCCGAAAGTTGCCAAAGAAGGGCAAATGTGATTTTTCAAGTCAACAAATTCAAACAAATACGTCTGTCTTCAATCCAATTTCAAAAGTCTATTGGCAAAAATACAAAAAAAAAAAAAAAAAAGACAATTTCACTCTGAACCTTTGGACTCTTTTGTCTGTATAATCTTTACTCATATTCCCTGAGACTCAAATTTGAGAAACAGTCAAAACAAATTTTGTCATTGAAACCCAGAAATGCTAATTGAGCCTGGCTTAATTTATTAAATCTCTTTTTTTTTCGACATTTGAAAAGATACTCCATCCATTAGTCCTGGTTCATATGTGCTATTTGTCTAAAATATGGCAGTAGGATTATTATGAATTCAAACTATTCCAATAAGTATGCCTAATTTTGAAAAACAGACTAGTTATGTGGTTTCTGTACAGATGGGCATATCTTGTTCCAGAATATGCATATGACAGAAATTATATGATATTAAATTAAAATGTTAAAGAATAAAGAACATATTTAGTTGTATCTTTAAGGTAAATGTTGCCACTTCAATAAAATAAAATAACATCAAACAAAATAAAACAAAACAAAATAAAATAAAACATTTTTACTGTTACTGCAGCACTTAACATTTGAGTCATGGTGAAATGTACTGTGATTACATGATTAACATCAAACCTGTGCACAGTCGATATGTTCACTGTTTGTTTGCAAAAAAAAAAAGGAAAAAAAAAAAAAAATGTCACTTCAGTAAATGAAATCACCTATCAATAAAGATCCTAAAAATGTACATTAAATGCAACATATACCAAAATGAGTTCATGTGAGTGTGAAATGAATAGCGATTTAAATACAACCTATGAAGGCAATGTATTGTAAAGTTTATAGAAGAAACTTCACAGTGCATCCCATGCCAATTATTCTGTCTAACATCCATTGGAGAACTGTAGATTTTAGTGGTCTGAAGTGTGACAAATGTACAAAGCTTTGTTATGATTGTTCCGATTTGCACTGACTGACCCAGACATAGGCGGAGGGAATGGGGCAAAGGCCCCATGAAATGGACACGTTGACAATAATTGCTGGAACACTTAAAGGGGTCATGTGATGCTTTTTTAAATATCATTATTTTGTGTGTTTGGTGTAACGGAATATGTTGACATGCTTTAATGTTCAAAAAACACATTATTTTTCAAATAATGTACATTACTGTAGGTCATCTATGCCCCGCCTCTCTCAAACGCTTCGTTTTCTACAAAGCCCCCTCCTTTGACAAGTGCAGTCTGCTCTGATTTGCCAGCTGACCCAGTGCATTGTGATTGGCCGAACACCGCAAGCACTCGTCGGAAGTGTAACACCCCTTACAATAATCGCGAGCTTCATCTTTCAAAATAAATGTAAAAGACAGAGCCGAAAGGGGAACTGGAGTCGCGTGACAGACACAGTTATGAAGCTGTATGTGTTTGCAGTACACAAGCCACGGGTAAGACAGCTGACTCCACTGTGATGTTACCCCCTCTCTCTCGCTCGCTCGCGCACACACACGATGCGCAAAACTCCACATTTGAACAGTCAATAGCAAATACTTAAACTAATAACAAAACAGTAGCTGATTCAGAAGCGCCAGATTGTCATAGCAAAGTCAGAATTACCTCCTCTCCTAGGTTCACGAAACGGTCGTCCATAAAATGCATTGCTGTTCTGTTGTAAGTAATCTTAAAGATTCCTAAATGCATCTACTTTCGGAAGGCCAAAAAAAAGTACTTTTGCTTTCGCCTAGAAAAACAGCGTCTCCCTGACATGGCTGCATAAACAATACTGCTGTTCCTGAAACCACGCCACCTTTCTTTACGTGCACAATTGGGCAGCATTATGCTAATATTTCCAAATAGTGACGTAGACATGTGGGGGCGTGTTAGAACGAGCCGTTTTAGGGGGTTGTGGCAGAGTCTTAACTTTGATAAAAAAAAATCTCTTTGGTTTTGAGACTTTAGTCAAAGCAACTTCAGGGATCTTATCTATGCACAATCAGCTTGTAACACTCCAAAGAGAAAGGAAAACTTGAAATCGCATCATATGACCCCTTTAAGTTGGCAAAAATCAATGTTTTTGGAACTGACTTTGACTTCAGTGAACCCCAACTCCAAACTCCACTGACCCAGTTCTCAGAGTGTAGCTTCAAAATGGAGTAACAAGTCTACCTGTTTTTCCTCAAGTGAGTATAGAGCAGAAGGTTAGCAGTCCACCCCACTTTTAAGAGATAATCATTAGGCTATATTTTTGTTTTGCTTGGCTATATTTTTACTATGTGTGTGCATCCCAGCTGTTAACAGCTCCTTAAAATGACTAGTGCTCACCTATATGCCTTTTATCAATTCATTTAGGACTACAGGGCAAATGCAACCTACATAATTAATATTCATAAGCCAGGTTAATAAGATTTGTAATGGTCTTCAAGTCACACTAGCATCCCATCTGAGCCCCCTTTGCTGGCCAGCATGCAATCACACCCGGATTCTCATTAGAGGAACTTCTAAATCTAAATTATACGCAGTCACCTCATGTGTAGCTCTATTTAGTGAGGGAGCTCCTGGTTAGCTTGTGTGTCTGAACTGACTGTGCTTCAGTGTATCTCAAACAGCACACGGTTGCCTCAGTTGCCAGCCCAACTGTTCACTGCAGAGGGATCCATATGGGATGGGAGACATGTCCCAATTAGTCACTGTGCATTTCTCTTTGACATCCTCCCATCCTCTGGCACTGATGGGTCCCTTTGTAAATTCTCAATTGAATTGCTGTATTTGGGCCCCTCTGCTTAGGCCTAATAATTGGTGACATAGTTTGATGTGAGTGGCCAACACAGGCCTGTGAAGAAAATCCTTCAATGTGGCTAAACTCGTAAGTTTAATATATAGCTGGTAAATGGAATTCCAAGCAAGGCTGCAAATGCAGAGAGGGAGAAAGAGTACATGGCACCAAAATAACAAAGCCCTAAGGGCGATCTTCTGAACTCACCCACTTTCTTATTTGGAGTGAGAATGAATGAGAAAGTAAATTGAAGTTGGACTGGGTTAAGATGGGAGTTTGGGGAGTGGGAGTGGTGTGCTAAGGGGCCTTTTTTATGTTGTTTTATAGGGCTGGATATCGATACATGTTTCTTGATTTGATCCCAACTCACAAGGTCTTAATTTGATTCAGATTAGTTTCAGTATATTTCACTTTCAGTGCCCATTTTGTTTACATATTAAAGAAATTTCTCTCTCAGCTATTGGTGTAAATTTTACAGGAAGACTTAACTTGATACATCATAAAAATATTATATATACAGGTATAGAAAATAATCACCCCCCTTTAAAATAATCACATTTTGTTGCTTTGCAGCCTGAAATGAAGACAGACACAGTTTTTGTTTTATCCAGCTGTATTTACTAAGGGCAACTTATAACATCCAAGTGAAAGATATAACAAAGAGGCCTACAGTAACTCTGATTCTTTCTTCTGGTCTCATAGTTACATCAGTAGGTTGGGGCAAGTGAATCACTTATTTATTCAGCTGATTTGTCAAGTCATTTAACGCTGATTCATTCAGGAACAAAGTAAATTACTGGGTGCTTCTCAGCTGGAAGGCTGCATCTTAGTCCTTTCTAGTCTAGTCCTTCTGAAGATTCTGGGCTAGACTCCTCAGCACTGCATGCTAGAATGAGATGCTTTAGTAAGTCGCTGCCAATGTCATAAAGATTTGAAGGTTGCCTTCCGAGAATGCTTCAAAATTATGACTGCCTTCATTGGCACTTGATGACATGTCAGCCGATATATGCAGCTTTACTAGGTCACAGACTTCTATTTGAGAAATAACCTCTGTCTTTGACTCACTGTCTTATTAGTGAGTCATTCAATTATTAAGTAATTAATCATGCATTCAATTTATTTGTTCATAAAAGATAAATTATACAGGAATGCAAAAAGTGACTCACTTTATGGGTGAATTATTGAATCATTCATTCAACCGCTTGACTTAAAAATAATGCTGTATTCAGGAAAAAAAAAAACTGACTGCCTCTATGAGTGAGTAACTAAATCATTCATTCACCTGATTTGTTTAGAAAAATGACTTATACTGGAATGAAACAAGTGACTCCCTTTATGGGTTAATTGTTGAATCATTCATTCAGCCAATTCATTCAAAAATACTGCTTAATTCAGGAAAGAAACAACTGAATCATTCATCATTATGTAACGAATCAGCTCATGTGAAATATGAATAATTAACCATAACTAGTTATAATTAACTATTCATATTTTAGATCCGCTGTAGATATTTAGCTGACCTCTCAGGGTCAACTGTCTTGTCAATTCTAAGAACGTTAATTTCCTGGTTAAGGGAAATAACTTTCTTACTGTACAATTCTACAAAGCTTGTAGCGTACATCCTTCATGAATAGTGACTCCGGTTATGAGCAAACAATGAACACGTCAAGTGTGATACAAGTAAGGTTTTATTAACTACATAAACACTTAAACTAGTCCAACATACTACATAAACACATAAACTGGTCTAACATACACATACACGCACACACACACACACATACAGTTGGTATAGGAAAGGGTTAAAGTTTAGCTCAGTACAGAAAGAGACATAAGGAATTAAATTTATGGAACCATTTGCATATTCAGCAGATCTACATCTGAGGGAAGCGTCAGATTCTCAGTTCAAACACACCTTTGTAAAAAGGTGTAACTGATACTTAATGTATCAATTAATAAGTCTAAGTTTGATACTTGCGAGTCTCGGCTGTCTGAAAGAGATTCCTGATGCAATCTTAAGGCCCAAGATCTTGCTGAAATTAGTTGATGAAAAAGAACCAGTTTGAGTCAGAGAATCTTTGGTGAATGGAAAGTCAAGGCACGAGGCCTAGCACGAATGCTTGGTATCCTGCCGCGTTTTCTCACATCTTCATCTGTACATCTGACTGAACCACCGACTGGGCGTGCACATGGTGTGTCAGCTTTAAGTCAAGAAGAGCCCGCCTCTCAGATGGGCTTATCCAATACGAAAGGCCAGAATCCCACTGGGCGTTTTGATATCCTGTTGGAGTTTATGACTCTTTGTTTTGAAACCGGTACTTTAGTATCTTGAACTTGAATCGAAAATACTAAGGTTCCAGGACACTAATATATTGCCTATGTACCAACATATAATATACATTCTTGTTTAGATCATCAGAAGGCGAATTCATAGATACTAAACAAGGTATATGTAAGGTTATATGAATGAGTGGTTTATCGTAAGCATGGATAAAAATAGTCTATAATACAACAGATTAATACAAAACAGCAATAATATACACAATGGCCTGAAGAATATGTGTGTTCATTCAAAGAAAGGTTTTCCTATGAATTAATTAGTAGAAAAGTCAATTTCTACTGTGCATTTGTGCCTTTTGTTTCTGGAGAATGCAGCTGAGAGTCTGCTCGCATTCCACAAGGTTGTAAATGTATTGGGTTACCATGAAACCAGGGTCCTGTTCGGCGTCCTGGGGTGTTACAGAGTATTTGTGAAATCTAGCTAACAAAATATATATTGTGTGTTTGAGTGGTCCAGACGCTACAATTAATTGATTTCTTTAACTCATTACACTGAATCATTCATTCAACTGATTTGTTCAAAAACTCAGATTAAGAAGTTAAATTTATTAGTCATTCCTACACAGTGGGATTAAAAAAAAAATCAATGCTGAGATCAATAAGAAAATCTACAGCTCTTATAAAATAAAATAAAAACTAAATAATTCACAAAAAGACATACCTACACAGTGGGATAAAAAAAAAATCAATGCTGAGATCAATAAGAAAATCTACAGCTCTGAACATAAAAATAAAACGTCTCAGGTTACTTATGTAACCATGGTTCCCTGAGTAGGGAACGAGACACTGCGTCCTCTAGGGGTCGCTATGGGGAACGCCTCGTCGTGACCCGTGTCTGAAGCATACATTGAAAAAACACCAACTCGTTGGCCGGCGACAGCCATGACGTCACTACCGGTGCGACTACAGTATAAATCGGCGTCGGGAGCTACACATCATTCATTTCTTCATCTGAAGCTTGCGTCCCCAGCATGGCAAGAAACCTAGAGAACGCAGTGTCTCGTTCCCTACTCAGGAACCCATGGTTACATAAGTAACCCTAGATGTTCCCTTTCGTGGAACTTCGAACTGCGTCCTCTAGGGGTCGCTATGGGGAACGGTATACCCACGCCACCATGCTGAGGGGAGTGCAAGCCAGAACCATGGCGAGCACTAAGTACCAACTCTACCATATTGCTATGGGAGTCGCCCCTGGGACGTTAGACGGCTGTCAGTGACGTTATTCCCTACGGCCAAAGGCCTAGGCTACATACCCCAAAATACTTACCTGTTAGGGCCAGACTCCTGGGCCCGGGGTAGAGCTCAAGGCTTGGAATCAGAAACAGATTCCTTTAAGGGAATACGACTAAGAGCCTAGAATCATACTAGTCTTGTCACACAGGGGCTACCGCACGTTTCTTTTTGCATGTGCTGAAGGAACTGTCTCGACAGATCCTTAGTAGCAATACCCTGTTAAGTAGGTATCCAGAGGATACATAGGAGGAGTGGTGCCCAAGGCGGAACCGGGGTTTTAAACCACTCAAAAAGAGCACGAAGTCTTGCGCGTAGCTCTTACCATACAGGATTTTTAGAAAAGTGGGCAAAGCATAACGTGCACACACTTGAATACCGTTCTAGGGGTTCTCGTGGCACCCTGAAAGAGCAGCCTATAGATAAAAATAGCGTATCACCAGACGCTATATCTACGGCTATAATCTGGATGTCTAGCATAATCTGTAGCTGGGGAGCAACATCCAGCTCTCAATGGAGAGGGAGCTCAACCTACAGCATGTTCCAATGGTGGAACTGCTAGCAGTTATTTACTTAGCTGTGGGAGCAACACACTTAGTTCTCAGTCGAGAAGGGGGCTCGAACTGCAGCATGTTCCAAAGCTGGAACAGCTAGCAATAGTTTACTTAGCTGTGGGAGCAACACACCTTGTTCTCAGTCGAGAAGGGGGCTCGGCCTACAGCATGTTCCAATGCTGGAACGGCTAGCAGTAGTTTACCTTGGCTGAGGGAGCACAAACCCAGCTCTCAACGAGAGGGGGCTCGACCTGCAGCATGATTGAAAAATCAGAGGGGTAAGCATACTGCAATCTAGCCAAACACTCTCATTCCAGGTAACCCTTTGATAAAGGGGAGCATTGCTCAAATCTACCACGAGGACAGCCCATGGAGCGAGGAATCCAACTCCTCAGAGAGGATTAACGCTCGAAAGAAACATCATACTCACAATAACCCTCAATGGTGAGGGGGGGTGATGCCTCAAGAGGATATCCTGGTGATCGGGAAAAACCCCTCAGGGCGACCCAGATACGGTAGACCAGTCAGGGCAGCATGAAAGCGTAACCCCAGCCCGGACATCCAGAAAATTTTTGCAGTGACGCGCCGGGGGCCTGATAATCACAAAACTCCCGCAGAAGCCTGTGCTATGGCCGCATGATCCAGGAAGTATGAAACCAAAAACCGGCTTACTTACCGTCTGGACATATATCGACGATTGAAATAAGCACTGCAAGTCGAGCACTCGGTTTCTGAATCCAACAGAGGGGGTGTTCACTGGAGACCTACCCTAGAAAAAGGACAGAAACACAGGTCCCGGGAAACACTGCAAAGAAATTAGCAGAAGGGTACACACAACCACCAGTTTTCATTAGCACATACATATATTTATATTTACATATATTTAGACATGGATCGTACGCACCCACCACGGCTCCCGCGTTGGAGCTCTGTCCGGAGAAGCCTCTAGACCGGACCATCAGTAAGGTGGTTACTATGATTTAGCCATAGAACCAACCAAAAACATCATAGTTCCAGCATAGGAGACTGTAATGCAGGGAGTTCCTACCTAGCCTCGGTCAGGTGGAGTGCTGGTGGTATTAGGGGAATTAGGAAGGGGAAGAAAAAAGGGGTAGATGTTACACCCCTTGAGGAAAAGAGTGATACCTAAGTATTACTCTGATCCGGATGAAAGTGCTGATGCCTTGTCTGGATCATATCCCTAGGTCTTGCCTACCTCCCTTCGACCCACGATACTTCCGACCCCTACCCGCAGGCGGAGGAGGAGCGGCGAGTCGCGACACTAGCCGTCTGTGCTCGTCTCTGATCCTCAAATCGAGACGGGCCAGGACCCCTGGGTTGTTTGGGCTCAGACCTGGACCTTCGTGGAATGAAGGTTTTGAAGGCCGCTGAGCGTGCCTTCGCCTCCCTGAACTTTTCGACGACCGTCTCAACGGATGTACCAAAAAGTTCAGAGGGCGAAACCGGGGCATCGAGAAGAAAACCCCTTTCTTTCTTCCCGATGTCTGCTAAGTTCACCCACAACTGCCGCTCCGTTACCACCATAGCAGCCATCGCTCTGCCTATGGCAGAGGCTGCCTGCTTAGTAGCACGAAGAGCAAGATCCGTGGTGCGGCGTAACTCAGCCATCTCATCAGAAGAAAGGCCCTCGCCTTTATCCAGGTCTTTCAGCAGATCAGCCTGGTATGCTTGGAGCACCGCCATCGTGTGCAGCGAAGCAACAGCCTGACCTGCTGCTGCGTATGCCTTGCCATTTATTTTAGATGTAGCTTGAAGAGGCATGGATGGCAAGGAGGGAGTTTTGAGAGATGATGTCTCTCCCATAGAGAGATAGCTAGCTAGCGTCTCTTCTACAGGGGCATTCTCTCATAGCCGTTTTCGCGCACCGCCTCGATATTCGCATAACTGGTATGCTGAAACCGATGGATGCGTGAGGAAAACGGCCTCTTCCATTCCTTCTCGATCTCAGTATGGAGATCAGGAAGGAAAGGAAGGCTCACCTGAGCTGGAGGGTTATGGCCAGAAAGATAACGTTCGTCGAGATGACCTCGCGATGCCACTTCCTTAGTCCGCTTCCATGGCAAGTCAAGTCTTGCCGTGGCGCGATCCATAACCTCTAAGAGCTCATCATACGCAGGGCAGGAGGATTGAGAAGGCTCAGCCTCAGCTTCTTCGCTCTCTTCATCCATTTCCTGCTCTTCCTGGGCTGGACCCAGCAGAGCACTGGCCCCTGGATCAGATGATGTTAAAGAGAGAACATCATCCTCCAGTGGCTGTCTCTTGCCCCCCGCCGATGAGCGCGAGAAGGAAAGCCCCTCTCTAAACTCATCGGCCAGGTCCACCTGAGATCCCCACAAGCTCATTCTCCTCCGTGCCTCAGCAGCGGCGGGTCCTGAACCGCGGGGAGCAGATGGCTGCCCCTCTTTACTTGAAAAGAGAGACAAACGAGAGCGGAGCTTTTTCATTGGAAAACGCTCACAGTGCACGCAGATTGCCCCCTCGAGGACATCGCGTGCGTGCTCCTCGCCCAAACAAACAACACATAGATCGTGTGTGTCATCTGGTGTCAAATAGCTCTGACACGGATGCACACACCTTCTAAATGCTCTACTAGTGCTCGCCATAATAAATAGAGATAGCTCTTACTTTTTCCTTGGAAATGCACGCTTCAAACAGAACAGTCAATGAAGACGAAGAAGAGAATGATGTGTAGCTCCTGGTGCCGATTTATACTGTAGTCGCACCGGTAGTGACGTCATGGCTGTCGCCGGCCAACGAGTTGGTGTTTTTTCAATGTATGCTCATAGCGACCCCTAGAGGACGCAGTTCGAAGTTCCCATGAAAGGGAACTAAATAATTCACAAAAAGACATACAAGTATTTAGATATTTTAACAGAGCTACAGTTCCTGCTTGTTGAGTGACATTTTGTACAAAGTGTTTGCATTTGTGGTGTTATATCTACATATGTGTGTGATAAGTAAAAAAAACAAAAAAAACAGAGAGCATCCTCCAAACCCATGGGAGGCCTGGGTAAGCTGACTTAAAGGCAGCAGACTGTTTGTCTGGCACTTCCTTTATTTGTGTAAATCAAAATTTAGAGGAGCAGTAGGAGGAAACCTAGGAAAGCATTTGAATTCTTAGTCTCTCACATACCCATAGGAAAAATGTATTGCTCAGTGCTTGCTTTTCCTAAGCTCAGGAGACTTAGATGAGATTCTCATATATCTCTCATTTTAGTACCAACAGCATTTCAGATGTTTCTCCTAAAATTTCTTAAGAGAAATAGAAGTAGAAACAAATGAGGCATGATAAATATTTGAGGAAAAAAAAGTCAAAACTGAGAATGTGGTGGAAGAAACATGGAACATCTCTTTACTGTCTTGCTGCAATCTCTAACAAGACTCCATTATAGGAATATTTGATTGCTCAGTGGTTGATTTTCTAACCTCAGGAGACTTAGTTGTGATTCTAATGTATTTCTCATTTTAGTCTCAACAGTGTCTCAGATGTTTCTCCTAAAAATTCCTTAGGAGAAATAAAAGACACAACTGACACACCTGAGACAAGAGAAAGTTCTAAACGAAAGGAATCCAAAATGACAATGGGAGAGAAACGTGTGAGAATCATGGGAGATCTCGTTATTGTCTTGCTGTAATCTCTTGCAAGACTCCATTATAAAAATGTTTAACTGCTCAGAGTTTGCTGTTTATTGCAATGGGGGTTTTCACCTTTAATGGTCAGCACAGTAGGAGTAGAGACAGGAAACAATTGGACAAGTGAGAAGGGAACAGGAGCAGGAAAGTACCTTTAGCTGGGATTCGAACCCATGCTGTCTGAGGTGCAGGTGTGATTCACATCGATGTGCGGCCCACAAGGCTATGGCTCTGATAAGAGGTTACGCTACGCTCAGGATACAAAGGGGGTGATTCTCTTATATGTCTCATTGAGACATCTGCTTTGTCTTAAGATGTCTTCAGTTTTATTTTAGAAGAAACGTTAAACTTTTACTAATATTGCAAATACTAAAACTATCATTTAAATAGCATTAAACATTTCAGAATATCAAGGGTTACTAGTTTAATGTTTAAATTTATCTGTGCAGTAGTGGGGGGGCCACATTGTATAGTAAACCCCACCTTTTCCTAAAAAAAAAGGAAAAAAAAAAAAACACTAGAAAGGACTTACAAGTGCAAGATATTTAGTATAAGAGCAACACCTTTTTAAAAATAAAACAAATGTAACACTATACCAGTGTACCAGCGTTTTTTTTTTTTTGCTTTGCTTAGCATTCCAATTTTGTCTTGTACAGCCCATTTTTGCATATATGTAAATATAGGTTATGGTTTTCCCCCCTCCTCTGTTAAATCATTGTGCAATAAAACACTGTCTACATAAAACAACTTCAAATATGACAATGCATGTATTGTCTTTGATTGAAATGGTGTAGATAAATGACATCGAAGCTAACCAGAGGGAAGAGAAGTAAAATAAAAAAAAGAGTTCTCTATAACATTTCAAATATTTCTCCTAGACAGAAATGAGATTACTTTAAGATTGAATGGAAACTTTTAATTAAAAAAAGGCTTGAGTCTCCTGCTTCTCAAACTTGTCTTCTGCAAACTCTAACTCTGTCACAATGGTCTCCTTTAAAGCTTTAGAAGAGATCTCAACAACTTTACAAACTGTGCTCAGATATTTCTCCTAGTCTAAAGACCCTGGTGGTCTCACATTTGTCCCTTTTAAAGCTTTAAAAGAGATCTCAACAAAATAACACACTGTGCTCAGATATTTCTCCTAATCTAAAGACTCCGGTGGTCTCACATTTGTCTCCTCTAAATTTCAGAAGAGATCACAATAACTTTACAAAGTGTGCACCAAGTCAAATGCCTCAATATGACCTCAAACTTTTATTCCATATTATATGTATTAATAATCAAATTAGTCATTTAATAATCAAGACTGAGTCATAAGCCTTTTATGTGCCTTTCAGCAAAGAAAGCTCCAGGGTTACATTTTCTGTAAATCAGTTTTGATTAAGGCATCTGGTACATTACTATTTCCAACAACAAATTATGTGCATAAGTACATAAACATTGTCTTGTAAAAAGTAACATTATCATTATTTCTTCATAATTCCCCCCCCCCCCCCCGTATGTAGTGCCTTTCAAGTACTTCACTTGATGCATTGTTGAGATCTCTTCTAAAGCTTTACAGGAGACAAATATGAGACCCACAGATTGTTTAGCTAAAGAGAAAAATCTGAGCACAGTGTGTGATGTTCTTGAGATCTTTAATCTAAAAAATGTAGGAGACAAATGTGGGAGATCCAGAGTCTCTAGCTAAGGAGAAAAATTTGAGCACAGTGTTTTATGTTGTTGAGATCTCTTCTAAAGCTTTAAAACAGACACATGTGAGACACCGTTCTGTGGCAGTAGAAATCTCTGACACAGTGTGTTATTTTGTTGAGATCTCTTCTAAAGCTTTAAAATAGACAAATGTGAGATATCCAGTGTCTGTAGACTAGGAGAAATATCTGAGCACAGTGTGTTATTTTGTTGAGATCTCTTTTAAAGCTTTAAAGGAGACAAATATAAGACCACCAGAGTCTTTAGACTAGGAGAAATGTCTGAGCACAGTGTGTCATGTTGTTGAGATCTCTTTTAAAACGTTAAAGGAGACCATTGTGACAGTGTTAGAGGTTTTGTCTAAGGAGACAAGTTTGAGAAGCAGGAGACTCAAGCAAAAATCTCAGTTCAATCTTAAAGTAACCTCATTTCTGTCTAGGATAAATATTTGAGATGTTAAAGAGATCTCACTTTTGATTTTTCTTTCCTATCTGTATATACGTCACAGAAAGAGACATATTAATGTAACACACCCCTAACCATCTAATTTTTTCAGCGACCGTTTGTATACAATAAGCTTGGAAAAACTACAATATGAAGCCATGCCTGGATGTTGAAATACGTAACCCACCCAAAACCAAAACCCCTGAAAACAATCAGCTCCTTAGGCATGTGTCTAGTTACGTGCAATTTTTCTTCATTTTGCACCTTAGGTGATGAAACGTCAGAGAATGAAGCCAAGAAACTGACGTGTATGACCTATTTTCCTTCCCTCAGCTTATGGCATTTCATCATCTGCCACCCTGCCTGCACAATCTGCACCGCAACAAATAGCTTTCTCAAGATTCAACACCCTCGGCATTGCATTTTGTGCAGTCTATGGGTAAGAACATTTGTGTTTGAAAGTGCACTCAGTCAAACATGCTACACACATATGGTAGGATGGACTCTGTTCCACCACTTGCTGATTTGCTGAATCTTATTAAAATGTAATGTAAGAGACCCTGCTATTGGTGGCTGATATCACATGGATACGTCTTCATAAAAAAAATTAAAAAAAATACTTATGAGATTATTAACTTTGGCATGCTTATAGGCTGCATTCTAGGGTTACAGTTTACTGTTTCAACAATAAAACGAAACAGATGAATGCCTGGAATAAAAATATAAATTGATTTGTGGTGTTTGGTTAATTGTAATTAAATGCAACTTATAGATATGATGTGTGTGTGGCAGTTATACTCGCATTAAATTAGTATGCAGTAATTATCAGCACATTACAGGAATTTGAAATTGTGTTACAATATCTTTTTTATGTGTAGAAGGATCAAATCAAATAATTGCCCCCTTGGACAGCATGATACTTCTGTATAATGACATGAAAGATTGCAGAATGAAAGACATTTAAATGAAAGAATGAAAGAAGAAAAAGTATTTTCACCAAGGCTGCATTTATTTAATCAAAAATACAGTAAAAACTGTAAAATTGCAAAACATTATTAGAAAAGAAAACGTCTCTAGGTTACGTATGTAACCATGGTTCCCCGAAGGAACGAGACGCTGCGTCGAGATTCGCTTTGGGAACGCCCCTGCATGACGGCGTTCTGAAGTACGTGTAAAATCAGTCCAATGGAGCAGCGAGACGTCACGAGCGGGGTGACGTGAGCGCCAGGAAGTATAAAAGCGCATCTGGCAGAGCGCAAGTTAGCTTCGATGAAGTAGCGCCTGGAGGGATGCAGGGAGTATGGCAAAGAGACACAGCGTCTCGTAACCATGGTTACATACGTAACCTAGAGACGTTCCCCATCAGGAACTCGAGCTGCGTCGAGATTCGCTTTGGGAGCGAGAATACCCACTGTGCCATACTACCAAGTCCCTGCCTGTGTATGTATCAGATGAGCACATCACGAAGAAAGAACTTGGGAACCTGGGATAGATGCCAGGTCTAGATTGTAAAAGCGGACAAAAGTGTGCTGATAGGACCAGCCCGCCGCAGCACAAATGTCCTGCAAGGCCACACCCAAGCTGAAAGCCTTGGAGGCCGCCATACTCCTGGTCGAGTGCGCTCTGACCCCCATAGGTGACGGGAGGCCAGAGGACTCGTAGGCTAGTGAGATGGCCTTGACCATCCACCTACTCATAGTCTGCTTGGTCGTCGGAGATCTTTTCTTTGGCGGACCAAAGCAAACAACAGCTGATCTGCCTTACGCCACGGGCAGCTCTGTGTGCGTAAGCGTCCAGTGCTCAAACTGGACAGAGCAGATTAAGCTTTTCTTGGCCTACTTCCTGGAATGGAGGTGGACAGAATGCCTGAAGTACTATGGGCTTTGGTGAAGAAGTGGGCACCTTAGGGATATACCCGGCCCTCTGGTAAAGGAATGCCCTAACTATGCCTGGAGCAAATTCCAGGTACGAAACAGAAAGTGCCTGACGATTCCCGATCCTTTTAAGTGAGGAAATAGCGAGGAGAAAGATAGTCTTGAGCGTGAGCAACTTGACTGAAACTTCCTCTATGGGTTCAAAGGGGGCATTGCATAAGCCCTCAAGAACCACAGCCAGGTCTCATGAGGGCACTTTGGTGCGCTGTACCGGCCTCAGCCTTAGGGTGCCACGGAGGAAACGAGTGGCATGTGGGTGTCTTCCCAATGATTGACCAACCAGAAGGGCGTGGTAAGCAGTTAAGGCCGCCACGTATACCTTCAGAGTTGAGGGAGATAACCCTGCGGAGAATCGATCCTGCAGAAACTCTAGAACTGTACCAATTGGGCAGTTGACTGGGTCTTGCAGTCGCTGTCCGCACCATGAAGTGAAAAGCTTCCACTTTAAGGCGTACTGTTTCCTAGTGGCGGGAGCTCTGGACTGGAGTATAGTCTCAACAACCTCAGTTGAGAGACCAGATGCTAGGAGCTGTGCCCCCTCAGGGGCCATGTCCACAACTTCCATAACTCCAGGCGGGGGTGAAGAGGTCCCTCCTGATCGGAATCTCCAGCGTAGAGCCGTCAAGGAGGGACACAAGGTCCGAAAACCATACTTGGGCTGGCTAGAACGGGGCTACTAGCATAAAACGGACCACGTCCCTGCGTACTCTCTCCAGAACTCCCGGGAGCAGAGCGATCGGGGGAAAGGCATACAGACAAAGCCTCGGCCACGTCTGTACCATGGCATCCAGCCCCAGTGGAACTGGATGCATGAGGGAGAATCAGAGCGGGCAGTGTGTCGTTTCCTGTGACGCAAATAGATCCACTTCCGCCTGGCCAAATTCTCTCCCCCTTGATTGAGATACCCAGGGATGTAAACTGCTCTTAGAGAGAGGAGCTTCCTCTGAGCCCACAGAAGGATCTGGCGTGCAAGCTTGTACAAGGGGCGCGAACACAGTCCCCCCCTGCCGATTGATGTAGGAGACCACCGATGTGTTGTCTGTGTGGACAAGCACATGATTTCCCCTTAGGTCTAGAAGGAAGTGTGTCAGAGCTTGAAACACGGCCAGCATATCCAGGCAGTTGATGTGCCAAAAGAGAAGATGGCCTTCCTACAGACCCTGGGCAGAGCGGCCACTCATGACCGCTCCCCCCAGCCCGTGAGAGAGGCATCTGTCGTTAGCATTACACGACGACAAGGAGCCCCTAACATTGGGCCTTGAACCAGGAACCAACGTTTCTTCCACATTTCTAAGGCACGTAAGCATCGCCGCGTGGCCTTGATCATGCGAAGCGGATTCCCCTCGGGGAAAATCCCTTGGTCCTGAGCCACCACTGCAAGGGTCTCATGTACAGCAGGCCAAAAGGTATACCGTTGGACGCTGCTGCCATCAAACCCAACAGCCTCTGAAACTGTTTGACAGTGAGTGAATGGCCTTCTCTCACTCTCACGACTGCCGTGAGGACCGACTCGATCTGAACAGGAGACAAACGTGCCTGCATTGTAGTCGAATCCCACACCACACCCAGATAAATGGTCCTCTGTAGTGGAGAAAGCACACTTTTATTGGCATTTAGTCTTAACCCCAGCTCTCTCATATGGGCTAGGACGACATCTCGATGCCGAGCCGCCAAATGCTGGTATTTTGATATATTTGGCAGAAGTTCCCACACTGAAAATCTACTAAGGGAACCAGCCTCCCGAGGCTGGCGTCTGGTATTATTAGAAGAGCCAGTTCAGTGCCCTGAAGCGAATGACCGGCAGGGAACAACCGACCTGACTGATGTAGCCCCTTCACTTGAGGGGGTGAGCTCTCCCGTGCCGTACCGTTGCCGGGCGGCAGCTGGGAGTTTCGCTCATCGGAGCTCACTGAGCCCCGAAGCACCAAGGGTGGCAGGGGTATCAATAAGCCTCCATGAGGGCACTGAGGAGTATTGGTCACCGTATACTGAGGTGTTATCCTTTCCTCCCCAGTTGGGCTGCCCTCAGGGACCTGACAATGGTAGGACCATTTAGCCGAGGTCCTCTTAGACAAAATAACGGTCCGCAGATCCGTTTTTCGGTCTAGAAGACCCCGACTGAGAGTGTCGCCCTGACCCCCGATCTTTCTGTGGAGGGGTGCGGGGTCGCAACGCTCTGTTTTGTTGGGGGGGGGGGGGGGGGGGGGGGGAAGACGGCTATATGAGGAGCTTGATGGCTTGGGCTGCTCCTGCTCAGGAGCCCCACCCCTGAGCAGGTCAGCCTGTTATGCTTGTAACACCGCCATGGTGTGCTAACATGCGCCAGCCTGACCTACCGCCTATATGGCTTTCCCAACCAGACTCGATGTAAGACTAACGGGTCTGGTGGGAAGCTTCGGGGCTTTCAGGGACGATGCTGAGGGTGGGGAAAGATAGCTCGCAAGCGTCTGCTCCACCACTGGGATCGCCCCATATCCCTTATCATTCAGCCCCATGATGTTATTTTGAATCATTCGAGACTGTGGGGCTGTAAATATGGGATGAATGTGGTTTCTCCCACGATCTTGACACCTCAACATGGAGATCGGGGAAAAACGGAAGGCCACCGTCGTGAAGGCTGTGATCTGGATTAAGAACATGCTCGTCTAATTATTTTTAGAACGAGCGTCCTGTTTCTAAGCTGGCCAAACGATATTTTATTTTGGCAACTGCACGAATCACACCCCATAATTACTTTTAGACTGGATCCTGTTCGTAGCGACTGGCCAAACAATATTTTATTTGCCTACTGCCCGAATCACACCTCCTCATACGCGAGGGACTGTGGTGGCAAGTACACAGTCTCCTCTGTCTCGACTCTCATCACATCCACCTCCTTGGAGGAAGATAGATGAAGCGTCTGGCTCTCTCTCTCTGGTGGGGGAGAAACCGCAGCGTGGGCTTCCAAACACTGAGAGAGAGCCACGGATCTAGCGGGTGAGGACCGAGAAAAGGATGAGCCCGTCTCGGATCCCTCGGCTAAATAAAAATCAACCAAAACAAAAACTGCATCCACACAAAACAGTCCATACTCCGTGCCTCGCAACATCGTTATCGCGAGCCTGGCCGGTCTCTTCAAACACAGCCAGGCGAGAGCGGAGTATATGCAGCGAGAGTAACTCGCAGTGATGAAAATCAGCTCCTCGAAAGCTGACCGTGCATGCTCCGCTCCTAAACAAACACACAGATCGTGTGTATCCCCCGCTGCCAGATAGTGTGGGCAGGGAGGCACACAATGTCTGTAATGCCGTTTGCTCGCCATAGATATTAGTTTAGACTTTGATATATTCTTTTGAATGCTTGTGGACTTACAACAGTAAATAGACTGACACATACGCAGAGCGCTACTGAAGAGCAGAAGCTAACTTTTTATACTTCCTGGCACTCATGTCACCCCGCTCGTGACGTCTCGCTGCTCCATTGGACTGATTTTACACGTGCTTCAGAACGCGGTCACGCAGGGGCATTCCCAAAGCGAATCTCGACGCAGCTCAAGTTCCTGAGGGGGAACTGTGTATTAAGAAAAAAAAAGTGCTCAATTTGAATATATTTTAAAATGTAATTTATTCCTGTTATGGCAAAGCAGAATTTTAAGCAACCATTATTCCAGTCTTCTGTGTCTCATGATCCTGTAGAAATCATTCTAATATGCTGATTTGGTGGTTAAAAACATTTCCTAATATTATCAATATTGAAAACAGTTGTGCTGCTTAATATTTTTGTGGACACCGTGATACATTCTTTCAGGATTATTTGATGAAGAACAGCACTCATTTGAAATTTGAAACAATATAAATGTTTTCACTTTCACTTTAAATCAATTTCCTGCATTCTTGCTAAATAAAGGTGTTCCTTTCTTTCAGTTAGTGTGCAGTACCTGTAGCTACCAATATCTCAAGCAAGTCCTTCACAGAATCAATTCAGAGGCTCTCTTTTTTAACAAACATGTTCACAGCACTCCATATGAAAAAGAGAACAGACTGTACGGTCCATTCTCTCTTACCTGTTGCTGCCTGCTGAGCTCGACTCTCCACTGAGACCCTATTGTGTCTCTGCCACTCTCTTTAATTTATGCCCTGAAATACTATAGAAAAAAATTGTGTTGTCTTCCTACTACGGGTTTGCAGCTCATTCCTCTACAGTATCACTGTATGGTGTGTTTTACTTATGAAATAAAACCTCTGGTTTCATGGCTAATCTAATTGTTTTTGTTCCATGTGTTTGGTGTGTACGTGCAGGGCCCAGTGGACACTGAAAGTAGATCTGGATGAAGTTGAGGCGAGAACAGGAGCGGGATGTTTCTAGACAAGAAATGTATTAGCCAATTTCTGGTATAGCGAATCACCATGTTGTAGGGCGTAATTGAGTTTTTCCAACTGCCTGTTATGCGAGCATACAACAGGACATTGGCTAAACAGGTTGTTTAATTGAAATTAAAACGTAAAAGCATAAATCATGCTGGCCTTGGTGTAATTGAAGGGTAACTGAATATTTAATGAAGCCGGTAGACTAGGCTCCATATCAGGATGTGTCAGAGTGATCTATAGCCCAGGAGTCCGTCACTGCACACACTTTTCTTTTTCTTTCGAAATCTCTTTTTTCCCTTTGACATTTTTGAAGTATTTTTGTCTGTAGGGAATAGAAGCTAATACATAAAATAACCCTCAATTAAAGTCTTTCACATGTAGTGCACAAATCCCCAAAGGAGGCTACACAGTGGGACAAAAACTTGACAGCATTATGCCAAATGGCAGCCCTTAATTTGAGCCATTTTGAGATGTGGTCTGACAGTGAAACTAAACCTGCACTAAATTATGTGGAGAAATCATGATGGATTACACAACATCCTCCACCGAAGATGACATAACACTGAAGCAGGTAACTCATAACATTCGAATGTGTCAACACAAGTTAACATGGCTTGCAACGTGTCAGCCGAAGGTAACATAAGCTTGCACTTTGTAAACAGACCCTGTGGCGACTGATTGTCAGCGATGTGACATTTAGTTATTGTGCTTCTTTAAGTATTTTTGGTGTCCTCTGCACTTGTTATCAGGTCCAAATGTGGTGTCCTTCCAATAAAGAGTGTTTCTCCTCAATATGTAGATAACACCCAGCTTCCATTTTCGCACTCCTCCTTGTCCACTGCCCCCAATAAAGAGCACATGCAAATATGACATTTATTTATTTTTTGGAGAAATGTAATTGGAGGAAAATGTGAATCAGTTAAGAAATGCAAAATGATTTCTCAGGGAAAAGCACCATTAGAAAATGAAGCATTGACACGGCTGCAGGATTTTCTGTTTTCAGCAGAAGTGACATTCTTGGTTGCAGAAATGACCTTAGTAAAAGTTTTAATATTTAATGTGCGAATGGTTAGAGAGGTTGCCATAATCACACTTGTTCATTTATCAATAAAGAGGCAATTGCCCTAAAGCAGAACACATTTGTTGTTCTGTCACATGGGAGAATTTTCAATGGATTTTTTTTGGCTGCTCACTGAGCTCCATGGCTCTGGAGTGCTAGAAATCAGACAAATAAATGAAGGCATTTAAAGCTGCTCAATATCCCACCATGCCCTTAACCAATTATAAAATGACAGGAAATAGAATGTGCACTTTGTTTGTCTACAAAAGGGATGTGTTTTATTCTTTTTCAGTGTTTCCTCCTAATTTACCGCCAACTATCACAACCATTGTATATTGTGGGTTTTTTTATAGTCTCATTACCTTAGGCATGTTTGATGTATAATGTTTGTATGCATGCTTTCATGTTTTTGTCTCTCTTTTCACCATCCACATATTTCCTTGCAACATACAGATATGCTAATCTGTTGCAAATGCTTTCTCATTTGCATATCTCAATATCATCTATGTCTTGACAGTATCAACAGTGACCTTGGCATTTGCTACACAGTCAGACAGATATATATCGAAAAGGTTAGAAAGGCACAAGATCATCTGGGGGTAAAATAAAATAATTAAATGCTACATTGGTCATTTCCACATATGATTTTTATTCACCAAGCCAATTAACCCTTAAATGCATGAATGTTTCGGCAATCATTATTACATATTCGGGTCTTTAGCGACCCGGACCTATATATCCAACACGGATGGATCTCTAACTGCTGCAATAGCAAAAAACTCTCTTGATATTTTAAGAACAATTACAGAAGAATAAAATAAAGCATATTTCGTTTCTGTCACAAATCCGGTCCATGAACTTCCTTCTGTTAGCCATCAGAGGTCACCCTTTCCAATTTCATTGCTCTCGCACTAACACACTGTTGCCTATCACCCCGGACTACATATCCCATCTTTCATTGCACTGATTGCACTCAGCACGGATTGCACACAGCTGTTAACACTGATTGCACCCAGCTGTTTCATATCCCTCCCTCACTATTTAACACTCACTGGTGCATCCTGATCCGTCCCCTCTGCCGATATATGCTAATGCGCGATGATCACTCCCCTAGCGAACTACACTACCGAGCCTGCAGTCGCTTTCCCAGCCATTAGCACAGCCTTACCCCTACAGCCTTATCCGTATTTCTTACGTGTTTTCTGATCTTCGCCTGGTTTTATCACTGATTTCATCCCTTAGTAGTCCGCCGCTGCCACCATCTTATTCTGTTTGCCTCGCGCGCGCCCCACGTCTAGCCCTAGGACTATGTCTTGTGTGGTTTTGCCCGCCATGATACATTCTGCCTCTTAATCTTACCGATCGCTGGATTCATCTACCGTCGTCTGTCTCGTCTCATAAAAATCTTGCATTATGTGCTTCCGCAAGTCTCGTCACGCCATGTACACGTGACCTTTTGAACTCATAAAGTGTTCCAATGTTGATCAGAGATTTTATACATCGCTGCTCACGTCCGAGCGGCACACCTTCAAGCAGTAACTTTCAGCATTTGCCTCATAGTCACGATCTCACCTATTCTCAAAACGATCATTTCAATGACTTGATATTTCAATATTTTGATCACTGCAGCTATTCACCACTCCATCACTCAAATGGCCGTGCATACTTTATATTCATTGCGTTAGTAGTATTCTTCGTGCATTACAGAGCGATTCAACCTACTTTCTCAATTGGTTTCCGCTGATTATAGTTTTCGTTTATGATCATGTGGTAAGCATCTATGAGTGACCAAGTCCCTTCATCATTGTGTATCAAACAGTGCCACCTTGAGGAAAAAAGATGCATTGCACATATCGAGTCATCAGATATGTAAATATAGTTGTGCAGGGAAAAAATACTTACACATTTACATATGGTCTCTAGCGACCCTATACACTTTTATTTTTACAAAAAATTAATCAGAAAACTGGCATTCTTTTATATTTTTATATTTTTTTCTTGTTATATTGTTTATAATTGATATATTAGAATACTCAAGAAGTGAAATGTCTAACGTATCGCTCAAAACCACATGTATAACGGAGGGGAGCGCGGGAGAGGCACAATGATGTCACGGGTTGCTAAAGACCTGAGGTATGCATTTAAGGGTTAAAATACTCAGATATCTAACTTTGTCATGTGACAATTAATATGCATTTTATTAGCCTACAAGATACACAGCATTTGCTTAGCACATCCTTCTCAAATAACAACTAGGAAGAGAAAATGAGCAGCAGAAAAAACATAATTGTACATACATTCTGAAAAGGAGTTTAACTTACAAAATTCCTGCTTAAATTAGATTAGAAAAAATTGAAAACACACACAAACACACGAATGCACAGGAGGGCGGACAAAACCTGATATAATTCACACAACTAATAGAGGCATGAGTCAAAATCTGACAACGGGGAGAAAGGAAGAGAAATTAAGTGATAATTGGAATGAGCTACTACACTCCATCTTTCTCACAGAAGTTATCAGTCCGCACCTGGAAGTCTTGATTGTGCTTGATAGAGTCGAGGTGAATGGACTATAGCCACTGCGGTGATTAGCTTTGTTGAAGAGCGTGTGGAATAGAAATGAACTCACTCTTTCTCACTCTCTCCTTCATATCATCCTCTGTCCCAATATGGGAAACTTTACAAACAAGCAATGTTTAGTTATAAAAAATGTATATGTTGACCCTGGAGCACAAAACCAGTCTTAAGTGTCAATTTTTCAAAATTGAGATTTATACATCATCTGAATGCTGAATAAATAAGCTTTCCATTTATGTATGGTTTGTTGGGATAGGGTAGATGTGGGTCTAGATACAACCGGTGATTTGAAATATCTAGGAGGAATCCTGTTTGTGCAAAAAACTAAAACTAAAATAGAAAATCGCCTTTAAAGTTTTCCAAATGAAGTCCTTAGTAATGCATATTACTAATCAAAAATTACGTTTTGCAATATTATTTACGGTTGACAATTTTACAAAATATCTTGCATGGAAACATGATCTTTACGTAATACCTAATGATTTTGGCTACAAAAAAAAATATCTATAATTTTGAACCTACCGATGTAAAAGATTTATTTGTACTATTGCTACAAATATACCCCCTCGACTTAATACTGGTTATTGTCGGGGTTTCCAGGGTCATCTCACACACACACACACACACCCACCACACCACCCACAACAATATCTATTTATATATACAGTGGGAAAAAAAGTATTTAGTCAACCACCAATTGTGCAAGTTCTCCCACTTTGCTCTCACTTAAAAAGATGAGAGAGCCCTGTAATTTTCATCATAGGTATACCTCGACTATGAGAGACAAAATGAGAAGAAATATCCAGAAAATCACATTGTAGGATTGTTAAAGAATTTATTTGCAAATTATGGTGGAAAATAAAGTATTTGGTCAATAACAAAATTTCATCTCTATACTTTGTTATATACCCTTTGTTGGCAAATGACAGAGGTCAAACGTTTTCTGTAATTCTTCACAAGGTTTTCACACACTGTTGCTGTTTTTTTGGCCCATTCCTCCATGCAGATCTCCTCAGAGCAGTAATGGTTTGGGACGTCGCTGGGGGGGGGGGGGCAACACGGATTTTCAACTCCCTCCAAAGATTTTCTATGGGTTTGAGATCTGGAGACTGGCTAGGCCACTTCAGGACCTTGAAATGCTTCTTACGAATCCACTCCTTCGTTGCCCGGGCGGTGTTTGGGATCATTGTCATGCTGAAAGACCCAGCCACGTTTCATCTTCAATGCCCTTGCTGATCGAAGGAGGTTTTCACTCAAAATCTCAAGATACATGGCCCCATTCATTCTTTAGTTTACAAGGATCAGTCGTCCTGGTCCCTTTGCAGAAAAAAAGCCCCAAAGCATGATGTTTCCACCCCCATGCTAAACAGTAGGTATGGTGTTCTTTGGATGCAATTCAGCATTCTTTCTCCTCCAAACACGAATAGTTTAGTTTTTACCAAAAAGTTATATTTTGTTTTCATCTGACCATATGACATTCTCCCGAAAATCCTCTCTGGATCATCCAAATGCTCTCTAGCAAACCTCAGACGGGCCTGGACATGTACTGGCATAAGCAGGGGGACACGTCTGGCACTGAATGATTTGAGTCCCTGGCGGCGCAGTGTGTTACTGATGGTAGCCTTTGTTACGTTGGTCCCAGCTCTCTGCAGGTCATTCACTAGGTCCCCCCGTTTGGTTCTGGGATTTTTGCTCACAGTTATTGTGATCATTTTGACCCCACGGTGTGAGACCTTGCGTGGAGCCCCAGATCGAGGGAAATTATCAGTGGTCCTGTATGTCTTCCATTTTCTAATAATTTGCTCCCACAGTTGATTTCTTCACACCAAGCTGCTTACCTATTGCAGATTCAGTCTTCTCAGCCTGGTGCAGGTCTACAAGTTTGTTTCTGGTGTCCTTTGACAGCTCTTAGGTCTTGGCCATGGTGTATTTGGAGTGTGACTGTTTGAGGTTTGGACAGGTGTCTTTTATACTGACAACAAGTTCAAACAGATGCCATTAATAAAGGTAACCAGTGGAGGACAGAGGAGCCTCTTAAAGAAGAAATTGTATTGTCAGCAGGTCTGTGAGAGCCAGCAAATCATTGTGTGTTTGGACTAGGGAATCGCCGACAACAGATATTTCTTTAAAAATCCTTTCCCATCATTTTGTCTCTCATATTTGAGGTATAACTATGATGAAAATTACTGGCCTCTCTCATCTTTTTTAAGTGGGAGAACTTGCACAACTGGTGGCTGACGAGAGAAGAAAAAATACTTTTTTTGCCCCACTGTATATATAGTCTATCTATATATATATATATATCCTCCTGACTAAACCGAAATAAAGGCTTGTGAATTTAGGAATTTGTTTCATGTCATTACAGTGTTTAGACAGCATAAGATAAAAATGGTCACAAAATAACATTTTTGAAAAATTAATTTTCTATATTGTTATGCTAATGCCCGCACTCTTAATATAAGGACCACCAGGACCAGAGTTTTTTCCTAAAAAATACAATGACTCATGATAGACATGAAAGGCAAACAACAAATGGATTTTTTAAACAAAAATTCCAACATTTTAGGTTTCAGGATTTTTTTATATCTAACTTTGTTTAAGGATGGTTCTCAGCTATGTTATAAAATATATAACAAAATAATTTGATATACCATTTTGCTTTATGAAATATGTGTGTAAAAATTCCATAAACTGGTTTTCCCCATTAAGCACAATGTTATCTATACAATGTAATATCTAATTTGCATATTAAAGTGCTGCCGGGACAGCATGTTGAAAAAAGAAGTGTAACAATGGGAGTAATAACTTTGCAACATTTTCATAAGAATATCTCATATTTCATAGGAATATTGATATATAATTTTTTATTATAATAGTAAAAAGAATATATAGATCTGGTATAATATATATATATAGAGTATATAGTATATAATATTATATAATATATATATACATACATTACATACTTACATCTGTTAAAATCACTGTTTAAAAAAAATCTAGCAGCTGTGGCTGCAAGAAATTCACCTTAAAAATACTTGAACAATGTTTACATTATTATGGGATGCCTGTACATTTACAACTTATAACAGAATATAAGTGATTTAATTGTAATATACCAGTCTACTTCAACGATCAGAATCTGCTTTTTTATCTTAAATGTATGGAAATATGGCCAGTATTTGAGTATATACGGTGCACAGGGTCATACACACAAAGACAAAACACATCATCATAACACAACATAGTGCAATACTTATTAACTCTGTAACAGCAACTGTAACTAAAAAACACCCTAAAGCAAGGTGCACACTATACAATTTTTAATAGTCTTTTAAGATTGTTGCTTGTCAGACTGTATAAACATGATCCCAGCTATAAGCCATGTCACACTGTGGGATCTCAGATGTCATTAATGTCAGACTTTACGACAGTCAAGACTTGTTAAAAACTGACATAAGAAAGAAGAATCATACAGAGTTTTACACCATTTACATCCGCGACATGTTCAGTGATTGTGAGCCACATTCACACGCAGAACTGGAACAGTGGCTAGAAAAAATAAAAAAAACTCTGGAGTTAATCTTGATCATAGCTTGCATTGAAAAGACAACGTATGTGGACATCAGGTTCTGTGCTCTGGTTCTTGATTTGATGGTTGTCTGAGAAGGGGGACTTGTCCATCTCAATGTCTATGATGGTTAAGGCCCTGATCAAAGGTAAAATTTGATCGCAGTGGTCCTTATTAGGCTGTTGGCGAAGATGTCATACTAGCAGTTAAAGACTGCAGATTTTGGCCTAGGATCAGAGGAATCTTTCAGGATTCAATGACCAAATCATTGCCAAAACTGAATGGTGTGCACTTACTGATAAAAAAATTAAAAAACAAAACATTTCATATAAAATATATGTGGTGTGACCATATGTGTAATGCAGAGGTTTCTGGGAACATCCTTTTACTCTTTTACCTCATGAATCATACAGTAATCCATAGTTTTTACTTCGAAAAACCACAAATGTGACAGTATAACATAATGTGATGTTAAACCAAATTTTTACTATGATAAGGTTACAGTTAACATAGAAATCACAGGACACCACAGGGGAAAACTAACAAATAGAACTTCAAAATAAAAGACTTGAAAAAAGAAAACTATCAAACACCAGCATCACAGTAACATGTGTGCAGTATTTTTTTTTCTGTAAACAGTACAAGTATTGTGTAAATAATAATGGAAATACATATAGTGATATATCATAGAACTATGTGTTCTTCTATATTAAACATTCTGTATTTCAAAGAAATGCAGCACATGCTTTCACATTATAGTTGTTCACTGATACAACATATTAGTATGTTTATTGTGGTCATGTTGTGGTAAATTTTATATCTATATATATCTTTAAATATATATATATATATATATATATTACGTATGTACATGTGCAGCTTGTTCAGCATGCCTGTCTTTAGTGGACTACATTATCATATCACAATGAGAAGCAAGAATGTTTGTATTTGTGCTGACCAGAAACAGATGAGATTACCCTAATGATGATGGTGTTGGTAGGCCATTTCAGTTTGCTGGGTTGGGAGTTCATTGATAGGAAAGTGTCGAGTTGGTTATCGCTTTGTTGTACTTATAAAAGGCGTGCGTGTGATATGAAACAGATTCATGAGGTTAAAACGGACATAAGAGCTTCATTTGGTTAAGAGACTAGACATACGTCATTATTGCAAGAAGAGTCTTAATTAGATTTAGTCAGAATGCTAAGATTTATGCCTTGATGGTGAAGAAAGATATGTTTTCGTTTAAAATGTTATGTTAGAAACCATACCTAAAAAGGCATTGCTGAGAATTATTGAAACAATTACATCAGCTTTTACTGCTTTGTGGCTTCTTCTTGTGATTTTACAGTATTTTGTTCTGATGCATCCTTTTTTTTCATACGGGAGTCTGAAAGAAGCTTTTTTTTTTCTTGGAATTCCTTTTTTACAATGTTCATTAAGAATAAAGACGAAAACATCGTTAGGAATTGCACTGATGGGAATCAGAAGTAGTGAGAATATGAAGTCTTGACCAAATTAATTATTGCAGCTGCTGGCTTGAACTGGAATTTCCATTGTGTTACTTGCAAGGGAGATTGACGTCTTAAATTCACAGGATACTTGTAATGATTTGTTCTAGACTTTTTTTCACAGTTGTAATTTTAACCTAAATTTTTAATCAGCTTATCTACAGGGAAGATCACTTTGACCTTGTTAACACACACAGACAAAAACACACAGCATTTATGTATAATGAGCTGAATCACCGTTGAGATGCTTGGACTCCGTGGGTAAGTTTGCTTCTTCTCTCATGCACAAATGAACTATTAACCTTCAAAATCTGCCTCTGTTAACCATCAAGGTAAATAGCAATAAACTATCATCACAATAACAAATTCTTCTTGGCAGAGAAGAGACAGTAAGATGCATTATTAAGACTGGGGGATTGTGAATGAGAAGGGTTTGAGACAAGGTGACGGTGATGTTTAACACTAGAACCACCACGAGGTAAATTTTACCTGTGGCTGTTTTTAAAACGTACATAAAAGATTTTTAATTAAAACATTCAAGTCTCCCAGACTTTTACTAAAATCGTGTGATTTACAATCCCTGTTTTGATAAAACCAGATAAAAAAACTGGGCATTTGTATAATAGCCTACCTGTATATGTCCGCGCTGTCATTTTCGTGCCGCTTATGTTTTATGATCAATATATCATATTTAGACGATTTATCCTAATGTTTTTTTTGTTCAAAAAAATTGTTCAAAATTTGGATTAATTATTTAATTTTTGTTTTGCCATTTCTAATGTTTATTGTTCACTTCTGTGTTGCTATCTATGCTGTTTCCTGAAGAAAAAAAAATATATTTTTTTTTGATTACCTGAAGTTTATTGGTGTTCTTCTTGTATAATTCAAATTATAAATGATATAACTGTAATGTCTCTGATTACTTAATTTTAGGGAATTAATTATTATTAATTCATTCAGGGTTTGAAAGGACTCGAATCTGAAAATTCGAAGCCAACCTGATTAGAACTGATTTCAAATCAAATTGTTTACACCTTATCAACGGTCGTCCAGCAAGACGTTAATGTTCATGTATCTTAACCATCTGATTATGGGTATTTTCCTTGGCCAAAGGTCAATACAATTATGATAATTTGTAAGCTCCTAGCGAGGTAACGTGATCTTCGCAAGGTTTGACTTTAAAATTATATGACACCAGACAATGATTCTGTCACGAATCCTGTCCATGAACTTCCATTCAATCACCACCAGAGGTCACCCTTTCCATTATCATTGACTCTCGCACTACACACTGTTGCATAGCACCCCGGACTACATATCCCATCCTTCATTGCACTGATTGCACACAGCACGGATTGCACCCAGCTGATTTCATATCCTCACTCACTCGATACACTCACTCAAACACCATTCTCGCCGAGCTCAGTATTGATTAACGGTTATTATTCCTAGTTTCTGTTTTCCTGCCCTTGTTTTGCCTTTTGCCTTGCCTTGCTTGTTTTCTCGGTTTCTGATCTTTACCTGTTTTCCTGGATTTATCCCTCTAGTCTCGCCCCTGTGATTCTGTCTGCCGATCGTTGACCTACGCTAGCCCTAGGCTTATTCTTGTGTCTTGCCCGCCATATAACTGTCTGCCACTGTTTGACCCTGCCTGCTTCATGACCACATCTCTGTAAATAAAGTGCAGATGGATCAACCGTCTCACTTTCGTCAGCCCAGAACAGAATAATCGGCCCTCACAATGCGATCCAGCGGCTTTTAAATGACTTGGGCAATTATGGACCCAGTCGACCGGCTATTCGATTTACGACAGGGGAGTTCACCTATTGAGGAATACGTCACTCAGTTCGGTGAGTTATCTTTTAGGGTACCTTTTGATGAGGTCGCATTAAAGGACATTTTTTTGTTATGGACTAAATGAATCCATAAGATCATGGATGCCAGAGGATAAATTTAATTGTAGTTTAAAGGACTTTATAGACTATGCTTTGCTCACTGCTGGTTCAGCGTTCACTGTGGGTATCACGGAGGAACACGACCCCGCACTCACTCGTGTAATGGCGGATACACTAGAGCACTCTCACAAAATGGCGGCGACAGCGGAGCCGGATCGCAAAATGCAGGACACAACAGCCCCCAGTCTAGTCACAGCTGGTCGTCATGAGTCAAGTCAAGTTACCGTTGATCGTCATGAGTCAAGTCTAGTCACAGCTGATTTTCATGAGTCTAGTCAAGTCACAACTGATCTTCATGAGGCAAGTCTAGTCCCAACTGATCGTCATGAGTCAAGTTTAGTCACAGCTGATTTTCATGAGTCAAATTTAGTCACAGCTGATTTTCATGAGTCAAATCGAGTCAAACTGATCGTCGAGAGTCAAGTATAGTCACAAACTGCTCGTCATGGTTACACGTCCAGTCACAGTGAATTCTCTGAGTTCAGTCAAGTCAGGTTGCTCCTCATAGAGCTGAGTCAGGGTCTGTATAATCACAGGTCATTATTATGGAGTTAGTCAAGTCACAACAGGATTCTCCTGAGTTCAGTCTAGTCACAGTTGATTATCATGATTTCAGGTCTTAGTCACAGGTTGATCCGTCCGATTCCAAGTTTAGTCAAGTTGTCTTCCTGAGAGAGTTAGTCACAGGTTGATGTCTGTGAGTCAGTCAATTCACGTTGACTCCACGAGTCAATCAAGTCCAGCTTCCTGGCTGAGTCAGTAAGTCTCAGTGATCTGCCGAGTGGCCTCGTAATCTCAGCTGATTCAAGGTGCTCTAACGTTCAAGTGTTTGTCCCAGAGTCACGTCACATCACATGTGATCTTCCAGAGTCACGTCACATCACGTCTGTTCGCTCAGAATCCTTTCATTTCCTGTCTGTTGCACCCAGATCCTAAAGGATTGTTCTTCAGTATCCCAGACTGGCATCCATCGTGGAGGACCCACCGCTGGTGTCAGCACGTGCAGCTAGTATCCCTAAACCAGCGCTCTCAGACCTCCGGTTTTGAAATATTTCCCCTGTCTCTGTTAGCCGCGTCCCACCAATGGGGACGCTGTATGGGGTTGTTGGGTGCGTACACACAACTGAAACTTGAGATGGAGGGGCCCTGCAAGTCTCGAGGGTGGCGGCATGATGCTCAGATCCTTCGGAGGTAGAGGCACACGCTGACATGTCCCCGAGGCGATGTCACTGCTGTAGTCTCCAGAGGTGGTGGACCATGCTGCAGCACATCCGGGGTGCGCGGTGCTAGCCTAGCACTTGCACGGTGCGGTGGCGCCAGTAAACGCCCATTCAGCCTGTCTTGTCTACGAGTCGAAGGAACCATTATGGCACCTCTCCCCGTATACCCATGGTCCTATGCAGAACCTACGAGGTGTCATGGTATCCACTTATGAAACTCCATATGTTCTGTTCCGGCCAAGTAGGCCATTCTAGTGAAACTCGATACGTCCGGTAGGGCACTGAAGGCCGTTGTGAACTCTATGCCTGTTCTGTTCCGGCCAAGGAGGCATTCTATGAACTCTCTGTCTGTCCTGTTCCGGCAAAGGAGGCCATCTATGAACTCTCGCCTGTTCTGTAACGGCTATGGAGGCCGTCTGTGAATCCTTGTCCCGTCCTATCACGTCTATGGAGGCCATTTGCAAACTCTCTGCTCATCCTGTCACAGCTATAGAGGCAGTTTGCGAACTCCCTGCTTGTCCTGTCACGCCTATGAAGTCCATCGGTTGAACTCTCTGTCTGTCCTGTCACGGCTATGGAGGCAGTCGGGGAATCCTCATCCTGTCCTGTCACAGCTATAGAGGCCGTCTGTGAACCCTCTGCCCGTCCTGTCACGGCCATGGTCTCCTGATCGGTGTGGTTCACCGGGAGGGTTTCCTGTTCCTTCTGCTCCGCAGTGGTGGTCTGTCTGGCTCTGGTGGTCTTCTGCTACGCCGTGGTGGTCTACTGTCTGGCTCTGGTGGTACTCGGCTCCGCCGTGGTGAATGAATGAAATGAATGATGCATTGTATATAGCGCTTCACTGTGTATTCGCTGTACACCCAAAGCGTTACAATCAGTGGGGGGGGGTCTTCCTCAACCACACACCAGTGTGCAGCTCCACTTGGATGATGCGAAGGCAGGCAAGGACAAAGGAGCCCAGTGCGCCTAACGCACACCAGCTACAGTGGAGAGGAAAGAAAGTTCATAGAGCAATCAAGTTGAATGCAAAGTGGTCTTATGGTTGCTGTGGTGTGTTCTGCTGTTGGCTCTGGTGGTCTTTGCTCCGCCGTGGTGGTTACTGTTGACTATGGGGTCTTCTGCTCCGCCGGGGGGATATTCGGTCCGTTGCTCTGTATGGGGGTACTCAGATCCACCTGTGACTGCCGGCTCTCACCCTGGATCACTGCTACGCCGGATCTGCCTCAGTCCTGGTCCTCATACCTGGATCTCGACATCGTCCCTCCAACATGTTTCCGCCTCCGCTCCACCAAAAAGATAGTTTATAGTTTTTTGTTTGGAGAGTCTGGAAGCCGTCCTGGGGGGGGGGGCTTGTCAGATCTGTCCATGGACTTCGTTCAAATCACCACAGAGGGTCACCCTTTCCATTTTCATTGACTCTCGCACACACCTGTTGCCTAGCACCCCGCATTACATATCCCATTCATTGCACTGATTGCACCACGCACTGAATGCACACAGCTGTTTCATACACTCCAACTCAATATAAACAGTCATCAAACAACCCATTCTCTGAACGAGATGCTCGACGGTTATATTCATAATTTTTTCTGTTTCTGCCGTTGTCCTTGTTTTGCATTGACTTGCTTTTTTTCGGTTTTGATCTTTGCTGTTTCTGATTTTATCCTTCGTCCACCCCTGTGACTCTGTCTGCAGTTCATCGACCCATGTTAGCCCTAGGATTATTCTTGTGTTTTTGCCCGCCATATAGCTGTTTGCCATTGTTTGACCCTGCCTTTTTACCACGTCTCTTTAATAAAAGCTTGCCGATGGATCCACACGTCTCACGTCTCGTCAGCCCCGTAACAGATTCTTTATAAATGAAACACAAATTTTATTGGCTATTCTAGATAACATCAAAACTAAGCTAAAACACACACACACACACACAAAAAAACATTTATCTACAGTTTGAAGAAGAAAGTACGGAAGTCTGAGGAAAGCCAAAGTTTTAGCAAGATATTCGCTACAGTTCTCTTACTGGCATCCTGAGAAAATCATAAAGCAGATATTTGGCTTATGTTTACTGCTTAAAATTAGCTCGACACCAGTTCAGCAGAGATAAGATTTTGTTCGTTTACTTGCGTACAACCGTTGCTGGTTGGCTGTTGATCTGGCGCCGGAATGACGTTTTTGGATGACGTCCTTTTGGGGAAGCCCTTGTTGGATTGGTTGCTTTCTTGATGATGTAGAGGCTTGAGCAGTTCTGCTAAAAGGTCTGAGTTTGCAAGACTTTAAGTTCTTGAAGATCGCAAAGTTTCAACTGAGTGTTTGAGTGTTTTAGATGAATCCCCGGTCACTTTGATGGTAAGCGTGTGAGCAGTAGGAGTGCTCGTACCACGGCGCGAGAAAAAAGCGAAGAAAAAGAGCGAGAGGCCCAGAGAGAGATCTGTTCAGGCATTGGGTTTTCAAGCAAGCCCGATTTGGTCCATCCCATACGCGATTGTCCCAATCGGACGCTGTTGGAAGCTTACCCAGCCTCTGTTTGGTGGTTCCTTCTCGGCCTAATTAAAATCTGTTCAATTCATCACGTGGGGGACGTGTTTTGCAGGTTTTGTAATAACTTCTTATAAAGAGTCGTACACCACACAACCATTCAAAATAATAGCTTTTCCTCATTTCAATGTTCTGAGAAATAAAAAAGCGTTCGTTTCAAGCCACAATATCGGGTAGGTTGCTTCCACATAATATATCTTATCTACTAAAAGGAAAGTAGTAAAGCAAGATTTAAAAGGTCATGGTTTCAATAACACATTCAAACAGAAAGAAGTATTTGGGAGTATATGGCTCTAATACTTTAAATGGTTTTTACATGATTGTCTTTTAGAATCGTTCAGGCAAAGGTCCTCGTTCTTTGTGGTAAGAGAAGTTGTAAGGGTTCAGAAGTGCAGGAGGCAGAGTTCACTGGGTCAGTGGCGCACGCTGTATAGATGAATCCGATCACTGTTACTTAGGTCGGTGTTCTGAAATCGAGGGGGTGATTAAATTAGCTTCATCCCTTTGCCTGCTGGTATACTAGTCTTTCATGGCGATCACAAAGACATCAAAGGTATTTTCAGTTGATCCAAAAGATCGCTGTGGTATTTCCTGATGGATATAGGTCGAAAGCCTCATGCATGTCGTTGTTGAGTTGAATATCAGCTCCTGGTATACGAAAATCCCTACATATAATTAAACAAATTAATAATTAATTAGGTGAAGCTGTGCGCTTGAATTTGTCATCGCATCATCCTATGCAATGTTGTTAATTATTATTGCTCATTATTGTCTATAGGCTATTTTAGTAATTTAAATAGCATGGGCTATCTTAATATATTGATTAATGCCATTGTATTATAATAGTCTATTGCACCACCCAAATACGTAGGCTATTTACTTCCTTCTAATTCTCGTTGTCAGTGCAGGCTTGTTTAGCTTAATATTGACGTTATGAAAAGTGACTAGTGTAGCCTGCATAAAAAAGCATTGAACATAAAACAACAGAACAAATATAATCATGTGCTGCCTAGACATAATCATTTCAGACTCTAGACACTTCTTTGTGAAGACAGTAGCATAATACAGTGAAACAATAGGCTATGTTCTTTAGACATTCAAATACAGTTGTCATGAGCGTGGGTAAAATTTACCCGCTTGCACTTTTAGGTATACAGCGACCTCTTGCGGTTCTAGTGTTAAATGAGATGATTTAAATGAGTATGTGCTCCACCAGCTTCAGTGTTGCAAAAGACCCCAGTCTTTATCTGAGCTATAAAACGCTCCTCCATCATGGCTCTGCTTCCTCTCTCGCTGAATGCTTCAGGTCAGACAACATCAAACAGGAATGTATGAGGCGTAGACTGACATTCTGGAAAACAGTATCGTCTCTCTAGCTTGAAATAATAGAATAAACAAATCTCAGATTGTCTGTCTGCAAAATGTGACTGTCAGTAACACGCTATAATATCATGCTAGGATGCGTTTACTATCACAGCATAGAGTACTGCAGATATTGCATTGTTTATACTGGACTGTCAATGTCAACATTGTTCTCAAACATGCAATGTCTGATAGCCAGTGAGCAAATATAAACAGTGATGCAAGCTGACACAATGTATTCAGTGATTTTGAACATCATGTTTTTAGACCAATGAGTGTTTGTTTCTTTCTCCAGGTGATTCATAATGCCCTATTGAATCATGTTTCTGTCATGAAATAAAAAAAGATGAAAAAAGATATTTGTGACATTTTTTCTCTGAACTCTGAGTTTATATCTCGAAATTCCGATTTTTTTTCACACAATTTTGAGGAAAATAAAAGTCTGAATTGTGAAATACAAACTCATAATTCTGAGATATAAACTCGTAATTCTGCGAAAAAAATGAATACATTGCAAAAATAAGATTTCTGACTTTCTCACAATTCTAAGTTTACATCTCACAATTTATTGACTGTTTGCGCTTTGACTTCTAAGAGGTATCACGACTGACTTTTTTACCTCACAATTCTGACTTTTGTTTTGCATGATTTGTCAGAATGAGATTTGTATGATTACCATTACTGCCAATTACAGCTCGAACATTAGAAGTTGAGTCAGAATTCGGGGGGGGGGGGGGGGGGTGGAGGTGAATTGTAAGATAAAAAGTCATAATTACCTTTTTTTCCATTTCATAGAGGAAACAATTTTCCATATAATGCAACTAACATGTTTTAAAAAGTAAAATGATGCTGAAAGAAAGTTGGTGGCAGAATGGGTTCATGGAGATGATCCTTTAATGGACTTCAGAATGTGCTGATACTGTAGAAAGAAGAAAGTACCACTTTTATATGTTGGTGCAACTATCTGCTTTTACAAGACGAAGAAGATGAGCAAAAACAGAAGCCATTGCACTTTGTTCCATTAAAGCTAGAACATGGAGTTAAATAATGGATGTTATTTTATGTCACTTAGTTAATTCTGCTGTGGATAAAAATGACAAAACAGACTTAGAAGGTCATGTAATGCTGTGTATTCACAGGCTCCAATGGCTACTGCCGCGGATTGCCCATCTGTAGCTGGGTAAAGGGACATGACGTACGGTGTGCATTGATTTTGAGAAGTAGCACTCAGTTCTCACAAAAATATCAGAAAATAGAAGCAATTCCCAGATGGATGGAAATATGTGGCCCCTTTTTCATTAAATATTTAATTGCTTTGCGCTTTGTGACAAAAAGCACTGGCAATTTAGGTGCTTATGTCATCAGGTTGCCTCCTCACGCACTTGATGATGGCTGTATCTTACGCTGATGCTCTTCAATCATGGTGAAAGAAAAAGTTTTCCAACTATAAAAAAGTTGTGTACCCATAATGTCATCTTTAATAGCGAAAGGAGGACACATGAATATTTTATTAGATGTTGAAAATTGCAGATAAATTCATTGTGGAAACAAAGTGGCTATGTAAACATTATCCATCCTGTTCTGAATAAGTCAGGAATTTATCTCTTTATCATCTTCAGCTGGAAACAAATCAGTTGCAATCTTTTCTCATTGCAATTGCTTTCTAAACATCAGATATTTGCTATAAAGCTGACATGGACAAACCAAAAAAATAACAAATTTATTGACCTTTACACTGAGTTAAAAAAACAAACAAATACAAATTCTGGAACATCTGAACATCTGGAACATTGAGAATATGGATGCATGGCTATTAAAACTCTAGCCGATACCAATCATTTTTTCAGTTTTCATGTTATGGCCAATAACCAATAAATGTCTACTATTAACATTCTATATATTTTGTCTAAATAAATGAAAAAATGAAACATAAAAAGCAACTATTTTACATGTTACACGCAAACGTAGGCACCCCAACATTATAATGTACAGTTAAAAAAAAAAAAAAAGCAATTCATTATTATTACATTTAACAGTTTATATTATTATTTTTAAATATTACGTTAATTGACAATGTGAATGACACTAATCAATAAAAAAAAACACATTTACATGCTACATGTGACGTAAGGATCACCAACATTATTATGTACAGCATGAAAAATGATATTAATTTTGAAACTTGATAATGATTACATTATTAGTGTTCATATTAATATGTTGTGTAAAGATGAACTTTAAGTGAGTATTGTGCTTGGGAAAAGATATCTAAGGAACATATATGTGAAATGAGCAAATACAATTAAATAATAATAATAATAAAAAAACTGCTCATTACAAAATCCAGACAGACAGACAGATAGGACAGATAGATAGATCTCTTTTGACCTACAAACTGTTTTACTGTCATGATGAAAGTGAACACCATTATCTCCCTGCATGTTGTGGATAGAGATTTAAATAATACATAAGATCCTCAAATGCTTGTTGTGCAATTTTGCTTGAACTTGAAATGTATTTTGGGAATACATAATTTAGCTGAGAACAACTAATTACTGTGCCATACATCTTCCAGTAGCCTCTCTCTCCGAGAGAGCTCCTTATTTGGCATGACAAGGTAATGAGCGGAGAGGGCTCAATGAGTTTTATTTATTGGGCTCCACGCTGGTTCTTCATGGCCCTCTATGTCTCAGGAAGGGCTTTCTGACAATTTTCCACAGGAGCCTGGCAGCTCCATGCAATGATCGTGAGGTGTTTACTGACAAAATAATTGGCTGCTCTGGCATTTCAATTCATTCCTTGTAAATTGCCTTGTGCAAGGGCATTCTTTGACACTCTATCAGAGGCCAAGAAATAACACATCTGGTGATAGGGATCCTGTGAACAATACAGGGAAAACATCAAAAAGCTTGGAGTCAGCTATGCTGTTCAAATAAAACGTACATAATAGACATTTTTTCACTTTTCTGTTGTACAAAAACATCCATACTGCTCTTCTGGCACAGAAACTAACTATTTAAGAATAAACCATCCTAAACCAGCAGGTTACGTTCCACTTAGTTGGCTGAAAGGGCGATTGTGAAAGTGCTGACTCAAGCTTCCATTAGAGCAGACCTCACGGCTGTTATCAGACGGTCTGGATGAGGTTGAGGCCCTTGGAAAGTGCTTGTCTGGCCAGAGGAGTTGAACCCCCACCGCTGGAGGATAAATGGCACTTTTACAGAGGAGGAAGAGTCCCTGAGCGTAATGGTATACTCTGGAAGGGTTCCAGCTGAACCCTTGCAGTTTCTGCACACCTAAATCCAGATTCTTGTCTCAGATGAGGTTTGAGAAAACGATTAGAACCTGTTGCTTCAGGGGGGAGCTGAGGACAATATTGTGCTATCAACGCCCTGCAAGCCTCTCTCGGTCTCTATTTCCAGGTCTCATCTGCAGTGTTTCTCAAGCACTACAATCTCAGCATCAAAACTAACCTCTGTCTTTCTGTCAGCCGCTTATATCTGTCACACTATGCCAGTCGTTCTGTCACACTATGCCATATTTCTCTTAAAAGCTACATTATCTCTAGAAATGCCTTCACTCTCTTTGAGGTGGTTAAAGTATCCAGTCTGCAATCGCAGGCTGATACTATTTCAGCTTGTGAAGCAGTTAGTGACCTCTATCAGTGACTCACCTCTCCTTCAGTTATCAGCAGACTTCAGCCTGAGAGGAAGTTCCTGCTAGTGTGAATCACACGGGAGCTCTGCTTCAAAACTGACATAATAATCTAGCTTGAAATAAATCGATACATGAATAAATGCAAAGACATTAAAGAGATATTTCACCCCTAAATGAAAATTCTCCTAATTTCATCACCCTCATGTCTCTTTTTCTTTTGTGAATCACAGGAGATCTAAAGACTAAATGCTGAATTTCAACTAAGGTAACATTTATTTTTATAATCACAGTTGTGCTGTTTAATATTTTTGTGGAAACTAAAGATTTATTTTCAGGATTCTTTGATGAATAGAAGGTTCAAACAGTTTACTGTTGCTTTTGATGAATTTAATGTGTCCATGCTAATAAAACGTATTAAATTCTATACAAAATTAAAATACTTAATTAATAATAGCTTTTTCTGTCCAGTTACAATGAATGGGAAATAAAACATTAGAGCTTTAAAACAGAAAGAAACAGATCAAGCACCCTAAAGGAATCAGAATTTTGGTCTAAATTACTTATAGTTATATTCCAAGTCTTTTGAAGTCATACATTTTTTTTTTGTGATACACATCCCAAAATGTCATGTTAATGCTGCAAATGAATCATTGATTTAGTAGGTTGTCAAGTACCAATTAATTCTGATTTATAAATGATTCATGCTGGTTTTATGAACCAGTTCAACTGAATCAATAAAAGATCTGAATAAAGAGAATCATTTATTCACAAAACAGATATTATTTCTCACATGAACTTAGTTATTGCATCATATGGAGCACTTACTGTATAATAACTTAATGGTGCATTTGTGTCTCCTTGTAATTGCAGGGAAAATAGCATTGAAAACAACATGAGGATGAGTAAAAGATGACAGAATTTGTATTTTCTTTAAAATGAGCAAACATGCACATTTAAATAAATAAATGGCTGGTGAAAATGGCAACATGCTCTTCACACCAAATTGTAAATTATACAAAATCAAGTTTACATTTGGCTTGCAGAACACTTTACAACATATGTAAATAGTCATATCCATTGATATTTATCCCCCAAATTAAAATAGAAGCAACATGCCATTTACACAAAGAGTGGGCTATGTTGTGACATGAGATGACATTTGCTCAGAACCTAGGGGGCTTTATAAACTCCAACTATGTAAATACATCCTGCATATTAGGGCATGATTGAAACATCTCTTTTGAGGACAGGGACCAAATTAACATTTATTCTAACCAGTTTGGCACCACAACATTCACGTTAAGTTCTTTCTTCCAATAAAAGTGCCAGGCAGAAAGCATAAAGTGGGACAGGGCCAGATGCACAGTCTGTGTTTATTCAGCTGGAACATCCGTGTGCACCAAAAGTCTTGTAATATTCATCCATTTGTGTTTCTTACATACACCATTCCCAAGATGCATGCTGGCTCCTGAATTATGTACATCCCAAACTGATGATGAATATGAAAGCCCCATCAAGGCCAGCTATACAGAAAGTCTTATTCTGATATACTGTAGAATGTGCTGATGTCTACTCAACTTATTGATGATGATTTTGAAATTGCACTTCTCTTTAAAAACAGCTTTAAAAATTATTGATCATTAAGCAAATGTTGCTCTGTAAGCACTTTGTATGATATACTCTACTGTGTAACTTTGTTTAAAAATATGGAATTAACTGAGTTCTTAAATCCAGTACACTACCAAAAGTTTCAAAAGTTTGGAGTTGGTAAGATTTTATAAAAAAGCTTTTGAAAGAAGTCTCTTATCCCCTCGCTTGCCATTTAGTCGGCAACGTAATACAGTAAAAACAGTAATATTGTGAAATATAATTACAATTTTAAATAAACTGTTTTGTATTATAATGTCTTTTAAAATGTAATTTATCCCTGTGATGGCAAAGCTGAATTTTCAGCAGTCATTACTCCAGTATTCAGTGTCACACGATCCTTCAGAAATTATTTGAATATGCTGATTTGTTGCTCAAGAAAAAAAAATCTTAGTATAATTAAAGCATTAGAGTTGTTTTTTTTAATATATACATTAATTTTCAAGATTATTTTATGAATATAAGGTCAGAAAAAAGAACAGACAATGTATGAAACGCCTCAGAGCCAGTTGCAACTAAATGATGATACGCTTACATTTATAACCTGAATTTTGTAACTTTTTTTTCTGATAGTAAGGATTATGACTAACATTGTTTAAAAAAAAAAAAGTTATGCCAGAAGTCTGATCCTGTGTTATACTTTCCGATCCACTAAGTCCGCTATGGGATGCATGACGTAACCATCGGAGAGTGTGCGGGAGGCTCTTAGCGACTCTGCATCCGTCCCAGTTTTTGTGAGTAGTAGTAGTAGGACTTACTGCGCTGCGCAGGCTGTGTTAGTAACATCTCTAGGTTATCGTATGTAACCATGGTTCCCCGTTGAACGGAAACTCTGCGTCGAGATTCGCTTTGGGATCGCCCTTGCGTGACCGCGTTCTGAAGTACGTGTCAAATCTGTTCAATGGAGCAGCGAGACGTCACGAGCTGGGTGACGTAAGCACCAGAAAGCATACAAGCACATCCGGCCGGGCGCAAACCAGCATCGATGAAGTAGCGCCTGCAGGGATGCAGTGAGTATGGCAAAGATCTGCAAAACGCGGTCGTTTCCCTTTGGGAACCAGGTTACTCGTAACCCTAAGAGTTCCCTTCAGGAATTCGAGCTGCGTCGAGATTCGCTTTGGAACGAGAATACCAACTGCGCCATACTAGCAAGTCCCTGCCTGTGTGTATATCTTATGAGCACATTACGAAGAGAGAACTTGGGAACCTGGGTTAGATGCCAGGTGTAGGTTGTAAAAGTGGACAAAAGAGTGCGGAAAGGACCAGCCCGCCGCAGCAAAAATGTCCTGCAAGGCCACACCCAAGATGAAAGCCTTAGAGGCCGCCATACTCCTGGTCGAGTGAGCTCTGACCCCCATAGGTGACGGGAGACCAGAGGACTCATAGGCTAGTGAAATGGCCTCGACCACCCACCTACCCGTAGTCTACTTGGTCGCCGGAAATCCCTTCTTTGACGGACCAAAACAAACAAAAAGCTGATCTGCCTTACAGAGGGCAGCTCTGTGTGTGTAAGCGTCCAGTGCTCGAACTGGACAGAGCAGATTAAGCCTTTCTTTGGCCTATCTTTCTGGAATGGGAGGAGGACAGAAGTGCCTGAATTACTATTGCCCCCTTAGTGTGCTGTACCGTCCTCAGCCTCAGGGTGCCACGGAGGAGACGAGTGGCAAGTGGGTGTCTTCCCATTGATTGACCACCCAGAAGGGCGTGGTTAGCAGCTAAGGCCGCCACGTATACCTGCAGAGTGGAGGGAGATAACCCTGCAGAAAATCGCTCCTGCAGAAACTCCAGAACAGTACCAATTGGGCAGTTGACAGGGTCCTGCAGTCGCTGTCCGCACCAAGAAGTGAAAAGTTTCCACTTCAAAGTGTACTGTTTGCGAGTGGCGGGAGCTCTGGACTGGATTATAGTCTCAACAACCTCAGTTGAGATACCAGATGCTAGGAGCTGTGCCCCCTTAGGGTCCATGCCCACAGCTTCCATAACTCCGTGTGGGGGTGAAGAATGGCGCCCCCCGTCTGAGAGAGGAGGTCCCTCCTGATCGCAATCTCCAGCGGAGAGCCATCGAGGAGGGACAACAAGTCCGAGAAAATCTTGTAACAAAAGGGCTGAACGCAGACCCCCTGCCCGATTTGATATAGGAGACCACACCGGTATGGTTGTCTGTGAGGAGCAAACACATGATTCCCCCCCTTAGGTCTGGAGGAAAGTGTGTCAAGAGCATGGAAACACGGCCAGCATCTCCATGCAGTTGATGTGCCAAGTGAGATGATGGCCTTCCCACAGACCCTTGGCTGAGCGGCCACTCATTACCGCTCCCCAGCCCGTGAGAGAGGCCTCCGTCTTTAGCATTACGCGACGACAAGGAGCCCCTACGTCGGGCCTTGAACCAGGAACCAATGTTTCTTCCACATGTCCAAGGCACGTAAGCGTCGCTGCATGGCCTTGATCATGCGAAGCGTATTCCCTCTCGTGGAAAATCCCTTGGTTCTGAGCCACCGCTGTAAGGGTCTCATGTACAGCAGGCAAAAGGTATCACGTTGGACGCTGCTGTCATCAGGCCCAACAGCCTTTGAAACTTTTTGACAGTGAGTGACTGGCCTTCTCTTCCTCCCGTGAGTGTCATGAGGATTGACTCGATTCGAGCTGGAGACAGACGTGCCTGCATCGAGGTAGAGTCCCACACACGCCTATATAAGTGGTTCTCTGTAGTGGAGAAAGAACACTCTTTCTTGGCGTTTAGTCTCAACCCCAGCTCTCTCATATGGGCGAGGACTACATCTTGATGCCGAGCCGCCATCTGCTCCGAATGAGCTAGTATTAACCAATCGTCGATATATTTGAGTATGCGGATGCCCTGGAGTCGAAACGGAGCCAGAGCAGCATCCACACACTTTGTTTGGCCGTGCGGGTTAGAGTGCAGTTCCATGGAAGACTCTATCCTTTGTATGCTTCGCCCCCGGAAAGCAAACCCAGAACTTCCAGTGTTGAGGAAGGATGGAAACATGGAAGTATGCGTCCTTTAGATCTATCTTGACAAACCAGTCCTCGGACTTGATTTGAGATACTATCTGCTTGATAGTATGCATCTTGAACTGAAGCCGTTTGATAGCGCGTTTCAGAAGACGGAAATCTAAGATCGGACGCAACCCTCCATCCTTCTTCGGAACTATGAACGAATGGCTGTATAAAGACCGGCGCGTCTCGGAAGAGGACACGTTCTTGGCCCCTTACCTCAAAAGAAGTAGCTCTTCTTGTTCCATCCCGAGCCTCTCGTGGCCCACTATGTTGGAGACCCCTTGAAACGTGCGACGAGAACCGAAATGGATCTTCCTGTAACTTTTCTCTACAATCTGCAGACCCTTTTGAGTATTTGGTAGAAGTTTTCCTGTGCACGCTACCAGAAAATCTACTAGGAACCAGCATCTGGTTTTATTAGAGGAGCCATTTCGGTGCCCTGAAGCGGATGACCGGCAAGGAACGACCGACCTGACTGCTGTAGCACCCTCACTTGAGGGCCGAGCTCTCCCGTGCCGTACCGTTGCAAGGCGGCAGCTGGGATTTTCGCTCGTCAGAGCTCACTGAGCCCTCAAGCACCGAGGTGGCAGGGGTATCAATAAACCTCCATGAAGGCACTGAGGGAATAACCGACCCGAGTGCTGTAACACCTGACTTGAGGGGGCGAGCTCTCCCGTGCCGCACTGTTGCTGGGCGGCAGCTGGGAATTCGCTTGTCTGAGCTCACTGAGCCCTGAAGCGCCGAGTTGGCAGGGGTATCAATAAGCCTCCGTGATTGGCACTGAGGAGGATTGGGCACCGTAACTGAGGTGTTATCCTTTCCTCCCTAGGTGGGCTGCCCTCAGGGACCTGACAACGGTAGGACCATTTCGCCGAGGTCCTCATTGACAAATAACGGTCCGCAGATCCGTTCTCGGTCTATAAGACCCCAACTGAGAGAATCGCCCCGACCCCCGATCTTTCTGTGGAGGGTTGCGGGTTGCAACGCTCTGTTTTTGAGACTGGCGATATAGGGAGCTTTATGACTTGGGCTGCTGCTCGTTCAGCAGCCCCACCCCTGAGCAGGTCGGCCTGGTATGCTTGTAACACCGCCATTGTGTGCAAACATGCGCCAGCCTGACCTAACGCCGTATAAGCTTTCCCAACCATACGCGATGTAAGCCTATGGGCCTGTTGGATCTTCGGGCCTTGCAGGTAACGATGACTATATGAATGGGGAAAGAGATAGCTTGCAAGCGCGCTCCACCACTGGCCATCGGGCTCCACATACCTTATAGTTCAGCTCCACGATGTTCTTTGAAGAATTTGAGACTGTGTGCTGTAATACATGATGATAAACGTTTCTCCCCGATCTTGAACACTCCAGCATGGAGATCGGGGAAAACGGAATGCCCCCGTCATGAAGGCTGTGATCTGATTTCAGAAAACGCTCGTCTAATTATTTTTTAGGACGAGCGTCCTGTTTCTAAGCCGGCCAACGATATTTTATTTTTGGCACGAATCACCCACCATAATCACGAATCACACCTCATACTCGAGAGACTGTGGTGGCGAGTCCACAGTCTCCTCTGCCTCGACACTCATCTAATCCCCCTCGGAAGGAGGAAGATAATGAAGCGTCCTGGCTCTCTCCTTGGGGGGGGGGGGTGAGAAACCGCCGCGCGGGCTTCCGAACCGTGAGAGAGAAAGCCGCGGATCTAGCGGGTGAGGACCAAGAAAAGAACGAGCCCGTCTCGGATCCCTCCGCTAAAACCACCCACGATCCCCACGACAACAGTCTATGCCTTGCCTCGGCAACAGCGGGACCGCTGCAAGCGGGATCGCGAGCCTGGCCACTCTCATCAAAAACAGCCAGGCGAGAGCGGAGCATACACAGCAAGAGTAACTCGCAGTGATGACAATCAACTCCTCGAAAGCTGACTGTGCATGCTCCCGCCTTTCCTAACAACGACACCAAATCGTGTGGTATTCCCTTCAGCCAATATCGTGGACAGGGAGAAACCAGCCGTTTTTAATGCCGTTCTCATCGCATAGTACTTTCTCATTGTTTTTATAATAATGAGTGCTTTTGCTGACAGACTAACAGTAAATAGACAGAACATACACATAGCGCTACTGAGGCAGAAGCGTGGTGGCTGCCCGGCCATGATGCACTTTGTAAATGCTTTCTGGTGCTTAGTTCCCCCTGCTCATGACGTCTCTCCTGCTCCAGTGACTGATTTGGACACGTTCATAACGCTTCACCAAGGCTCGTTCCCAAGCGACTCTCGACACAGCTCGAGTTCCTGAAGGGGAAGCCTGTTGCTACTCGAACCTGTACAATCCGTCTATAAACCAATATAAAGACAGCCAGATGTGCAATAACTCTGGACAATTCTTTGTTCACATGTTTGTTTATTGTTCAAGCCGATCTACTATGCATATGGAACATGTACCATCAGCGTATGCTTTCGGAAGTATAAATACAAGTAGTCCGCGCCCGCACTGTCCGTGTACGTGTCCGGATTGCTCATGCGGAAAGTATAACACAGGCTTTAGACATCTGTAATCTTTGGGCCTTGTTTTTACACAAACAAATCAATAATGAAAAAAATTAAAATAAACTGGTAAGTCAAATGCTGTGAAAGGTTATAGCTGATCAGTAAGTAACTAGGAGAGCCCTGCAAAATCTTACATCAAATTTTGTCTTGCTCACAACCATGTTTTATCATTGCTGACACTATTCCTAAGCAACATTTAGTGTAGCCTGGGAAAGCTGTGATGCCAGGGGCGCATCATAAATAGAAAAAAAATTAAATCCTTTTTCTTTCTTTTTGAAGAAAATTTATTTTTTCACCTCAGGCAAGGTTAAAACTCATTCTGTGCACATTTGGAGAGACTGTATGGCAGGATGCTAATCACAGAAGCACACTGTCTCCGTCAAACTGTCTCTCAGAGAGTAGGTAGCCTGTGGTCTGTTTTATAAGTCATATTTATATATTTTAATTATTTCATTATACATGAATGGATAAGTAGTGTCACTTCCTACTTTACCCCATCACAGTCCAAATGGAATGCATTAGTTGCAATAATTTGTAGTCAAATAGAGCCTACACAAGCCACACATGCTCATACCAAGAGTAAAAGATATTCCCCACAGGTTTATTGCATTTATTTGATAAGCTTTTATGGTTCATTAGTCATTTTAGAGGAAGCTGTTTATAACACTCAGCTGGAGAGGTACAGTGTGGAGCAGTACATGGCCTGTACATGTAGAATAAAAGATGGCTCCTGTCATCCACGCCTGATGTTGAGACCCAGAGGAGCCCTTATAGTACTCTGTACTGACAGCAGTCTTACTTTGGGCACTGAAGGCCCCCTGCAAAGTCTGGAATCCAACACATCAATAACACCAGTGTATCCTCTGCTTTGAAGCCCAGTGCTGAGGACACAGGCCTTGCATTGATGGAGGGAAGACAAATAAAGAAGACAGGATGGTCACTGATGTACTACCTGGCTGTGTGAAATATTGGCAGAGCATAACTCTGGAAGTATATTTACCAAAGGGGTGCAGCCAAGCAGAAAGGTGACAGCAAAGGCGGCAGGGGAAAGGGGTGGCCTGGGACCCAGAACTCTCTCTGTGGGAGTTGACCGCTGATGGACACAGATCCGACTCAGAAAACAAACACTACTGGGTAGTTCAGTCCATGGAGGTAACCTCTATCCTCTCCCCCGCTGATGTCATATACACTCTATCTGAAGGAAACGCTGAGTGAGGACAGACAAAAAACAAACTCAGGCAGTGGTGTACAGTAGTCAAACAATCACAGTCTCTTAAAGACGTTCTAACTTATTTCTTGACTGCTCTGAACATGTTATTCTTATATTATAATATAAAGTTTCTTATGCTCACCAAGACTGCATTTGATTGAAAATACATTAAAACTCTAATATCGTAAAATAACTTTACAAATTAAAATAACTGTTTTCTATTTTAAGATATTTTAAAATGTAATTTAATCATGTCACGTCAATACTGAAGTCTTAGCAGCCAGTGTTCAGTCTCACATGATCCTTCAGAAATCATTCTAAGATCTGATTTGCTGTTCAAAAACATTTATATGAGAAGTATGTAAGGTATTGACATGAAATATTTGAAAAAAATAAATAAATAAATTACATATATATACTGTACTGATATTGAACTGGTATGGCTACAGGAACGCCTTTCACATTTTTGTATCACTCCGCGTGTTCTAGCCGGGTCTATGTTTTTTTAAATTATTATACACTGAGCTAATCGTAGTACATTAGTTAATATAAGAAGAAACATCTAGCTTCACAGTCTCTCTCTCTCTCATTTGCTGCACGTCTTGCCGCATTGTTTCTCTATTATAACCTCATTATTTCTCACTAATAACCGAACTGAAGCAGCACATGCCCTTGATAACAATTCTAAAAGTGACGTATGTTTAACAGTCAACTTGAGCTTTGAATCCATGGCGGAAGGAAGTAGTTCCACACAAAAGAGGGTTTTTAATTATGCACTCCGTTGTTTCTTTGTTTAATTACACATGGTCCTCAACGTTTGCATAAACGCAATAATCCCTCGAGGTACGAAGCGATACTGAGCTGTGGCCTGCGGCCTCGTGCCTCTGGCCTAATCACAGCCATGCTGATATAGAGCCGGTATCGCTCTCGTACTTGAGTGATATTGCTCATATATATATATACAATATTGTATCATAATATAACAAAGATTTTCTCACCAATAAATAGTTTTTTTTTCTCTGTGCACCACTTTTACACCTGCCCCATCCCTTACCTACTGTATGATCAAAATTTTTTTATTCTACTCCTGCCATTGTATATACTTTATATATACCCATAAAGAATAATCACACTTGAACAGGTACATGCAAGATCTATAAATAGCTTCACCTTAGCATAAATAACCAAATTCACAGTTGACAGTTTACCAGTCAATCCATTTTTTCGCAAAACTGACTTTAAAATTGTTTTTGTACAGTGGGTATAAGTAAAACGGCTCAGGTTCGTATGTAACCCTGGTTCCCTGCTGAGTAGTTAACGCGACACGCGTCCTCTAGGGGTCGCTATGGGAACGCCTCGTCGGGACCCTTGTCTGAAGCATACATTGAAAAACACCAACAACAAGTTGGCCGGCGACAGCCATGACGTCACTACCGGTGCGACTACAGTATAAATCGGCGCCGGGAGCTACACATCATTCACTTCTTCGTCTGAAGCTTGCGTCCGCAGCATGGCAAGAAACCTAGAGTATGCAGTGTCTCGTTCCCTACTCAGGGACCCATGGTTACATAAGTAACCTGAGACGTTCCCTTTCGAGGGAACTTCGAATTGCGTCCTCTAATGGTCGCTATGGGGAACGGTATGCCCACGCTGCCATGCTGAGGGGAGTGTATGCCAGAACCATGGCGAGCACTAAGCACCAACTCTGCCATATTGTTATGAGAGTTGCCCCTGGGATGTTAGACTGCTGTCAGTGACGTTATTCCCTACGGATAAAGGCCTAGGCTACATACCCCAAATATGTACCTGTTAGGGCCAGACTCCTGGGCCCGGGGTAGAGCTAAAGGCTTGGAATCAGAAATAGATTCCTTTAAGGGAATATGACTAAGAGCCTAGAATCATACTAGTCTTGTCACACAGGGGCTACCGCACGTTTGTTTTTCTTGTGGTGAAGGAACTGTCTCAACAGATCCCTTGTAGCAACACCCTGTTTAAGTAGGTATCCAGAGGATACGTAGGTGGAGTGGTGCCCAAGGCGGAATCGGGGTTTTAAACCATTCAAAAAGAGCACGAAGTCTTTGCGCCTGGCTCTTACCATACAGGATTTAGAAAAGTGGGCAAAGCATAACGTTCACACTTACCACTTATGTGGATTTTAGAAAAGTTGGCAAAGCATAACGTGCACACTTACCTCTTATGTGGATTTTAGAAAAGTGGGCCAAGCATAACGTGCACACACTTGAATAACGTTCTAGGGGTTCTCGTGGCACCCTGAAAAGGCATCCTATAGATAAAAATAGCGTATCCCCCGACGCTATATCTACGGCTATAATGCTTGAGTGGCTAGCAGTAAATCTGTAGCTATGGGAGCAACATCCAGCTCTCAATGGAGAAGGGAGCTCAACCTACAGCATGTTCCCATGGTGAAACAGCTAGCAGTTATTCAGCTGAGGGAGCAACACACCCAGTTCTTAATTCGAGAAGGGGGCTCGACCTGCAGTATGTTCCAAAGCTGGAACAGCTAGCAGTAGTTTACTTAGCTGTGGGGGCAACACACCTAGTTCTCAGTCGAGAAGGTGGCTCGGCCTGACAGCAGGTTCCAATGCAGGAACGCTAGCAGTATTTTACCTTGGCTGAGGGAGCACAAACACAGCTCTCAACGAGAGGGAGCTCGACCTACAGCGTGATTGTAAAACCAGAAGGGTAAGCGTACTGCAAGCTAGCCAAACTCCTCATTCCAGGTACCCTTTGATAAAAGGGGGGCATTGTCTCAATACTACCACGAGGAGAGCCCATGGAGCGAGGAATCCAACTCTTCAGAGAGGATTAACGCTCAAAAGAAAACACCATATTCACAATAACCTTCAATGGTGAGGGGGGTGATGCCTCAATGGGATATCCTGGTGATCGGGAAAAACCCCTCAGGTCGACCCAGATACGTAGACCAGTCAGGGTAGCATGAAAGATTAACCCCAGCCCGGACGTCCAGGAAAATTCTGCTGAACCGGGGGTCCGCTTATAATCACAAAACTCCGGTCAGAAGCCTGTGTTAATAGCGCTGATCCAGAATTATGAAACCGAACTACTTTATTACCTTCTGGACATATCTCGGATAGTGAAATAAACACTGCAAGTCGGCACCCGGTTTCGACCCAGCACGGGAACACTGCCAAAGAAACGTACAAAGGTACACACATCCCACCATTTCATACACATACATATATTTATATACATAATTTACGTACAGGGGATCGTACTCACCCACCACGGCTACCGCGTTGTAGCTCTGTCCGGAAAAGCCGTCTGATACCGGACCTTTCAGAAAGGGTATGCTTTCTATTACATAACACCAGAGTCCACTCTCCGAAAAACATCCTCGGGTGATATCCGCAGGCTACCATGTCACTGTAATATGCAGGAAGCTTCCACCTGACCTCGGTCAGGTGGCGATATGGTGGTTACAGGAGAATTAGGAAGGTAAAGATAAGGGTATTTACCCCCCTGAGGGAAGAGGGATACCTAAGTAGACTCTGATCCGGACGCCAAGCGCTGACGCCCCTTGTCTTTAACACATTTGGGGGTCTCGGAACACCATAACAACAAAGTCGTTACATCCCTCAGGTCTTGCCTACTCCCTTCGACCCACGTACTTCCCTACCCCTGACCCGCACGCGAGGATACGCGCTGAGACATCGCCGCTCGTTTGACACTCCGACTAGCTTTCCTGTCTCGTCTCTGATCCGCAGAATCGAGACGACCAGGACCCCTGGGTTTTCGACTTGCCTCAGACTGGACCTTCGTGTAATGAAGTTTTTTGAAGGCCGCTGAGCGCGCCTTTCGCCTCCGCTGAACTTTTCGAACGACCGCACTCAACGGATGTACAAAAAGTTTTTCAGGCGGGCATCTAGAAAAACAACCCCTTTCCTTTCTACGTGACTCCCGGCGCCTGATGTCTGCCAGATTTGACCCCAGCGGCCGCTATTCGCCGGACTACCCGATGCGCTGCATAGACTGCCCATGGCCAAAGGCAGCCTGCTTAGTAGGCACGAGAGAGTCAACAGTGAGGCCGGGTTGCCGGCTCGTAACTTCTACCATCTCACTTCAAAAAGGCCACTCAGCATTGATCCCGCTTTCAGCAGATCAGCCTGATACGCCTGGAACACCGCCATAGTGTTCAACGAAGCCACAGCCTGACCTGCTGCTGTGTATGCCTTGCCATTCAATTTAGATGTTGCTTGAAGGGGCACGGATGGCAAGGATGGAGTTTTGAGAGATGATGTCTCTCCTATAGAGAGATAGCTAGCTAGCGTCTCGTCTACAGGGGCAGTCCTCATAGCCGTTCCAGGCGACCGCCATCAGTATTCCCATAACTTTGATTATGCCTGAAGACCGATGGATGCGTGAGGAAAACGTCTTCTTCCATTCCTCTTCGATCTCAGTATGATATCCAGTAGATGAAAGGAAGACTCACCTGAGCTGGAGGGTTATGGCCATAAAGATAACGTTCGTCGAGACGACCTCGCGACGCCACTTCCTTAGTCCGCTTCCATTGCAAGTCAAGTCTTGCCGTGGCGCGATCCATAACCTCTAAGAGGTCATCATACGCAGGGCAGGAGGATTGGGATGGCTCAGCCTCAGCTTCTTCGCCCTCTTCATCCTTTTCCTGCTCTTCCTGGGCTGAACCCATCAGAGCACTGGCCCCTGGATCAGATGTTGTTAAAGAGAGAACATCATCCTCCAGGGGCTGTCTCTCGCCCCCCGCCGATGAGTGCGAGAAGGAAAGCCCCTCTCTAAACCCATCGGCCAGGTCCACCTGAGAACCCCACGAGCTCATTCTCCTCTGTGCCTCAGCAGCGGCAGGTCCTGAATCGCGGGAAGCATATGGCTGCCCCTCTTTACTTGAAAAGAAAGACAAACGAGAACGGAGCTTTTTCAACGAAAAGCTCTCGCAATGCACGCAGATTGCCTCCTCGAGGACATCGCGTGCGTGCTCCTCGCCCAAACCAAACAAACACATAGATCGTGTGTGTCATCTGGTGTCAAATAGCGATGACACGGATCCACACACCTTCTGAATGCTCTACTAGTGCTCGCCATAATCAATAGATAGCTCTTACTTTTTCCTTGAAAATGCACTCTTCAAACAGAACAGTCAATGAAGACAAATAAGTGAATAATGTGTAGCTCCCGGTGCCTATTTATAATATAGTCGCACCGGTATTGACGTCATGGCTTTCGCCGGCCAACGAGTTGGTGTTTTTACAATGTATGCTTCAGAAACGGGTCACGACGATCAGAGTGGTGTCGAAGTTCCACCATAAGAAAGCGGAACAATCCCGCCCAAAACACCATTCCCTTTTAAGTAAACGATATGAGTCGGCTCCCGTCTGAGAGACATTTTCTAAGAGAAGTTTGTTAGTTTTTTTTGTAACTTTCTTAATACAAGACAAAATAATGGGCTGATTTTTGACTCCGTACTTCTTGGCATGCACACTTCATGTACTAGGTAATGATTCTCGCTCGTGATTGGTCACATTCACATACACATTTACAGAATTAGCACATGCGCACAATGTGACAATGCTTCATGGTTAATAGATATAACGATACAACTGTGTTGGATGCTTCTGTTTTGCACACTGTAATTTAGTTTTTATATGCTATATGACACACCATATTACATTTTGAGTATGATTTGTAGTTTGTGTTTTGGATAGTTCACTACCCTGAGAGCACATAAACTGAATACATCACATAATGTCTGCATTTACATCTGCAAGATGCATTTGTAGATGCATGTGTTTTATTTTCTTACATAAATTAGGTTTTTGGTTTTTATGTCAAAAATAATGTAAAATGATGGTATTTTGGAGAGGTTTATGGAGCCAGAAATATGACAAAACAATTTGAATTTGAATTGCGAAAATATAAATTATAGTGTGAATTAACAAAACTGAATAGTATGTGGCATTTTATAGTTTTCATTTTATTTTAATTTTTTTATGGTTTAGTTTAATTACTATAGAATAATTTAATTACCAGACACAGGTCAAAACATTGACAAATTTGGCTGAATTATAAAAGCCAGAGGGGGCGGTACTAAATAAAGAGCCATTTGGGAGCCGAAAGAGCCGGTTTGTTTTTGCTGAGCTGAGCCAAATGATCCGGATCCCTAAAATGTCCCCTTTAAACAGGTGTATCACTGTTGTAGATTGTCTTTACTTCTTGAGGAGTTTGAACACTGTAACTCACATGGCTCTGCATGTTTGGAAAATATGTTTTTGTTTTTTTATTATTTTTGTTTTAATTAATTTTTCAAATCTGCATTTATAAGGCCAATTTAAGCTCACTACTTATCAAACTCATCGACCTCATAACGTCAAAACAAGATTGTCATGAATCTGGTCCATGAACTTCCGTCTGCTTACCATCAGAGGTCACCCTTTCCATTACATTGACTCTCGCACTACACAAACTGTTGCATATCATCCCGGACTACATATCCCATCATTCATTGCACTGATTGCAGAGAGCACTGATTGCACACAGCTGTTTCATATTACTCACTCACTATTTAACACTCACTCAAACAACCATTCTCTGCCGAGTATTGTATGCGCTTATCGCCCGCAGTGATAGCTACTCTACAGAGCCCTCTTTAGCTTCATAGCCCAGCCTAGTCTTGCCTTGTCTGTTTTCTCAGTTTTTAATTTGTGCCTGTTTTCCTGGATTTATCCCTTTAGTCTCGCCCTTGTGATCCTGTTCGCCATTCATTGACCTACACTAGCCCCAGGATTATTCTTGTGTCTTGCCCGCCATATACCTGTTTGCCACAGTTCGACCCTGCCTGTGTTTCTGACCTCCTCTGATGTGAATAAAGTTTGCATATGGATCCGCACGTCTCACGTCTTGTCAGCCCCGTTACAGAATACTCGGCCCCACAAGGATCCAGCAGCTGTTCAAGTGGACATTGGCCAGGTATGGACACGGCAATAATTTTATTAGCCCTTAAACAGGGTCCACACGATCACTGGAGAACCTTTTTTAGCCAATCGCTCCTATTCGATTTCACCAGACTGTGTAACTGATAGTTTCTGCGATGCAATAAATCACCTCTTAGTTCAGTAAGGCGCTTAGACAGTGTTCAAGTCCACGGTCGCTCAGGTTACTTGCAGTAATGCTGTGTTGTACTGTCGATCTTTGTTTTACTGTGGGTGTCGCGGAGGAAGACGTGAAACAGTGTCCTGTGATGAAAATGGCGGCTGTAAACCAGCACTTCTATCCGAACAAACAACAATCGGTCGAACAGCCGAGCTGATCGCAAAATATGGCGGACACACAGCGCCCCGTTAATGTCCACACATCTTCCTGAGTCAGCTAGTCACGTTGATCTTCCTGAGTCTAGTCCACAGGTCATTGTCACGAAATCAAATCAAGTCACAGTTTTATTACAAGTCCTACGTCAGTCACAGCTGATTAGTCATTATCTAATCAGAGTCACCCACTGATCATCATGGTCAGGTTCCTAGTCACAGTTGATCGTCATGATCAATCAAGTCACAGTTCAGTATCCTGGAGTCAAGGCCAGGTCACAGCTGAGCTCCTTATTTAATCCGAGTCCAGTTGATTATCTGAGTCGAGTCTAGTCGCAGTTATCATCTACTCGATCAATTCAAGTTACAGTTCCATTATGAGTCTATCCAGCTCCAACTGATCCGTCAGAGTCAGGTCTAGTCAACAGTTTTTCTTCAGGAGTTCAGTCAGTCACAGGTGTCGTCCCTGAGTTCAGTCAATCACAGGTGATCGTCCTGATTCAGGTCCAGTCACAACTGATCGTCATGAGTCAAGTCAGGTCACAGCTGTTCTTCATGAGGCAAGTCCAGTCACAGCTGTTCTTCATGAGGCAAGTCACGTCACAACTGATCTTCCTGAGTCCAGTCAAGTCACAACTGATATTCATGAGTCCAATCAAGTCTCATTGATCTGCCAGAGCCTTCTCACTCTGCAGCCGTTCAGATACCGATCACTCACATCTGCAGCGTATTCATCCAAATCACGTCGCTCACAGCTGATCATCCAAAGAGTCCAGGTCACGTCCTGTCTATTACACCCAGGATTCGTCAAGGTCCAGCCCTTCGGTAACCCAGCTGGATCCAGTGTGAGGAAAATTCACCGCTGTGTCTGCACGCACAGCTTGGTATCCCCAACCCACGCACTCTATCCTTCTGTTCATGAACTCTAATCCCCTTTGTAGCACTTCCGATGGGGGGTTTGTTTATGAGTGATCTGGGCCACTTACTCCCAGCCGATTTGCTAGAGGCGCGGCACAGGCCCCCTACAACATCTCCGAGGTGGTGCTTACGCTTCAGACCTCGCTAGTAGCGGGTGGTCCACCTGCTGTGCCTCCCCAGTCCATGGTAGTCCCGCGGCAGTCTCTTACGAGGTGGCGCATGCTGCAGAACCTCCCGAGACGGCGGTGCTCGCTTCAGCTCCTTGCGTGTTGGTGGCGCCCAGCAACGCACTTTCAGTCTGTCCTGTTCCGGCCAAGGAGGCCGTTTGTGAACTCCCTGCCTGTCCTGTCACGGCTAAGGAGACTGTTTGCGAACTCCCTGCTCATCCTGCCACGGCTATGTAGGCCGTCTCTTGAACTCTCCTCCCGTCCCGTCACAGCTATAGAGGCCGTCTGTGAATCCTCGTCCTGCCCTGTCACGGCTAAGGAGGCCGTCTGTGATTCCTCGTCCTGCCTTCTTTGTCCGGGAGGAGGCCGTCTGTGCCCTCTGCCCATCCTTCCTAGTTGCTAATAGGCATTTGAGACTCCCTGCTCGGCCGTCACGGCATAAAGGCCATTGCGACTCCCTGCTCGCCCTGTCATGGTTTATTTGAGGCCCTTTGTGGAATTATTTGCTTGTTGTTTCGGCCCAGAGGGGGGGTCGTTTGTGAACGGGTTGTCCTGTCCACCCCAGCCAGAGCGGCTCTGAACGCTCAGATCTGGTTGGCCCTCCACACTTGGCTAATCTGCCTTGTCTATCAAACCCCAATGTTCTGTCTAGTTGTCTGTCCCTCTCTCTCCATTGTTACAGTCTCCGCCATGGGTCTCCTGATCGGTGTGGTCACGGGGTTTTCCTGTTCCTTCGCTTTCGCCGTGGGGGTCTACTGTCCGTCTGACTCTGGTCTTCTGCTCTGCTGTGGTGGCTTCTGCGCTGCGTGGTGGTCTGCTGTCTGGCTCTGTGTTCTTCTGCTCCGCCGTGGGATCTTTGGGGTCCGTCGCTCTGCTGTGGTGGTTCCCTCAGCTCACCGTCACTGCCTGCTCCACCCTGGCTCCCGCTTCTCCGCCGGCTCTGCCTCCGTCCCTGGTCTCTCCTATCCTTGGATCTGGCACTCCGTCCCTCCCCCTGTTCCACCTCCGCTCCACCGCCCACCTGGATCGTATAGTGTTTGGAGCGTCTGGAAGCCGCTCCTTGGGGGGGGCTCTGTCATGAATCCGGTCCATGAACTTCCGTCTGCTTACCATCAGAGGTCACCCTTTCCATTACACTGACTCTCGCACAACACAAACTGTTGCATATCTTCCCGGACTACATATCCCATCTTTCACAGCACTGATTGCACACAGCTGTATCATATCACTCACTTACTATTTAACACTCTATCTCACTCCCTTCAACTGCTGTATTGTATGCGCTTATCGCCAGCAGTGATATCTACTCTACAGAGCCCTCTTTAGCTTCCTAGCTCAGCCTAGTCTTGCCTTGTCTGTTTTCTCGGTTTCTGTTCTTTGCCTGTTTTCCTGGATTTATCCGTTTAGTCTCGCCCTTTTGATTCTGTTTGCCAATCGTTGACCTACGCTAGCCCTAG